>OZ026494.1:22832934-23365434 GCA_964019985.1 Aurelia sp. 4 Dawson et al 2005
AAATGTTGGGTTGAATGTTGGGTGAAATGTTGGGTGAGATGTTGGATCGTTTGACCGGAGCTTAAAGGTGAAGTTGCAGTTTTCAGCGCCAAGCGCTGGGATCGCAGAAGTAGCTAAGCGCTAATCGAGTCCGCGACCCCCTGTCATGACGCTCAAAGGTGCTGGTGGGATTTGAACCCCGTCCACCTGACTGTTCCGGCTGCAAAGTCAGTGAATTGTAGCACGGCGCCATAACACCTTCAAAAGGAGAGTATAAAATGTTCCAAGCACCAAAATTCTTCCTGCAATATTCAAACGTTCTTATCTTGTGCTATGTTGGATTTTAGCTATCAATTAGCACGAAAAGATGAATCGCTCTTATGCTATTGGTGCCAACCTTTCCTGCAGGCTTTTTAGTAATGCTACGGAAGCCTGCATCAAGCACATTTTTTATACATTTTGCACAGAGATCTGACAAATCTACGAGAGTATACCACAGTGATTTGCAGCTATAACGCCCCTGAATCGAGTAACTCACATAAAAAAAGTCACTACATGCAGGCCCTTTGTCGAACAGCTAACAGGTTTGCTGTACAAATTCAGCATTACAATTTTCCTAAATTGCCAAATCATTGTTTACCTCTTTGGAGCTGTTCAAGAACCATTTGCAGGTTGTTCAAAGCAGCCTCAGTTTGATGGGCCTTATCTTGAACTTGAGACAGCTTTGAAACAGCATCATCTCTTTGACTTGCAACTGCGAATAATTGTTGTTGAAGATTCTGTATCTGGAAACTTGACTGATTGCTGTGAAAAAGAAGAGACAATGCTTGAAAAAGATTCGATCTAAGGTTGTCTCTCTGACCGGCGAAGCTGTCAAAAATCCATAGATAAAATCATCACATTGAAACGAATACGAATAGAACGTTAAGGTATTTTCAGCTTGTCGCATTTACCCTTTGTGGTATATATTATATCTTGTAGTATTACACACTAACTCCTTAATAAATGTGTGGATGAAACGTCTGTCTCCTATCTTGTAGTATTCCAAGGTACAGCAGTATTTCTAAGAAGATCTTATCATATATATATGTTTTATTTCATTTGTGCTTATTCATAACTATGGCTTGCATTTTTGCCCTGATCTTGAGCTATGCTGCACTTCTTTCCCTCTTCAATAAACGGCACTGAGCTTTGGATGCTTTTTTGCAATGGCACAGGGCCTTGCAACATACTTCCAAGACCCTTCCAAGGTCCTTCTTGGGCAGGTTATGAAAACTTTTAGCGAGACATATTTTGTCACAGGAAATATCTTCTTGATGAATAATGTCCGCTGAACTTTCATCAGCCTTAAGTTCTTTAAGTTATTACGATAATCATGAGAGGTAGGACACAATTAGGTTCAATTAGATCGGATTAGACTCTTTGCCTACCTTGAAATGCCATAAATTCTTCTCTTCCTCGGCCCTGAGCTGCAGAGCTCTATCACATGTGCCTTTGAGAATATTTGGACCTACGTCGCCCATTAACATCTATAATGGGCCGGAGATGCCAAAGGGCGACTTAGGGCCAAACATTCCCAAAGGCACATGTGATGGAGCCCCCTGCAGTTCAAGGTCAAGGAAGAGAATTTTATGGCATTTCAACGTAGGCAAAGAATCTAATCCGATCTAATTCAACCCAACTGTGTCCTACCATCCATGCTGCAATCAAAGGATAACTAAATGAATTCATACCTTGTCTCTTTAAATTCGGAGCTTTTCATTTGAAGCATTTCCTGCAGCTCATGCAATCTTTTCTCTAAATTTGATTCTCTTTCCTGCGCTACAACAGCTTCGTTTGTGTATCCCTCTTCAATCTACGAGACAAACACATTACTGATTGTATAAATGAAATATTTTACCCATAGTTCTGTAAAGTAAAAATGTCAAAACTCTAGATCACACGACCAAAAAAAGATAAGAATTCACATTGTTAAGGCAAAGATTCACAAAATTGATACACACATGATTCTGTCTTACAGAGTTGTATTTTTATCCAATAAAAAGCGCATTAAGCTTTATATTTTCCCCCTCCTCCATTAATTTATACTTTTCCTTCTAGCATAGTTTCCAAATCTTTAATCAGCGTAAACGGGTGGGTGTAAAATTCTATGACCTATTTATTGTAACTGAATGGCTTAAAAGAAACTTTAACTACTTATCCATAATTCCACCGCTGGAGCTTTCAGAAATTTTGAATAATATTTGAAATTATAGCGTATTATAACTTTCAGCTCATTTGACGATATGACGTCATCAAATTTCTAAATCATAAACCAAAAAATGCGACAGAGTTATTATAGACATCCATAAGCTATGGTTTTTGTGGAAATTATTTCATTTTGCATGACGCAGTTTAGCAACTACGATGGTTTTAGGTTTGTTTCAAAGTTTTACTTGAATTCCCGAAAAAGAAGAAAAACACTGTAGTTCTGAAAATATTGACGATTTCAGAAAAGTCCAACGCAGAATTATACCAAGATAGTTAAAGTTTCTTTGAAACCAGGCAGTTCAAGGGAATATATCATTGAATTATATACCGACCTTTTTAAAGATTTGAAACCTCTGCTATTCCTTTCGTGCAACCACCTCTAAGGGGACCATTCTTGAAGAAAGGTCAATTAACCTTCAATGCAACGACAGCCACCATAATTAGGATTTTCAAACGTCTCTGCTGTTGTCCCATTGCACTTAGAGCTTTGAATCATAGAATAAATCATATTTATGAAAGGGCATTGCGCATTGCATACAAAGATTACGAGAACGATTTTGGTTTTCTCTAGGAGCGATCTAAATCGGTACCAATCCATGTAAGGAATCTACAGTTGCTCATGACCGAAATTTATAAAACAAAAAGCGGTCTAAATCCATCATTCATGAAAGATATTTTCATGCAACGAAATATTAGCTGCAGTCTAAGGCATGGCGATGACTCTCAACTGCCAAAAGTACGAACTACGTCCTTTGAAGTTGAGTCCACTGCTTACCTTGGAAATAGACTGTGACAGAAGTTGCCGCAAGAAATAAAACAATCAAGCAGCCTTCCTATCTTCAAACAACATATTAGATGTTGGAATTGTGGAAAATGCAACTGTAGGCTTTGCACAGTTCATATCCCGAAAGTTGGGTTTCTAATAGGATAGATTTTTAACACTTTTTGTCCTGTAATATTCATTAATAGTTTTATTGTAAACAATGTACATTGTAAATAGTAGGCTTTAATTAGCTGTAGGTTAGCTATTCTTTTTTCTAGCCTACTTTAAATAGATGTTTGATAATAATGTTAAAAAAAACTGAAAAAGTATATCTTTTACCGGGTGAGCAAAAACTTTGGGATATTTGGCAGACTATGACGTCGTGGTTAGCCACCCAATTTTTCCGTGCAGCTGAAAGTCTATCTTAGATCATAAAGCTCTCCGCATTCAAATCGGTGACTGGAAGCATTAATTAAAAACCCCTTCCTCTTAATACCATGTATAGGTGTCTTGTAGGGCGATGAATCTTTAACCACAGCCCTTCAACAATTCGACCTTGAGTTACAGATACATGGGGTATTATCGGAGGAGAATGAAAAAGATAGGAAATAGCTTAAAATTTCACCTGAATCAAATGATTTCTTAGTCTCTCCATCTCCTTCGTCGCTCTCGCTTCAACTTCTCTACAATTGACATGCAGCCGACGCACCTCTGTCTGAAGCTGTTGAATCTTCTGCTCTGCTAATGTTTTCTGCTTTGTTAAATCTTCAATTTGACTGTCTTTTTTATTGCCTTCTTCTATCATATATCTATTGTCGGCTTGTATTTTACTCAAAGCTGCCTCGCTTGCTGATGAAATATTTTTCAGTCTATGAATATCGCCTTGAAGTACCGACAATTCGTTATTTTTCTCTTCATATAATGAATGTAATTTCTTATTTTCTAATCTCAAAGTTTCTATTTCCGTAACTGTCCTGTTGTTCGTTTTCTCCGTTTTCTTTATTTGTTCTTGAACACTTTCTAACAATTCATTTTTTTCTAAAAGTGATTTAATCTCGTTATCTTTTAATCGAACTTTTTCTTCCCATTCTTGACTAAGGAGTCTGGTCCTTGTTTCGAAATTCTGAGTGATTCTAGAACGTTCTACATCAAAATTACGAGTTAATTCGACAGTCCGTTTCTCCATTTCATTTATATTAAGTTCTAAGTTTTTAATTGTCATTAATTTCTCGTGGATCTCATTTTCCATTTGTGTTCGGATTGTTCTTCTCTCCTTGTCATAAAGATCTAACTCTTGCTTCAACTCTGCATTATCGTGCATCAGTTTAGAGTTTTTTTCACTGAAAACTTTCAGTTTTTCTTCCAGACTCTTAACAATGTCAATGTGTCTCGATGATTCGTCTGAGCAACCGCCATTTCCAGCTTCCATAGTCTCCGGTGCAACAACGCTGGTGGATTCAATTTTGGTCTTAACTTCTTTCGATAATTCTTTCTGATCTAACTTTGTAGGAACAGCCAATTCGGACTGATCACCGCTCTTTTGCTCTTCATCTTTCAAGATTTCACTGGCGGCTTCAACTAATTCAAGCTTCTTCCTCAAATCAACATTGCATTTATCTTTTTCATGAATCAACGTCAACAGCCTTTCTTGTTCTTGTTGGAAAGCGGCTAATTGAATCTCTAACTCCTGATTTCGATCATTTATCATTCGTTCATTCACCGATTGGTTTTGTCTTTCCTGCAAAATATTCTGCAAATATTGGTTCCTTTCACGCATTCGAGCAATCTCTGATCCTTGCGACTTATTCAGTTCCATCAACTTCTGATGCTCAGCGTGCAGAACTGCCGATGCGTGCTCCTTAGCAACGGACCTCGCTTGGATGTTTTCCAATTTCTCATTCAAATCAACAGCCTCTTCTTCCTTTTGCCTCATAAATATCATCAAATTTTGTCGCTCGACTTTGAGGAGTTCAAGTTGGCTACTATGATGCTTTGCTAGATCTTCGAGGGTACGAACTTTTTCATTCATGTGCTCTACTTCGGTTTCTTTATCACGTATATGCTGAATTACTCTAGAACGTGATGAAAACGGCGATTCAGGATTGGTTTCTTCGTCCATCATTTGTAGGTTTAATAATAACTCATCTTTCGATCTTAAAACTTGCATCATTCGTGCTAACTCTGACTTAAACCGTTCAATTTCAATTTCCTTCTCATCTACAATTCTCTCAAATCTTTTATAAGTCTCAACTTCTAGCTCCAGTTCTTTGAGTCTAGCCTGTGATTGGGCATTTTCTACTAGTAGACTCTTCTGCTCAGATTCGATCTCAGAATGAGTTTCTTGCACTGCCGTGTGTTGTGTTTGCTCTATATCTATTTTTCTTTCACGACTTTCTTCTTTTGCAATAACTACGACATTATCCTGTAATAATTGATCCGTAGATCTTTCGAAATCCTTTATTTGTTTCTCTAGGATTTCAATTGTGCTTTTATAATCAGCAATCTCCTTCATAAGTTCTTCATTCTTTCGAAGAAGAACAACGCTTTCTTTAGCATCATTCTTCCACTTTTCTATATCATCACCCATCTCATGATATTGCGTAAGTTCTGCATTCAGAGTGGCGATTTTGCTCATCAGATCTTCCCTTCCTTTACCATCAATTTCCTCTGTCTTCGGCAGCGAAGAATCATTTTCCGCCACCAGATCTCTTTTATTCAGCTCATCTCTGAGAACGGCATTTTCGGATCTAAGCTCTTGAATTAGAATCTCTTGCTCACGCAAGGCATCTTCTTCTATAATCTCTTTTTCCCGAAGTTCTTCATCCTCATCAACAATACTTTTCATCAAGACTGCATTCTCAATTTCTTTCCTCATTTTATCATTCAACTCTGTTTCTATATTCTCTATTTTGCGTCCCCGTAGCTCCACCTCCTTCTCAAGCTCAAAAACCCTCGCGTTCAGCGATCCACATTCCTCTTCCCGCATTTCCACACGCGATAACAAACTAGCGTTCTCTCCTTGCTTTTCTTTGAAGAGATTCATCGTCTGCTCTAACTGGCCTTGCAACTCTTGTAAATCTCTATCTTTCTCCTCCATCAGCTGATACACTAGATTATCATGCTTTTCTTGTTGTTCGACGATAAAATCATCTCTGTCATTCACCATTTTCATGATTCGTTCTTTCTCCATTTTCAAGTCATCAAGCTGCATTTTCAACTCCCCTATTTCCTTGCTATCGTCCGTTTCGTTAGTGTCTATTTGAAATTGCAATTTATCAAGTTCTGTTTGCAATTGCTCCCTCTCAGCGGCTAAAGCAGACTGTCCTTGACTCATAAGCTCTAAATCTTGTCGCAACAGATCCACTGTTTCGAGCAATGAAGTATTTTCGTCAACGACGCTTCTATATCTTGTATTCAACACTCGTAAGTTGTCCCGTAAATTCGAAATCTCCTCAGCTAGGATATCTTTTTCTGATGATAGCTCATCGTGTTTCTTTCGCCACTTATCAGCATCCGTTTCGCCAGCGAATTCTAAAACGAAATTCTCGATAACGGAATGAAGACACCTCAAAATAGCTTCACAAGATTCACCTTGCGGACTAACACCCTCATGTCTTCCTGATCTCCGATTACGCGCTTCTGTAACGAATCGTAGTGTCCTCTGAGCAATATCCATAACAACGCTAAGCTCGTTAGAAGTGCGGTCATATTCATTTGTCAATGCATCTATCCTACGTGTCGACTCACACATTTCTCTTTTACAGCCATCAACTTCTTCTTTAAGGTCGCCAATTTCCTTGCTCGATACTTCAGCTTCTTTCAAGAGAGCAGAAAACAAGTTCCTGACCATTTTATCTAACCTATTTAGTCCGCCATCCTCACTAAAATCATCTTCTGGAGTATTACGCAAATCAATGTTAGGTTTTTGCTGTGCTACGAACCAACTAATGTTGTCTGCGACAGTATAAGTGTGATTTAACTCAGTTCTTAGCTCTTTCAACTCTTTAATCAATTTTTTATGTTCCCCCTTTGCTTGCTTCAATTCTTGAACCAAATCTTTATTTTCCTCTCTTGCTTGCTCCAATTTTTCAACCAGAGCTTTACGCTCCTCTCTTACCTCAACGAAGGTATCCAAATCTAGTGAACTCAACTCTGTTTCTGATCCTTGATGGCTAACATCAACAAAACTAGCCCCTTCTCCGACATCTCGCATTCTACTCTTCAATTTCCTTTGCAAGTCCAGCACAACTTTTTCTAATGTGCCCTTCTCAAAATCAAGATCATTCCTTACAACGATAATTTCATTCAACTCCTTTTCTTTCCGTAATAATCTATCTTCCAACTCATGAATTTTACGTTGTTCACGGCTCAACATTTGCGGATCGTTTGAAACCCATTGCTTCTCTTCAGGTTGTACCTCATCAAAATAATAAGCATCTGATGATACTATGCTCTCGGCGATTGACAAAGGACGAAGAATTTTCCCAGCCTTTTGCACAACGTCGTCACTCGGAACATTGCTTTCATCTTTATCGATTCTCCTCATCTTCCTTTCGGGCTCGACATCTGAATCCCGAGGACTGTTCTCGGCAGTTCTCGGTGGACTAGCAGTTCTCGGCGGACTCACCGTGCCATCAACAGTACTACAGTCTTCATGTGCCCCCGTAACTAGTGCTTCTAACGAGCCAACTTTTCGTTCAAGGCCTTCAATCGTTCGTTCAAGGATCGCCTTTTCGGCAATTAATGAATCAATTGTGTCGTTCTGCTCGCTGCTTTCTTTTGAAACACTTAAACGATTCGCCAGAGATCCGATGTCTGAAATGGCTCTCGAGAGATCCTCTGAGGCATATTCTGAGTCCATCTGAAGCTCAGCGACAATATGCTCACGCTGGTCAAGTTGCTGGTCTAAACTCGACATTTCAGATTGAAGCTGCTTTGCATCAGCTCTACATGCAGTCAGTTTGGTGTTGGTTGCTTGGTGTAGTCTTTCTTGCAGATTTGAAATTTCTTCTCGCACTTGTGACGTCGAATTCTACAACCATGATATCAAATATCAGATTTTAGATAGGGTCTAACTTAAATAAAAACTAGATACTTTGATATACAGAATGGTACAGCAATCTTACGCATCAAGATTACTAGAATCATACTGCATTGAAGCACTGTTTTTAAATGGATTTGAGAGAATTTTCCACGTACGAATTCGGTGATCTGTAGTCTGTTTCAAATTAAGTGTTGCATGAAAATACCTGCGAAAAATAACGATTGAAGTGTTTCACATGAGGAATTTTGTGTTATTTCAAATCTCACGTGACATCTCATATGACACAAACTTTAAACAATACAGAATCCTTCAAAACCATTGCCTAATAGCCAGGATATCAGCAAAGTCTACATTTTAATGGAAATTTTAGACAACCAGCATAAAGTGCTCTGGATTTGAAACAAGTGTAAAAATTCCACAAAGTTCGACACAGTTATATGAAATCTCCTTACAAAAGACAATGCAGTATAACCCTTAAAACGTATCAAATCAAATATGGAAGCCATTAAATACTTATGAATGAAATAAAGTAGAAACTTTGATGTAAATATTAGGCTGTTTTAGCAGCAGGACGTCTTTGAAAATGTAGCTTCTTTGCTACATTTTTAATGCATTGAATTTGCTTTCCTAGAAAACTGCTCACAGACAGACAATTTCCCTAAGAACTGTTTACATTCCCGCATTTCCATCATTTTTGAACACGCTCACATTGGATTTTGTTTCCCTTCTCGACGTCCTATTTTGCAGTGCGGCCTTCAAAAGTACACTTTTCAGGTTGTCAGTTTCAGAATAGAACGTCCAATAAGTCTCTAGAGACTAACAAAAGTTTTGAAGTTGATTTTTCTTTGTAATTTACATCCTAGAACAAAAGAATTATGCTGGCGTCCTCGTAACTCGCGTCTTCTTGCTAAAACAGCCTATTAGCTTCACGACACGTCGATACATTTGACGTGGTAAAAATGAACACAGCCTATGTAGATGCAGACTTTCAAAAATATAGAAACTTGCTTATATTTCTAGAAATTCCTGTGCGACCTTAGAAATGCCTATATAAGCAAGTGTCTTTATTTTTTAAATGTTTGAAAGTCTCCGTAGTAACTGAAGAAGCTCAAAATTTATCATAAATACAAATTGAATGTGATATGCTAGGAGCATGCAGTGCATTAAATGAAGCATCAATTTTAATTCTAGAAAATATCATTCCAGCTATAAAGTATTTTAATTTAATGTGCAATGTGAAATAGCACTTTCTAGCTCTAACAGACTTAGTGTTTATTGATTTTAGAAATATGTGAATAAGAAATGGTGCAAATTGTGCCAACTTAGTTAAAAGACCAAAACATTTTTGTGGGATAGCAAAGGTATTGAATCTTTGTACAACCTTAAAAATCAATCGTGTAAATTGTTATTCCCAAATCCTTACAGCTCATTTGATCTTTGGAAACTTACAGTACTTTTCCCACAATTCTTGAGACCACATTTTTGATAGCACCATTATCAAGAGAACTGCAGTTTTCTTAAAATTCCTGCTAGTTTTGAAACTGTGACATCATCAAATAGCTAAATCGTGAACTGTAAAGCTACACACGTTTGCTTTCAACCATCTTGTAAGATATTCAAAAATTACGTATTCCTTGTATCGATCATATTCACTTTCCTCAATCGGTCTGGAACTTACAGTACTTTCAATGCTTGCCAAAGCTATAGATACTTTCAGTCGTGCATCCTTTCATAAATATAAAAACAGTCTATACAAAATATGTTATGTTTGGAATTATAGCAAATACCTAAAGTTTCCCCAGATCGATCCAGTTGAAAGGATATGGCAATGAAATTTTACACGATTAATTTCAAAGCTTTGCAAAGATGAAAAAAATCTGAAGAATCAAAACATTTATGTCCAGGCAAATCCATGAAACAATGTTTTGAAGAAAATGATGATTTACATGTCTAAGTTGTCGTTCGGCACGTAATCTCTCATTAGATTTTCTCAATTCGAGGCTGACCTTCTGATAATGTTGAAACAGCTCCACGTATCTTCGTCCGAGCTCTAAAATAGAAATACACAGCGTATATAAATAAAACAGAAATAAGGAATCTGTGTCAGAGGAAGACTGTTACGAGCATTTTCAAAGTAGGCTAAAGGAATAAAGTATTAGAAAATGCGCTACGAACAGAGCTTTGTAATATACAAAGCTCTGTATATTACAAAAGAGAAAGGAAGCATCATGCTCAGCATTTATAGGTATATTACAAAGCTCTGTTCGCACCGCATTTACTAATACTTTATTTGTTTAGTTATCGATGTAACATTGTACAAGAAGTTTGTTTGTGAATCTTGATAGTGGCCTTCTGGTTTTTCCACAGTTCTTGCTTATCCTACTAGGGATCATTTTAAAAAAATCTCTAGTAGGTATGTAAAAGGAAATAGTTCAGGAAGGCCTACTCGAGTCCAAGCAACATTTCAGTCAGGTCAGAATTGTTTCTCGTCTAATTGGTACAACATAACAGGATAGCATCACATTCAAGATATCTTCTATAAAGCAAGTTTGGTAAAACCTATTCGAATCTTCCTGATGCGTATGGGAACAATATATTTTTGAAAGGACCTTTCGTTCACCTATACCACAGGCAGCCCCCTTAAAATGTAAAAAAAAGGCTATACGAAATTGGTCTACTGCGAGTAAGACACGGCGAAACGCGGCATCTACGATGGAACAATGTCTTTCCTTTCTCCTCCGCAAAGGCGCATCGTTCATTCCTCATTGCTCCATCGCAGGTGCCGCAGTTCGCCGTGTCTTACTCGCAGAAGACCAATTTCGTGTAGCTTTTCCTTCTTTTAAAGGGGACTCCCTGTGCCCATACCACAAGAAATAAAGGTAATGTTACGATAAGTCTGATCCTTAGACTCTAAGTTTCTGCACTGATGCTACTGGCATCAGAATACAATCTAGCAAAATTCAACTTTGATTAAACATTCAAACAAGGAGATATTTACACATATTGCGCTAAACTCTTATCATCAAGTGTGATTAAATGATACAAAGAATTCTACTTTATTTTGGCAAATCTGTTAGAACTTCAAGAACTGGACACCATCAATCTCAGCTTTAATCTTAGAAATTTACGGACATTTTTCTTCACAGTAGTACTGCAAATAAAATATCATATTCTACGATATCATAGATGAAAAAACAACTTTACCTTTGAGTGATTTCTGCATTTTCTTTATCTCATCAGCCGGGTTTCCTTTGATCGTACAGATCTTTCGCAAACTATCGATTTCAATCACTTGCTCTTCAGACAATCCTTTCTGAAATTCAAGCTCTTCCAGCAGATCAGAGGTACAATTCCCCAGCCTTGCAATATCTCCCTTTAATCTCTCTAGCTGTAGGACATTTTCTTGTAGATTCTTATTCTCGACTTTAAGCTGTTCATTTTCCAATTCAAATTCTTCAACTTTCTGCAAGAATTTTCCATGCTCATTCTTTATTTGACAATATTTCTCTTCCATTTGCGAAAATTCTAATGACAAAGCAACATTTTCGTCCCTTGCTTCATTCAGTTCTTGCAACACTTTGTCGAAGTTTGTTCTCCAAGTTCTGTCAAGCTCTTCTAGTTTCTCTTTGTCTTCAAATGTCACACTTTTCTCGTTTCGACTATTATCATCTCTTGCCATCAAAATTTCAACTTCACCTTCTAGCTCAATAATCTTCTCATTCCTGGTTTGGATTTCCTCTCTCAATAAAACTAATTGTTCCTCGCTCGACTTTCGTATTTTCTTTTCTTCTAGTATCTGAGTCTGTATGTTATCTAGTTGTTTCTTTTTAATTTCATAATCAATTGAAAGCTTCCGATATTTGTCTTCTAAGTCCTTGGAAATTTCTGGCGCTGCAATTGGAGTTTTTTCCGATCCAAAGCCTACAAAATGATGAAGGAAGTCCTCACAGCCTTACAAGTAGTAAAACACAATTCAGTCACAAACCCTTACATAATGGTATGATAGTAAATTTTGAATCTTTTTACTGCGTTCTTTGTTTCATTTATGAGAAATTTCACTCACACTAACTTCGCCCTGTAGTCCATCTCATCATATTATAAATCAAATTTTGTGAAATGTAGCCATATTCTTCCATACTCCCTGCCAACCCCTCCTCTACTTGCTAGATTATCTAAAAAGATATGATAAATGATATGTACACCTCCTTGTACATTCTCCGGAACTCAAATTTAATAATCCTGCTAGGATTTCAGCGACGAGGTAATTTCAACAAAGTAATTGTGAATTCTCAAAATTTGAGAGAACTGCTGCATTTTCAAGAATGCTGATAGACAGCTCTGTTACAGCTCGTAGGATTTCATCTGGCTAGAACCGCTCGGTCTCTTTGACACAGGATGTTGATTTATCAGTCCTAGGTCTTTTGTTTTCTAGTCACTAACACTACCCATTTTACCCCCAACCTTATGCACTTTACCCCCAATAGACCCTATCTTACAAACGTTGTTCACACAATTCAGTTCAATTGGAAATGGAAGATTCACTTATTTGTCCAACCTCTTTATCATTTAATGGCAGTAAACTGGGCCAAAAGAAAACTAAAATAAACTTTTCATCACAAAATTTGCTATTTCAACAGTTTAATATTACCTGATGTTAGTTCATGTTCCTTGACATCATTTGCCAGCTTTTCATTCTCAGTGATAAGATCTTCAAGTTCACTTCTATGTTTCTTGTTAATTTGAGATATTCTCTGTGAATACATACTCTGTAAACTTGCTACTTCTTGCTGATGGTCTTCTTTTATTCTCTGTAATTCTGCTTGATTATTCTAGAAGAGCACAAGACTAAGATTGAGAAGAATTAATATTGATTTTATTGCAAGTGTCATGACGAACAGTTTCATGGTTTCGTTTTATTAAATCTCAATCAAATCTCAATTAATATTGAGAAGTTAAAATTAAAGTTTAGAAGATAAACATGTTTAAAGACAAATGACGGAGATATAAGGTGACTTAAATCAGGGGCCTGGGCAATCTAAATATAGTCCATTGTCTTCCATTATATTTGATGATCTCAAGAGATTATCAAAACAATTGGACAAATGATGGCAGGCACCCATCTTTTGTTCTATTTTTAAACTAGATGACATATATATATATAAATATATATATATATATATATATATATATATATATATCCGTCAGTTGTCTTTAACATCCCCAAGAACTGACACAAATTTAAGAGTTATCAAATCTGATTTGCCACCAATCTTTAAATTCCTATTAGATTAGTGCAAGGCTTGAATCATTGCAAAATTTAAAAGGAAATGTGTAAAAAGTTATTGCTACATTCTTTCAACTGAACTGATGAAGGGGAATTTATGTAATTTGCCAATCACAATTGATATCACAGTCTTTGTCACAATTACAGCATTTTTAAGTCTTATGAAAGGATGAGCCAGAAGACTGAGGTACCTGAAGCTTTGACAAACAAAGGCTCCATAAATTCTAAGCTTAGTTATGAAAATGACCAAATGCAAGGAATACCCAATTTTTGATAAGATCTACAAGATGGTAGAAAGCAAGTCTCTTGCTTGTTTGTTCATGACTTAGCAATTTGATGATGTCACAACTTCAAAACTTATGGGGATTTTATAAACATTGTAATTCTGAAAATGATGATGATATCAAAAATGCTCTCTCTGTGATTATGGTATGTCAAATAGAGTTCCATTTCATCAATTCAGTTAAAAGAAAGGTGCAATAACATTTTACACTAATGATTTTGAATTTTTGCAATATTTCAGCTCTATGCTTATTTGATTGGACCATTTCTGACAAGAAATCTGTCATGTTCTTCAACAACAAAATAGCTTTGCCAATGAGTGAAAAAATACATAAATGAAGGCTTTAATATGCCTGCTTTCAGCTATCCAATTTGTATCTCCTATAAGCAAGAATATGGATCATTTGTGGCATTCCTTTCCATTGATGGAACAGCCTCACAATCACCCAGTCCAAGCAAAGGATGCAAAGTTTTGAAAACAATTTTGTCAAAGTATTTTGTCCAAATTGACATTTAAATTTCAAAATTTCTGATAAATTCTTTGGCCTTAATACTTTAAAGCATTCCATGCCACAATTTGTAATCAGGGTTATTTTGAATCCAATGAACATCCATAAGTGCCAAGAACTGTACCAATATAACTAGTTTCTGATTTTTCAGAAAAAAGCTATTTTGCAATTTCTGTCCAAAACATTAGGATGAAGACTAAGGTTCTTTTACCATTACAATAATTATGGTCAGTTTTTTTGTCAATTGATTTTTAACCATTGTAAATACTTTAATTTGTGGCAAATTTAACATACATACATAACTACACCACAGTGCGAATATGGCCTACTTGGGCCTAGTTTAGGCATCGTAATTTTGCAGTGTTGAAGCAAGTTAAATTTAAAATTTGTTTTTAAAAATTTGATCTAAACATCATCTTTCACCAAGCTGAATTGGCTAGATAGTAGGCTAATAGGCTAAATGGCCAGTTTTGTCAAAAAGCAGTGGCTGACTGCACACAGAAACAGCAGACCATTGCCTAGAATTGATTGATTAAACAGGGAAGAAACATCATGTTTAAATCACACCATGCTTCTGCTGTTTAACATGGCAGATCCGGTTAACTCCTGCTGTTTTAAAAACTTAAAACTGCTGATGATTTAAACACTGCATTCATGTAAAATTTGATTGAAACTTGAACATTTTTACTGGCATCTAATCAAATTTGACATGGCAACACATATTGTTTAAACTGGCCTTACTTGATCTTTGGCTGCTTGCTTCCAATGCTGGCATTCAGCTTTGACTTCTTCCAATTCTTTCCTTAGTTTAGTGACAGTCAGTTGAAAGAATTCTGGATCTTCAAATTCCATTCCATCTCTTGAAAAGGATTCATCTTTGTTTGAAAAACCTTGTCCATGTTTCATGTCCACATGGGATGATTTCAAGGTTTTGATTTCATTCTGAAATTAAAACATTTTCTACCATACAGACCTTGTGTACACTCACATGGTTTTTCAGCCAAAGAGTAGGACTTGTTTGGAAGAACTTACAGTCTTTCATGTGAGAAGAGTTCTTATCATAATCAATCAATTAGCTTAACCAATCAGGCCACACTCCCTTTGTGAAAGATTTGTCAGTTGTGGACAGAACTAACAATGATTTTGATGTGCTCATTTGTGAAAGTTTATTAATTTTGCGCGATCATTCATCACCTAATCCTCAGCAGTCTTCTATTCCCTAGGCTCTATCCAGGCATTGTCCTCTTGGCTTACCTAACTATTATTTTTCACAGAGGATTTGAAAAACGCATTTAAAGTCTTAATGGATACAAATTTAGCTTTGTGCAAATTTTTGAAACTAGGTAGTCTGCTGATGAAACACAGCATCACTTTGAAATATCAATAATAATGATAAAATATGGCCCAGTCTGTTTAATCATTAATGAATCTCAGATTTGTCTTAATGTGCATTTGACTTGACCTTGGATTTGTCTTTGGAATGAAATAATAATGAAATTATAACCGCAATTCTTATTCCTTGCTTCCTTGCTAAACTTTGTTGTCATGTCAATACATTGATTTCTTATCATAATGTAAATCATTCTTGTCACTTGTTATGTGCACAAGACCTGTGAACTGATGTGCACAGCTGAAGTGAAAATGTTTAAATGTTAAGCCATCTATGCACACAAAATCTATTGCTTAGAGAATTCTCAAATTCTACTTGAAATAAACATGAAGGCATCCAGAGAATGTTAGGCTGACTGAGCAGAAGTCATGCATGCATGCTCCAAAACTCTTAACTTCAAGCCCCCTTAGCTCCCTGCAACAGATCTCAAAATAAGGAAACACTTGATAGTTTAATCTTGAGCCTTAATTTGATCCCCTGTTTTTGATGACTTTTGAAGAAATCAAGCAAGCCCTTTAACACAAAATCCTTATTTCACGAAATTAACTGTGCCAAAAAAGGATTGCAAAAATACTCATAAGATGGTCTAATCTTTTAGGGACAGAACAACATTTGAAGCATTTCAAGTGGCCACTTGCCTTCTTTCTACAACGGATTGCCTTGGGTCAATTTTTTCTGGGTCACCCGGTACTCTAATGTCTTCAAATAGGGGAGATTTCTGATACAATGTTACTTTTATAAAAATCATATATACCTCCTTCTGCTCAATGACACTTCTGTATTCATCTGACAATGCTTGGATTTGCAATTCAGCTGATACTGCTCTATCATGGAGTTCTTCATTCAAACCATTTATTCTTTCAACCTTCAAAAAGGCAGAGCCTATCAACTTTCTTTTCAGCAATATGTTTTTGGATGAACAGAGGGCAGCAATGTAAGAAGGAATGTGGGTTGGCAATGTGGGTCTTGTGAGGAAAATATTGAGCACTTATAGAAATGTTGACGTTTTTTCATAAACCCAAGCTGAGAGAGACTTGTCTATTTACAAATGAGACCAAAGTTCCAGCAAATATCAAATCAAGAAAACTCTGCAAAATTTTTGATACCTTGGGTGGAAATAGATAAATAAATAATGGTTGGCTGAATTTTAACACCTAGCTTATGGTACCCAGTCAAAGAGAAACCTTCCACAATGGAGATCACTTTCAATATTATTACCATTCGATCACTTTGTTTTTTGGGAGTGCTAAGTACTCTGGTGAAAACTTTTCAACACTGGAAAGGTTCATTTGCATATGCATTCCCTCTGACAAAATGGCTGTCATGATTCTGGAAGAGGGGATCTTGAGGATATGTTCATGAAACCATACATACCTCGTTCTTTTGTTTCTGAATGACACTTTCAAGGTCTTTGACTTTTATATGAGCAAGCTTCAGCTCAGCATCTTGATCTAGGGATAAAATCAAAATTAATTTGAATTATTCCTCAGGGCATCTAACTTAAACAAATCTTACCAAGTAATCTTTTCTTTTTGCTACAGTGTAGATGATTTCAGGTAGGGTTGTAAGGGCTGACATTTGCAGTTTTTAGCTTTTTTAGATCCATTTTAGGGTTGTTGGCTGTAACAAGTATGGTTTCGCAATTCTTTTTGCTGTCAATGGTTTGCAGATTCCTTCATTAAATATGATTTTGAGAGTATAGAGCTCAAATCTCTGAAAAGGTGGGTGTAAAACTATATTAATTTTTCACTGAACTGAATGGCTTGGAAGGAATTTACAGTACTTTGCGGTAAATCTGTGATGGAAATGCTTTGATATTTTTATTAGTTTCAAAATGGCAGCATTTACTACGTTTGAGGTAGTGACATCATCAGATTTCTAAATCCTAAACCGGCAGAGCAACAGAGTTCTGCTTACCACCATATTGCAGACGGTCATAAACTATGGTTTTCTTGAAATTGCATCATTTTCCTTGTAATAATTTGGGATTTACAATGATTTTCTTCAAAATTTTCCACAAGATTTCATTGAAAAAAAAATCAAAATGCCATCACTTTGCAAAAAATCAAGGTATCAAAGCATTGCCACAGCAGATTAACAGCGAAGGAGCTTAAGTTCTGATCTAACCATTAAATTGAACCAAAAGTGTAATTTTCCAATCCATATTTTACAGACATATATACATTACTTGAGGCCTGCGCAAATTGTAACAAAATTTAATTTGCAAGTACAAAAGAAAATGCATTTGGATATAATTATGGTGAGAATTCCAACAATGTTCACCTTTACCAATGTATTTAGATACTGAGATTGGCTTTCATTTTATAGGGTTTATAAACATGATAATGAGCCAGTTGTCTGCAACATCAAACTTTAGTTGTACAATGCACAGTAATGGAATTTCTGAACTGTTTTGGCAATCTAAACAAGTTTTTATGGCCCCCTACAGCACCCCATTTCTGTGAAAGCCTTCACATGCACTTTAAAGACTGGATGATTCTCTTGAAGCCCAAAGGACTTTATGATCCACACATAGGTTGAAAGAAAGGAGTGAAAATACCAAATTTAACAAAGAGCATTCAAGTTTCATCTTGTCTTTGCCTGATTAAAGAATCCAGGTCCTACATATATATTTACCTGTTCACCAGGCTGGAAAGTTTGTATCTTGGGCAGGCAAGTTGTGCTTGAGATGGCCTAAGTTAGACTGGGCGGAGAATTTGTGCTTGAGAGCAATAAAAAGATTAGAACAATAGATCCAATGTTCATTCCCAACTGTGTGGCTCAGGTTGAAAACTGTTTACATTCCTGCATGTAAAAGATATTGTGCACACAGTATAAACTTTCAGTCTAGCCTGTTCATTTATGATATTTGCCGTTGATCTAATGTTAATTGCTGTTCATTTTATGAGTGGGCCCTGCAAGGCCCTGCATTCTATAATAGGCACTTGCAAAAGAATTACTTACGCGAAACCATTGTGTGACCGCACACAGTATCGCCTGTTGTGACCGATCGTCAGCGCGAGGTTCGCTTTTTGCGCAATCTTTCTTCAGCCTCCCTTAGGCCCCATAGCCTCATATCTGGCTCGGATTGGCGCCAAAATCTTTGAACTCATTCGCCACGAAGAAAATTTTCAAATCGGGTAAGTAATTTTCATTTTATGGCGTTTTGAAGTCTATTTTTGCATTTTTTATGTTGAAAATAGGAAGATTTCAGATTTTTTTCAATAAAATCTATTAATTTAGTGTCTCTAGATGAAAAATAGTTGATTTTAAAGTAGACTAGGCCATGCGCAAGCCTCGCAAAACGAGCAAGAACAGAACGCAATCATTGTGAAATTTCAAATTGAAGTGCGAATTCTGGTAAGGTGCTGTTCGTTGTTCGTATGGCTGTCTTTGAGAAACAGTCTTATGCAGGTCCAATTGTTATCAATATGAGTTTGTTGGGTCTACAAACTGTGACAAATAATAGCAATCTGGTGCAATTGAAATGTTATTTGCAAATAAAGCAAATTAAAGAAGAGAGACAAGACTTTTATGTGTCCTTCTTTACACATTCGACCAAAAATTTAAGGGTAAATGTTAGCTCATAGTGCTATGTATTCACAGAATCTACCCCATTTCTAGTAACTTTCATGCAAGTTTCCTTGTTGATATTTGATTTCCACACTTAGCTTTGGCATATTTCTACTCTCTAGCTTCATGACCTAGAATCTAACTCCAGCATTAGTCTTTGATAAAAATTTTATTTTCAGGAATTGTTAACATTGAGAATGAATATCGTTATCTTTCTTGCAATAATCTTTGATGGACAGTGATGAAAACAAATAAAGACATTTTAAGCCTGATTAAAAATGGAAGTGCAATTAATAAAATTCAAGATATACTGGAAGAAAATGGATATCCTTTTGTTAATGTAAGATCTTTGCGGACAGTAATAGACCGCTTGAAAAAAACAGAAAAAACCCTGAAGAAGAGCAAACGAAATGAAAACCAGTTACAAGCATTCTATAACAGCCAATTTGTTCCACCAAAAGCAGCTGCAACAAAAAATAAACAACAATGTACATTATGTGAAGAGCTTAAGTCAAGGGTCAATGACCTTCAAACGGAAGTGGCAGAAGAAAGAGCCACATCATCCCACCTTGCAAAACAAAACAGGGCCCTCAAAGCAAAGCACATGACATACCAGCCTAAAAGGGTCAATCAGATGCTAAAACGAAAAGATCTCAGAATATCTGGATTGATGAAACAAGTAAGAGAACTGAGGGAAAACACCAAGAAACTGGAAAGGACAAAGCATATGTTTGTTGCTACAGAAATAGAAAAGATTAAGAGACAACAAGTATCAAATGCCAGCTATTGGAAAACCAATAAAAGCAAAATTATAAAGGGTTTAAAGGAGAGGGTATGGAAGCTACAGGAACATAATCTTAATTTGGAAGAAGAAAACAGTCACATGGCTATTAAAATTGAGGAATTGGCTCAAAATATTAGTGCTCCCATTGTCACCAAGGAAAATTCTAAAACCTATGGTTCGCCAATCCGAAAATGCATTTATTTCTGCTTACAGAAGCAAGTTCCTGTTGCACATGCTGCTGACATAGTAAAATTTGTAGTGAAGGAAATGACAGGCAGGGAACTGACAATTAGTCCAAGCAAATATTGTGTCAGCAGAATGGCCAGAGAAATGGGTGTAATTGCGGACTTACAAGGGGGGCAAAGTCTCCTGTCCAGCAAAGATTCTACTCTTAGCTGGGATGGGACAACAGTGAAAGGCACACACCTCAATGAAGTCCATACTACAACTGAACAGGGGAACCTTCTTCTATCTGTATCAAGTCTTGCTGGAGGAAAAACTGATGACTATGCTCAAGACATAGTACAAACTGTCAACAATATTATGGGGAGCTATAGTGAATTTAATAAAATTGATCTAGATGATGCAGCAAAGAAAGCGAAGGAGAACATAAGTAACACACTAACAGACAGAGTGGCAGTTAATCACTGTGTGGTAAAAGAGTTGAGCAACAGTTTTGGCAAGGAACTGAATGAGCTCAACTGTAATGTACACCCATTGGATAGCCTTGCCAAAGAAGCAAAGAAAATTCTTAAGAAAATGGAAACAGATAAAGGTATTAAGACAAATTTGTTTGGAAAAGAAGCAGTTGCAATCAATGTTATCCTAGCAGTTTCAAAGCTTAAGCATAAAAATGGAAGTGGAGATCCTAGCTCTTTCAACTCCTTTATGAGGAGCAACAAGATTGACTCCACACTTTTGCCCAGATTTGTTGGAAACCGTTTCCATGTGATGTTCAAACTTGCAGGGTCAATCTATCATCTGCAAGAAAAGTTGACAGAGTACTTGGAAAGGTGGTGCCCTGCAGTAAAATTAGGGCAAGCACTACTTGCTGATCTGAAGACCAAAGAAGCTCGGTCACAGTTGCAAGCACTTGGGCTTCTAGGAAAACTTGTCACTGGCCCATGGATGACAAATGTGTATAGCAACAAAGAAAATATCCATCATTTAGAGATGACACCACTTTTCAAGAAGGTTTTGGAATCCCTTCACGCATACAAGTCAACTCCTGAGTCAGTCCTAACCTCAATGAATGATGCTTTTGCCAAGACTTTAGACTTGTCTGATGATGTTTTGGTATCACTGAGAAAAGATACAGAGAATAAAGTAGAGTTATACAAGATAGTGGCAGCAATTTGTGAAGGTTTTATCACAGTTCTCCAGAGGCAACTTAAATCTTACCTTGAAGGGGAGCTTTCAAACCCCTCAGAAGAATTATTAAGGGAAACAAAATCTGCTCCGAATCACAACATGCATGCAGAGCGTGTTCTTGCTGTGGCTGACTCTGTGTGTAGGAGAGCACCAAATGCCAAAATAGATTTTGTAAGTTCAAAGGTGAGATTCACATTGAATAGATCAATGGACTGGCTCCAAGAGCAACCAAATTCCAAAGCAATGGTAGATTTTGCAATCAAAGAAGGAAGGGAGCTAACAAGGAAGAGAAAAGTTAATGATATAATTGTAGAAGACACAAAGATTAAGAGAATAATGGAGAAATACCAACACAAAGAGTCAAGAGCAAGGAACATGATCCAAAAGAAGGTTAAAGTTTTGGTGCTGAAATCAGAAATTAACGAAGCTGAGCTAAAAGAAATAAATGATAGTCTGTCAAATGATAAGATTCAGCAATGTTTATGTCTAATGAAAGAACCACAGAAATTCAAAGGAAAAAGCATTTTGCATACATGGTACGATGGGGAAACCAATACAAATGAGCAATACATAGGAAGAATCTGTGATATTAGAAACAAGGACAAAGATTTCATCATACAATATGACGGAGATGAGGAAAAAATCAAATTGAAAAGGCATGAATTTATCACAGACTTTATCCTTGCAGACCTTGAGATAATGTAAAGTATGTTTTCAGTTTGTAGTTTACGACCCTGTGTCAAACAACAAATCTGTTAACAAACAAACTTATTCTTCCAATCCTGGACAAAATTGTTGAGAATAACTGAGGTTGTCATGGATTTTGAATGCCTACTGACCGCACTTAGATACAATGCCCTGTTTTTGCCCCCCTCCCCCATTCAATGTTGGATTATTTTTGGGGCAAGGCAGCAAACGTCACCTTATAATAACCAACACTGAACGGGGGGAAGGGAGGGCACAGATTTTCTCAACATATTATGTCCAGGATTGTTCCATTGTTTTAAAGAATGTGCCAGGAATTTTCCATATTTCTTTAAACAGAAAACATAAAAGAATATCTAAACAAAAGGGAGGGCCTGGACAATCCTGCGATATTTGGTGCTGACTTTTATTGGTTGACACAGGGTCTTTGTAAAGTCTGTGATAAATTCATGTCGTTTAGTGACATTAACTGACAATGATATTTGTGTTAAAGAAGAAATTTCAAGTGTGCATATATTTGAAGGTTACAGTACCCATTTCTGGCCAATGCCATTGGCACATTTATAGAAAAACAGTGAAATTCCAAATGGCTAATGGCTTTTGCCCCAACCCTGCCCAAGATCAATGAATAGTATCAGACATAACTAAACATTTTTGGCTAAAAAAGTGGGGGACAATTGGCCCCTGTATCTCTAAGTGCCTAAAAGACGCCCCCTATTTATTTAATTTTGAGCACCCCTCCCATAAAAATTGATTTCATGGGAAATATAAGCAACAATTTTCATTTGCTTTGCAGGGAAGTTTTGTCTTTGACTTGTTAAAGCGTCAGTCCCATTGATGATCTGGTCAGTCCCAGGAGTGACTACTCGACTCACTCATGGAACTGTTTTTCATCCCCCCCCCCTCGAACTAATAAGATGATCTTCTATTTGGCACCTGACAGTAAGACTAAGCATTTCAAGGTTGGAAAACTAAGATCTGCTGAAACTGATGATTTTGAAAAGCTGACAATGATAACCTCAATACAGTGGTCAGAAAAGTAATTTTGTCAGGGAGCGCTCCCAGATATGATGGCCCCCCTGAGTCCTTGACCCCCATACTAGTATGCCATCACTCATACAGTTCTTTTTAAACTCTCTTGGTAATTGTATCCTAAAAATGAGATTGTTCTCATTGGATTGTGCACTTTTCATAAAGTCGAGAATAAAGCTGATTATGATGATTATTATGATTATGGTCACAACATTGTAGCTTTTTACAATTGCGAAACTAGAAACAGACAAATATAGATAACTTTTCTTCAAGTGAAGCTATGAACATGGAATAAACACCTATCTTCATGTTTTTTTTATGCTCTTTCACATAAGAAACAGTTTGGTTGCCAATATCTGACTTGAATTTTTTTTGCAAGTGCCTATCTATAATTGCTCCCTTATCTTTTCATAGCAGTATTTGCCTGAAACTATTTGATCACCATACCTCTGCTCTTTGTCATTGTGGCCTTGGTCTACGTTGGCAAAACAACCATTGACATATTGCTCTTGAAGATCTTACTGCAAAAATCATGTTTTTTGCTAAATTCCATCCTCACACCGTTCTAGCCCATCGTATACATACCAAAATTTTCTTCAGTGCTTTCTGTGAGAACTTCTCTAGTGAAATTTGAAATCTGGCCAGTTATCGAAGAGAAATTTCCAGACAAGTTGCTGATGTTGCTTGACAAATTGAGCCACGACGACATGCTTATTTTGGTTTATCTCTCAATTCTTTTCATCGGCACTGTGCTAGCTTCTTCGAAGAGTGGGGCAACCTTTAAACTGACTCACGTCAGTTTACTTCAGCTTGCTGTTCCTCTCAAATCAAAGCCTCTTTCCTCCTGCTGCCAAGTTTACTCCAAGTTTATTAGGCCCACAGGGCTCGCCTCACTGACTCTCTTATCGCAGGTGCTTTGCCGGCCGTCAGCTTGAAAAAACTTTACAGCGGTGCCACAAAATCAATTAATGTTCCATGAAATATATCATAACTGACCATTTTGCACGTATTCAAGCATTTTGTAGATCTTGAAAGTGACTCACGGATTGTTGATGACATGGCACGGCGGCCATTTTGTACAAATATGATGTGGCAGCGCATGGCATCATGGGACATTTTTGCTATGAAGAGGAATCTGAACATCTGAACTGCGAACGCAAAGACGAGAACCTTCGCTCCAGGAGTTGGACACAAACACGACTGTGAGGGCAATGTGAAAGCGATAAAATGGACACATAGCTTCAAAGTTATCCAAATGATGCACCCAAGAACAAATGTTGTCAGACAATAGCATCATTTGTTTTTGTTGTCACCTAATTGCAAAGCTATTCGTGATTACAGGCAAAGAAAATTCTCTCATCCAGTAATTCAAAACAAACAAAGTCGTAGATGTTTCCCAGAAACCCAGGTAGCTAGCTCGCTTGTTGTGCATTCCAGGAATTGACTTTAAAAGCAAACATAAGCTTATCGAAAGAAGGAGAATATTTTCACACCTACCGCAGGCATTTATTTGTTTTGGACTTTTTGGTATAGAAATCGATCTGGAGGCGATTCAATTCTTGCATATTTTGGGTGTATGGGTGTAATTGAGAAACTTTTTGCTCAGCGACCAGCTTCTGAGCAAAGGAAAATAAAATGCCCGAGGTAAATGCGTAGATTTATCCCTCGTGTCTCGATATATGCCAAATTCTGCTTTCAAAAACCATTTCTGAAATGCACAACCAGTGCCCTGGCTGGTTGGGTTTCAGGTACCCTGGGTACCAGAGCAATCGCGATTAGAGAATTGCTTTGAATTTAGGTTTCAACGAAAGGAACCAATGCTGATGTCTTATAAAATCTATCCTTGTAGTACTCAAGTAAAGCAATGCTATCTTTATCTTGGATTTTGCTTGTAGACAAATGTTTTACCGCCCGCGACGCTAGGAAAGCAAATGATTAATATTTTTCCAACAACCAAAGAAGCAAAAAGTTTTCGGAAAACCCAAAGCCGTTTACTTCACAAAGCGTTTGCTCTGAAGGACGAAAGTAGAGGCTTCGTGCAGGTTGACCAAGCGATTGTTTTAAAGTATGTGCAGGAAAATACACAAGAAATGAATTTGGTAAAAAAATTCGCATTGAATTTCAATCACAGTTGGATATTAGTTACATCATTAAATATTCACATTAAACTGCTTTCCTCTTTCTCTAGACATGATGAACTAACAATTAGCGTAATTATTTACATAATCTATCAGAAATAGAAAAATGAAAAAGAAATGTATGACATAATTCGATAAAAACGCAACAATTTTTTTTGTTCAAACCCACTAATTTCTAACGTTAATCTTTACTAGCAAGCTAGAAACAACAGCACCAGGCAGTGACCAGGCATTGCAAAATTGGAGGAACAACAGAGTCCAGAAAAAGTTACAGTTCCACGGTTTTGAGCCGGAGGAAGGTTTTGTTGTTTAATGTCATTTCTGAGGAAGGTTTATTAATTCTATTATAAGCAGTTTCTTATACAAACAGTTTCTTATGAAAAAATACGTGTATGTGTGACTTTTGGAACTGGTTTCCACCCTGGAGAGAATGTGCATAGACTGTTTATATTAATACAATGCAAAGAGTTCGAAAAGTCTTGTTATTTTGATTTTATATACTGAAGAAGGTTCAGCCTATAAAATTGACAGCAAGAGGAAGGTTTGACCTATTTATGGACTCTCTAGGAACAAGTTCTTGGATCTTCCAAATTTCTGGCGGGAGGCAGAAGGTACACCAAGACATGCTTTTGGCATGTCAAATGACAAAGTCAAGCTGCACATTCGTTGAACAATAGATCGATTCACTGATGCATGTTGGAGGCAGGGGATAATGCTAATTATTTCAGTAAATAAAAAATACACGCAAAATGGTAAGAATAAAGTAGGGAAATCGATACTGTATTAATATTGTATAACTGCCTCATTTAATTTTCTGAGGCGATGGGTCTTGTGAAATTTCACGATGATACCAATACTGTAACAAATGTACGCCGTGACTGGAATTGAATGTGATGTTTGTTTGACTTGCAAATGTTGACTGGGCATGGACATCAAAGTGAGAATCTACATCGGCACAATATATTCCTCAATCCTGAAAGGGATCCTTATTCACGAATATACAGGAGTCAGTAACTTTTCCATTATTCAAAGCAATTTATAATCATTAGCAAGATATTCAATAAAATATTATTCTGAATATTCGTCCCACACGATCATATCTCGTGAGCCAACAGCAAACATACGGAGCAAACACTGTGAGTGTCAAATAACTATTAGTGAAACCAGGCGGGCATGAGGAGGATCATGCAAACATGGCAACATTTCCATTTTCACTGCCAACTAAGTACAGCTGATTGACCGGCAATACTGTCAGCTTGCTTATTGATCCTTTGAATATCTCTTGTGGCAATTTCTTACTTTCGTAGCTTGCCTGTGAAAATCAAAACAATTAATCAACAGTGTAAGCATGAAGTAAACGGTAGCTCTAATATTCCTCTGAGATGAAGTTTTTATTTGTTTGAGAAACTTACGAAATCAAGCAACTAACCGTTGTTCAAAAAACAAGTTAAACAACATTTATTACAAGAGTTTTTCCGAATCACCCAAACGTAATTTTGTTCCAAATTTGTTAACCTCGCTTTAGAGCTATCAATAAGGAAATACGGGGATCCATCACGTGTAATAGTTGAAGAAGCGCAACGGCTTCTGGGAACTCTTACCACTGAGGGTTTATAAATGAGCCATTGCCAAGGCTACGTTAAATGATAAAATGCTTGCTTCAAAGTCTGGCATATTCGGGCAAGAAAAGTCCCCCTAAAAATGGACAAGATATCAAAAAAATAACTCTAGATTTGGGCAGCCCTCTAGGTATTCCTTTCCCATAGCCTTATAAAGGAAAGATTCGAGTCCATGCTCCGTTCAAATTTACAAAATCTAGACTTCTTCCAGCCAAAAATATTTCCCAATCGTATTCAAGTATAGGAAGCTGGGGCCTCATGTAGGAAGTAAATAGTAAACATAATCATGCAATGATTTACCCAATTTTCAATTTCATGTGTGATGCCAATCCTGTTGCCATTTGTTGTAGCCCAAATGCATTGTTCTTTGCATAAATTCAAGCAATGTACTGGTTCTGGTGGATCTATCATCGAATAATTCATTTCGTCAGCACAATATTCAAATCACAATAGAGGATTGCGCTAAGGATGGCGGCTAGGAATTTTTTACCAAGATGCACTGCGTTCGAATTACAAATCTTTAACGATTCTATAGGAATTCGATTAAAGAACGCAGTGCATCTCGGTAAAAAATTCCTCGCCGCCATCTTTAGCGCAATCGTCTATTATTTCTGTCTGAAACTAGCATCACTGCTTACTTATAAAAAGATTATACCAAGTACTTTGTATTTCTAAAAACAGCATTTAACGAAAATTGTCGCAAGTTTTAGTCTGTATCAAAACTGTAACTCAAAAATATCGTTTGTTCAAAGACTTACACTAATTCTAAGTAATTCTTCTATAATGATGGTATGCCTTTGGGAGCTCTGCAGCTCCTTTCTTAACATCAATAAAGACAACTGATACATAATTTGAAGCAAATATCAAGAGTCAGATAGCACTTTTGAAACAGTCTAGGAAGGACTAAACATATTTATAGATAAAATTTGCTATACCTCATACAATGACGGTAATTTCTAAACTCTCATCAAACTCACTTCGAAATCTTAATGCTAAAGAGCCATCCTCATTCCACATTTTCAACCGTAAATCATTCGATGATGACAGGAAATTGTGTTCATTGTATGGCACAATCTAAAACAGAGACTTATTATAAGAAAACTGATATTGTGGTAGTTGCTATTATGGAGACTAAGGGCCTGTTTATATGAGGAAAATCAGCCCACCTTCCGCGCTGTGAGCTGAGAGGCGAGATCCCATGCTCCTGGACGATCCCTTGCTAATTTTCATCTTGCTTTTATATGAAAAAACCATCCCGCTGAGGTGAGATTCTACTCTACGAGTAGCGGGATCTCAATGAGGTAGGATGAAATTCTTCAGTATAAACGCTGGAACGTGGGATGGAAAGTTTGAAGGTGGGTTGAAATCGTCTATTTTGTGCTCGTGTGAATGTGAAAACAACAGGAAACCAAGTCCCTGCTAGTGTAAAACACCAACTAGGATTGGTATTGTTGGAAATCATGAAATGGAAGGTGGAATCAAAACGCTAGAAGGTAAACTTAAATTTATATACACGGTGTCCCAAAATGAAATTGTGCCCGTTTGTGCGGCTGCTGTGGAGGAGCTGTATATTCAATCATCTCAATCTCGAGTTTTAATCCGCTATGCATATTTCAGGCTTCAACTTAAAGATTGAGACCTTGCATAAGTCAATTTGATAAGTGGTTGCTGATTTATAGTAGAGAAAAGGCAAAATAAGTGGTTGCTTCAAAACAGCATTTCTTTTCTTCTCTAGCAGTGTCAGATTAAAGTAAGTTTCCAGAGAAAAAATTCTAGCATTGTATTAAAATTTTTGCTAACTTTTTCAAAGGGTTAGCATTGTTTTCTCATCATAGGTTAGCACTGTCTTCCCTCTAAAAAATTTAGTGAAAATTTTAACACGATGCCAGAAGCCTTTCTTCGGAAACGTACTCAATTTTGACATTGCTGCAGAACAACAGCAGTGCTGTTTTGGAAGCAGCCATTAATTTTGCTTCTTCTCTGCCATAAATCAGCAACCATGTGCCAGATTGACTCAAACAAGGTCTCAAGCTCTAAGTTGAAGCTTGACTTATGCGACTGGCTAAAAACCGAGATAATTGGATCTACAGCTCCTCCACAGTAGCCACATAAACGGAGCACAATTTTTTTGGGGCACCCTGTATAAAAATACGCAGATTTCATCCCACCTGACATCTCATAGCCTGAAAGGTGGGATAGTTCTCCTCATGTAGGACCCTAAAACTGGAAAATCAGCAACAGCAACTT
Organism: Aurelia sp. 4 Dawson et al 2005; assembly: GCA_964019985.1. Lineage (NCBI taxonomy): Eukaryota > Metazoa > Cnidaria > Scyphozoa > Semaeostomeae > Ulmaridae > Aurelia > Aurelia sp. 4 Dawson et al 2005. The sequence goes on from OZ026494.1 coordinate 22,861,905, forward strand.
GATTGAAAATGACTTAAGGAAGAATCATATTCAGGAATCGCAGGATGATAGTAAGTTCTGAACTTCGTTACTGGTGTTTAGTTATTCATGAAGGAGTACGGCTGTCATCTTCAAAAAGACAATCTCGTCCCCAAAAAACTCTGAGATGCAAGAGGTCGTTCTGCATTTCGATTGGCTACTCAAAAACAATACCAACAAAAATTATATCTCAAATATTCTTATTCATTCGTAAAGAGCGATATAATCTTGTCACTAAGCAACTACCATCAAACCGTTGCTTTATTGTTTGGAATCGAGGAAATAGAATCAGCTTTACCTGGCCAACAACAAAATCCATAATGGCTGCTAATCTGTCCAATTCATTGACAGATTTGCACATCTGCGCAAAGTGAAACAGAGTGTTCATTCGGCTTCGTGATCAGCGTATGCCGTAAGAACACCCAGGGAACGTCCTTGTCAAAAAAATCATTCTAAAGAAATGAATAAAATTTACTTGTAGAATCTCTGATTCATGCGCCCTCCATTGTCCCCTAAGAATTCCAGTTCTGAGATCTAACACTGAAATGAAGCCACTTGAAAACCCAGCAGCAATCCATGTTCCACTGTCATTCACGCATAAGCACTTTACGCTCCCTGCGATGCAGAGCAAAGAACTGTTTGACACCACTTTATTTACTGAGTTAGAATCAGCAAGACTTAATGTCGAAGCTATGGTAAAAGTTCCTTTTGATATGTTTTGTGAATAGCCAGAAAAATATTTGGAAACAGCCAGGTATAATAATGCACGTTCAAAACCATATTTTGAGCTATACGTTTAAAGCAATATAGTCTATCTTGCTGCCAGCCAGGATGTTTAGATTCTTTATCATCCTTAATTTCTCCAATAATTGCGTGTTTCCTTGTGTACTTTATGACCAAACAAGATACGAGTCTGACATACACAAAGAAATCATTCTGGTCATCATCAGTACTTTTTGCAGCGTCAAACCATTCAGCGCGAAAAGAGCTAAACTTGCTGGTTTTTTAAACCAATTACAAGTTGAACTATTTTTGTGAAACAACCAGGTCTTTGAACTGCTTGTCACTCGCAGAAGAAAGAAATTGGAAGACTGGCCTCGCAATCAAATTTTGCTTATTTTTCAAGCAGGGGTTCTTTTCGGGGTACTAAGTAGTAACCTATAACAACCATTTCACTTCTCTAGGCAATCATCAACGCAAGAAAAGGGATGGTTTTATTTCAAAAACGAATAAGAAAATCAATGGAGCAAGTTGGTAATGAGCATTAAAATTCTTTTTTACAAGTCAAACATTTAGATCGGCTTACCTGCTGCAGTGCTCGACACCAACTTCCATTCTTCACACATTGATTTTTGTCGAATGTCATACAACCTATAAAAGTGAACATGGGACTTTGACGAGAAAGTATCGTCAATAGATGACTATGAAAAAAATGGTATCATGGGGCATCTGACCAAGATGCATTGCGTAAATAATGAAGTTTCAGATAATCACGGTTGTTTTCATTCTAGAATGCAAAGAATTTTGTTCAAATGCTTCTCAATAGAATCATTCCGTGATCGTCCAATGCTTTAAAGATTTAGACCATATATACCTTATTGGCCCTTTTTACGCCAGCTCTAATTCTGCCAGTCCCAAACTTTGCTCTAAAGTCATGTAGGGCCACGTTTTATACCATTCGAGTGCAAAGAAAGAAATAAATTGTTATTGGATATTTTTTGGCACATCTGCGTCCTTTGTTTTATTTTTTCTTGAAAAGAAAACTGTTATGTTAGGGCCTGTTTACATGGAAATTGTCAGCCCGGGATGAAACTTCAGCCCTGCTAGCCGAGGTGAAAATATTTTGCCATTACATGGAGAGTTTCAGCCCGGGCTGAAAGTCTGTCAGGCGCCAAAAGTAGATAAAGGTGCATGCGTCATTGACTTTTCAGTCCGGGCTGAAAAAATATTTGCCATTACATGGGCACGTGTCAAGTAAAAAAATGGGGATTAGCATATTAATTAAGGGATTAACGTTTCATCTCGCCTAGCTCAAGGCGAGCTGAATTTTCAGCCCGGGGTGAAACTCAGCCCGGGGGGGGGGGGGAAATTTACCATGTAATGGCAAACTGAAATTTACAAGCATTTGACCGTAAAGGAGGGATGAAGTTTCACCTCGAGTAAACGGGCTGAAATTTCAGCCCGGGCTGAAAACTCCCATGTAAACAGGCCCTTAGTCAATTACAGCTGTCTCGCTGCTTTTGAATCTCTTCATCATCGGACTGCACTTCTGTGGCATCTTCGTCTGATTCGCTTTCTTGCTCTCCCAGAATCTTCTCCTATCAACAGCTGCTGTTCAAAATCAATTTCTCCGCCACCTTTTGAAAGTCCTTACTGACGAAAGTTTCCATCTTTGCCAACATGGCTTGTTTGTTTGACATTAACGTGTTTGATACAACGTCTTAAAGAACTTCCACTTTCTTATTATATACCTTGTTTTATTTAGCGAATTTTGGCTAAAGATATAGAAAGAAAACCAACAAGCAATTTATATCGGCTACGTCTACAATCAATTTATATTTGCCTTATCAATCTCCAATTTTTCGAAAAGGATAGGTAATTCAAACACTGAGATCTACAGCTATCTGTCGCCTATGAAAAATGCCTAAATTATGGTGCCCTCTAACAAAAATAAGTGAAAGAAAATTAACGCCACTTTTCCGAAAAAGTTCCCAATTTTTGCCCCTTTCATCGCTGGCACTTTTGCAGCTGGCCCTTATAAAGCCGTAAAATAAAAATTATCGCCATTTCAGGCCGGCAAAGGTTCTATATTTCATTTCATTTCATTTCATTTTATGATATTTATACAGGGTAAAACATTCAGCTAACTGGTTTACAATGTACCCTGTTAAAAAATACTTACAAAAGAAAAGAATCTAAATTTACACCTAAATCAAAAATAAAACTACAATCAATAAGATCTATACAGCTATTAGCAATAGAAGATATCTTGGTAACAGGTTGATCTACAGGAACCCCTCTGGGCTAGGAGGAATTTCTCATGTCTACCAGGAGCCATGAATATTCAGCAAAGTGCTCACCGTTACAACGACACGAACTAAAGTTACGTCCAAAAAATTTTGTTATCTTACCTTATTGTGCCTTCTGCTGTAGCCATGGCAACTGTAGTATATGGAACTGGCAGCGTCCTCATACTCAAGACAGAATTGTTTTTACCAAGGTCGACCTGAGTTACGGTTGCACTTTTGATTGGATCCCAGACCTAAAGACAAGAGAGACGCGTATCACAGCAAGGGTGTTAGGACACGGATGTTTTGATCGATAATTTATTTTCCCTTGTTTTGATATTTTGTTGTCTTGTTTTCTGTTCTGTTTCGTTTTCAACTGATGTGTACAACTGAGCGTGGTTAGGCCCAACTGCTCTCAAATGTCTTAGTGCGCCTTCGCAAAGAAAGGTTTCAAGCTGCAAAGCCATTTGACTTTACCTTTTCAAACATGTAGTGCAAATACGAAGCTGGATCCCTGTCTTTGAAAACTTGCTTTATTTTGACATTGCTAGAGAACAATAGAAGTGCTGTTTTTGAAGCGACCATTTATTTCGCCTTTCCCTGCATAAATCAGAAACCACTTGTCATATCTACTCAAACAAGGTTGCAAACTCAAAGTTGAAGCCTAACCTATGTAAATGTGCAACAATCGAATCTACAGGTCGTTCACAGCAGCCACGCGAACAGGGCACGAGTTTTTGGGTAACCCTGTATAATGAAGCATCACTGAAGCAAGGTCTTTTTGACCTTTTTGACGCCACCTCTTCCATCTCAACTTAAGGACTTCACTATTTGTTTCTTTCTTATCTGATGATGTAGAATAGGAAGCATGTTACTTGCTTACTTTTCAACAAAATTGCAACAACAGAAAGAATAATCAGACATACGAAGGCAAGAAAAAAGGGCTTACGTGAACAGATCCGTCACAAGAAACAGCCAATCTTCTTGATTCAATAGACTGCACAGCAAATACACTTCTGCTATGTTTGTCATACGTCTTACTACATCCAAGTTGTGCTGTTCCATTACCGTGGTTTTTCAGCAACCATAATTTGACAGTTTTATCACGGCTAGCTGACAGGAAGTAATGTTCATTGTCTGGAACGTAAATATCACGGACTGCAGATGAGTGACCTACGAAATATGGATGTATGGTTGCAAGAAACACTTCAGAAAAGTCCCGCCTTTACCAAACTCATGTCACTAAAATAGCCTGATTTGTTTCCTTTGTAAAACTATACTTCTTCAAAACTGAGGGTGCATACCATGGTATAAGAAAGACTTGTGTATTCCAAAAATCAGTGGAATATGCAAAATTAAATAAGAAACCAATTTGAGCCGAGTAAGCAAAGTTTCTTGAAATCGTAACAATTCAAGTATTAAAGGACAAGTCCGGGGCTGGTACCATTGCTGATTATTCAAGAGATTACACTGTGTGAATGGTGTGTAGTAGCTACTTCTTTCAATTTTTTTCTCTTTGAATCTGCGAGACTACATATTTCAATCTGCTAAGAAGTGCGAAATGACGTCATTTTCTATGACGTCACTTCACGTTGAAATGAAGGAGCCTGCCAAATATGTTGATATTATACCACTCACTTTGCTGGCCTCCTTAACGCGTCTTTGCGCCCTCGAACAAAATACAAAATGGCGACGATATTTGGCCTAACTTACGAAGATTCATGGTTCAACAACCATTCTTTTGAGTTTTATAAAGAAAAATTACGCTTTTCTCGAGCATAGAGAACTGAAACGTATCGGTGAAATATTAAACTAAACTAGCAAATCAATATTACTTTGTACCAGTTTAAAAGAAAATGAGCATGCATCAGCCTGGATAGTTTCTTATGGAGAGGTATCATATTCAGCAAAATCTAGACTTTCTCCAAGTCTATTCCGTGGTATATCTTCGAAGTTTACGTCCCCGCAGAGGTAACTATTTTCGTGAGTGCTGATGTACCACGGAATAGACTTGGAGCAAGTCTAGCAAAATCAGGTCACAGCTGTTACGAACGTCCATATGTGGAAAGAAGTTCATAATTCGTGGCAGCGGTTGGTAAGTTTGTTTTTAGCATTAGCACTAATCCTACTTATGCTCGCCCTATTGAATCTAATTCAATAAGAATAATAACTTAAATTCCTTGAAGATATTCATCGATCAATTAAGCTAAAAGAGAACAACAAAGATCTTTTTCCACCAATGAGGTTTGGTTCCTCGAGTGGGAGCCACACGTGGCTAGGGACATGCTTCGTGTTGCTGATGCGCGGACTCTACTGGAGGAGAAGCATCACTTCTCTACAGGGAATCAGTAGAGTCTGCACGCAGGCTACACAAGGTACTGAATGTTTCCTAGAAAAGTCAGTAAGTAAAATTGTCCATTCATTACAGCTCTATCAAAAAGTGGAAGCAAGATGTTTTGGACGCTTACTCCAGCAAACAGCACTTGTAAAAACTGTCGAGATCTTGATATAAACAAACTTGCTGTTAGCAATTTTAACAAGCTTAAACAATTTCGAACAATTCTGCAAACGTAAAACATACCGGCGTAAGTTTGAAGCCGTCTGCCTTTGAAACTGAGATTAGTGTCACCATTCTTGGTTTCTGGTGAAAAAGAAGGCATCAATACAAAGTTGGGGCAAAATGTAGCAAGTGCAGCAAGTAGTAAAAGCACTTCAAGAATATTTGCCTAATTGCCTCTGGTCAGTTTCTGACAGAATCAAGTTACTATCCCATTCACACTTGTAATTGATCCATCTTAAACTAACCCAGGCTATTAAATGTGTGTTCTGATTGTTAAGTCAAACAAATTGAATTCACTAGATTGGTTGATATTCAAGCTGGTTTAAATAAACCTGGTTTATCTGTGCCAGTGTGACTGGAGTATAAGGTAGGTTGTGAAATCCTTACATTCAAACCGGATAAAGATTGTGATACTGTGCAGCTCTACTATTGGTAGCTTTAGCATGTGTCAAAATCTTGGTTACGTTGTTACCAAGAATCTTTTTAAGATCCGTACCTAATCTGTCCTTCCATTGCTCAAGCCACTCTCCTTCAATATGCTGCCAAGAAGATCTAAAAATGTGCAAAAATATGAAATTTCAACAGAAACTAAAGAATAGCTAAAGATAGTTTCATTCTCAGATCTTGGTATGGATAACGTGATCAGCACTCCAGAATCAACCAGGATCGACTGTTTGGACAATTTCTAGCCTGTAGGAGATGCATACCTTCGCAAGAGTTTATTGGGCAAAATCAATCTAAAATTACATGTAAGATAAAAATGTCCGGGAATTACGAATGCTTTGGAGATCTCTACCGCCATCAAATTTGAGAAAGACGTCTTTGGCGATATGTTTTGCACCTTCAAAAGCATTGCTCTACAGAAAACATTGTTCTCAACCGCACCTCAAGATAACTGATTGTTCCTGCATTCTCAAAGCATTGTCCCTTTACCCGCAGATGTCCCTTTACTACCAGAAACTTGTGGGGCTGGCTCTGCTGACTCTACAAAACAACGAACCAGGCGTCATTAAGCAGGCTACACGTTCGTGATTCCATTCCTTTTGCTAAAGAATAGCTTACCGGTATACAGGTTCCCTTTCCTCATGTTCTGAAACCGTTCTCTTTCTGGAAATCTTCTTTGCATTATTCAATATTCTGTCTTGAGCTAAGAAGAAAATAGTGGTCAGATAAATTTTTCTCTCTTACGATTTAAAAACAGTATGGAATGATGGACTCATCATAATAAACCCCAAAATACAGGATTATGCCCCATTGACACTACAAGTTAAACCATAAATTAAACCAAGTTTTCGAATAGGGCCTGCTAATTGGTCAATCCAACAAATCCAGTCATTTGATTGGTTGAAATCAAAGCTGGTTTAGATAAAGCTGGTTTAATTGTGTCAGTGTGAATGCAGTATTAAACACTGTAACCGGTGGAAAGACAACTGTTTTAACTCCTGCAAAAGAATAAAAATCAAAATAAACCTGTAGATAGGGAGAGAGCTGTCAAATCCTGCAGAAGAAACAACGAATGAATTTTAAATCCTGAAGGAAAGAGATAAATTGATAGCTGTAATCAAGAGCAACGGCTTCGCATTTGTCTGATAAAAGGAAAAACTTTCTGGATCATCGAGAAAGGTCATTTTTCAGGAAGAATTAAAAGAAGGCATCCACTATTAGTGCACCAATGGAAAAGCAATTGCTCTCTATTCCGTTTCCTTTGAGGAATATTCCTGCAATTTTCACAGTTAGAAAGTAGATAATTCTAAGAAAAACGACGCCTTCACCATAATAGCACCATCACAAAATCACAACTGTATTTGGAAAGAAATTCCCCCAATGTAGGAAACCAACACTGTGCCAGTTGAACGACGGAACCATTTAGCATGCCATATTCATTCATGTCGTATACCATAGATGTAGGAACCGGGGGGCACTAGGGGCACGTGTCCCCCAAGATTTTGCAATAAACAAAGAAGTGCCCTTTTTATTTTTAGAAAATACCCTTTTTTCTTCAGAAAAAAGTGCCCTCAAAGTGTCGTGCTCCTCCAAGTTTGAGATGCTTCTTACGTCCCTGTCGTATACCGTATTCAAATGAGAACTATTCAGGCATAGGGGAAAATGGGAATCCAATACAGCATAGTTTCATGCCGGATTCGCTTCGTATCAGCATAGTGTAAACGGGGTATGATAAGGTGCTCCCCAAAAGATAGCAACAAGCAACAAATTACCTACCTTTATCATCACCTTTCTGAACAGAATTCATCTTCTTGTCATCAGCCTCCTGTAGCGTTGCCTTTTCAAGGGCCTCATAATTGCTTGTCAATGTGAGGCCTTCGTCATACGTTGAACAAAGCTGCCAAATCAGGTCTTCATTATACAAAATGCTGGCCACGAAATGATCACCAAGTACTCGACAGAACAACACATAAGAGTAATATGCCAAAGAAGGTGTGAATGAATTACACAAATCTTTATGAAGGAACTGCCGATCATTTCCCTTCTTCATGAACTCCTTCGTCCGGGCACAACTTGCACTGCCAGTGGAGCTGCTCTTTGTGGCTTCTTGTTTATCTTCCATGGACTGCTGCCTCTCCATATCATTTTTTACTGTGTCTGAGCTATCTTCACCGTTTAGCTGATTTTCCAACTTCTTGTCTGGGCTCTTTGAAGTGTCGCTATTGCTGTCTTGACCAGATGTGTCATCTTGCAATGAATCTAACAAACAAGTAATATGCAACAACGTGATCCACCAAGAGAAAAAATGAAAATGACAGTTTTAACCCTTGAAAAATTTGGCCAAAGATTATATTGCAAATCCTCATATTTGTCAAAACTGCTCCCTGTGCTTCCCAAAACATATGCCTTCATAACATTACTGAAGTTTCTCATGATCAAAAGAATATGTGCAGGGATTCAATAAAATCGGAATTTAGCCAGTTACCTCTAAGGCCATTTTGATCATCAGTCAAGACTATGGATGAATCATTTGCAGTGAAATATCCACTTTGATCCGCAACATCCTCTACACCGACCGAATCATCAAAAGAATCATCTACTTTGATTTCTTTTTCAATATCATCCTCGTAATCTTCCAAGAAGCTGTATTTCCTAACAACCAATGAAGTGCTACCAGATTTGCGATCCAAGCGATACACACAATCAAAACATGAGAAGAATCTTTGCAGCAATGGCGTCATCACTTCACGAGCATCAATCTGGCCTAAGCTCTGACTCAGTGCTCCAAGTAAGCCAACTAGTGAGTGAAGGAGTACAGAACGAACTTGAGAACCACTGGCAAATGGCTTGAAGGAAGATAACAGTCGAAGCAGAGGCTCCAAGATCTCTTGTGAAAGCACCTAAAGAAGATGTTGATCCCGGGCTTAGACATCAATGTTTCCAGTTCAACTGAGCTGAAGCAACGAACAGTTCCCATGACATGAAAGTATCAACTAATATGTAATAACCCAGCGTAACAACATATTGAGAGTGACGCATGGCAGTAGTTTCAGCAAATAAGCATAAACTTCTATGATCCTTGAAGTAAATGCGTGGATTAAAAGGTAGACTTTTGCAAGCCGACTTGGGCAAGTAAAATCAAAAGGCGTTAAACTCATCGGGGATAAGACTTCATCAGCAGTCTACCGATGAAAAATTACGTCTGATACTTGTACTGTACCTTACTGCTGGCATTTTACTTTGATTAACACAGAAATTCATGTTTGATATGTTGTAACCTTTCAAGAGACAGTTTCGAAAGTACGAATGGCAGAGCTGTAGATTCATTTTTAGTAAAAATCTAAGGAATAGTGGCACCATTTATTGCCATTTGGAAAGATGTCCAACTAACAATGTTATCCAAGATAACCTGAATAACTGTTCTACTTCTTACCACCTCACAAGAAGAAATTTCTAACTGGTAAAAGATTTACAAACTTCTAACAAGAGACAATCAAATTCTTTAAATGGTGGGTCAAGCTTCAACTGGATCTAGTTTTTGGATCAACAGGTTTTTCTCGTCTTTGAAATGCCCTTCCCCACTAGTGTATTCCCCACAAGTGTATGTAATTTCCTCGACCGACATGACCCAGGTGTTTTCATACATTTCAGGAGCAAGAGAAAATTGAAGAGCTACATCTTTTCAGCTGAATTTCAGCACTTCGAACTCGTTTTACTCAAATGAAACCAGTTGGACATACACGAGTTACTCCATGACTACTTCAACTACCGGGTGTCTCAAAAAAAAGTACCCCCTTTTGACTGGAAATAGGAACGAAGCGATAAGATACCATTACTCTCCGAGCAGTTAGCCAAATTTATCAATCTTCAACTTAGATTCACATACCTTGTATTTAAGAATCGTCCACGAAACACCAGAGATACAAGCTTGCAACGACAAAATTTACAGTGCACCCAAAACCAGAGGTTTTGTAAAAGGGCCTAGCCATGATTTGTATTATGGATCTTTTCCAAACCACCTGTAAACTTTAACTTTCATTTTTTCGCTTTTGAAAAGAATAAGAAAGACTCGTGGAAATCGTCCTGATTAAACAAATATAACAAAAATGTGGTAAGAATGATGAAGTCGTGCAACATCTCCCAAATGAGCATGCGTGTGTTCCTTTTCTTCTTCTTTGACACTTGTTTGACACTTGGAGTGGAATGCAATGCACGGATTGATTCCTCGAAGGAATAACTATTTGGAGAACGATTGAAGCATTTCAAGGTATAATTCTTTTCAATGGAGAAAGGTAAAGGTCAAAGTCGAAATTCCTGTGCAACATGCCTGTGAAAGCAAATCATAGTTAGGCCCTTTTACAAAACCTCTGGTTTCGGCTGCACTGTAAATTTTGACTTTGCAAGCTTGTATCTCCAGTGTTTGGTGGCCAATTTTTAAATGCAAGGTATGTGGATCTAAGTTGAAGATTGATAAATTTAGCTGTCCACTCGGGGAGTAATGATATCTTATCGTTTCGCTCCTATTTCCAGTCAAAAGGGGGTACTTTTTTTTGAGACACCCGGTAGACAGTCGACGAAATTCCCTGCGTTCGTTATGTGTCTTTAAAATGATTTTGTTATTCTCACTCATACGAGGTCTCAGTTTGAAGCTATAACCATCATTCAATTCAATGCAGAAAACTGAGACTCATGTAACCAGCCTATGCCTAAACAACAGTTGACTGAAGATTACCTCCATCTTGTCCGATAAGGAGTCTGCTGTTAATAGAACTAAGGTTTTCAGTAGAATCTCAACTGCAGAAACCAACTGTCCTTCTACGTATGCAGATACGGTGGATGCCTTGAGAGCAGATTCAACCTAAAATAAATAAATTAATCAATCAATCAATCAATCAGTCAATTAATCAATAAATCAAAAAATTATCAAAAAGCACCAAACGCTTATGCGAAAGGGTATCACAATTAATAAGAAAATTTTGCGACAGGTGTTGCGTTCTTTTGGCAATCAAAACAATCATGATTGTATTGTTCAAGACCTTGACATTGTTTCATTTCAAAGCATTTAGATCCGGCTGGCTGACTTTGAATGACATCGTGATTTTTTTTTATTGCCAAAGGAACGCAAGGAGGGTATCATGTGAAAAGATATCTTTTAGAGTTCTCATGAAAACACGGATTTTGGCAAAATTTTTATGCGACAGGGTAGAATTTTGGGGCATTTTCTTATGCGACAGTGTATAGGGTGTGGAGAGTTTTCCACACATCCCCGTCATTTCCCCAGCCACGTATGCCCCCCCGGGCTTTAATACTTCGCACATTCGTTAGTAGTGCCCCTGTATCTCAGATGCCACTCATATGACGCAGCAGTGTCAACGAACAAAATGAAGAGTACAAATAATACTTACTGCTTTGGAAGCATATGGAATAAAATGCCACAAGACAATAGCATTGCCATAGATTCGTACAACATCAATAAGGCACTCCATCAAATACTTTCTCTTTGCTGTCAAAGTGTCAATCAAATCTTCTGTTGTTAATTCCATGTTTTTCATATTCATCCAGATTTTAGGCATCCTCTTTAGGATCAAATGCACAACATATTTGGTAGTAAGAGTGGGGCCTAGCCAAGGGACAATCCATTTTATGGATGCTAACGAATACTGTTCCGGACTCAAATCAATTTCGACAGAGCTCTGAAGACTTGCATCTGGTATATTATCAATATTCCCTAAAGCGTCCGCGTCCGGAATCTTATCCACTTGCAAGTCTACGTCATGCATCAAACTAGCATCTAATAACTGATCAGATTTTAATTCGTTCTCACTTTGCTCATCGTCTGAGGATAGCACCATGAAAGGTGAAGCTCCTGCACTGCTATGCGCTCTGACAACTGAACGACGAATCAAGAAACTCTTGGTATCTTCCTCAGAGCACATGCTGTCGATGCTGAACTCTTCACTGCCTGTTGGTATATCAGTCTCAGTGCTTCCAGGTTCTCCTTGCTGCAGATATATATGCTCAACATCATCAACAGGGGAACTCTTGCTTTGATTAGTTTGTGGAGAACTATTTGCTGAGTCATTAGCGATATCTCTTGATAGTGTCGAACGTACTTCTTTTCCCTCTGAACTGCCATCGCATGGTGAGTAAACCGCCATTTCAACATCAGAACTAACAGAAATGATCTGGTAACTGTTCTCAGAGTCCTGCCTTTCTGCTGAAAAGTTTCCTCCATCTTGAGAGTCGTCTGTTCTAGAATCAGACGCACTCCCCTTGTATGCCGTACTCGTGTTATCACTCTGGCTATCTGTAAACATATCACTGCTAGTCCTTGATGTATCACTGTTGACGGTCCCGTCAGTGGATTTCTGTCTTAGTGGATGATCTACATTAGTGTCAAATCGAACTGACTTAACTTCGCTTTCGCCTTCTGTGTAAATCACTTCAGATTTATGAATCACTTGTAGAAACTTGTGATTGCTAGAAGTTCCGTTTTCTTCTGAGTTTGTAGCAGATTGGTCAAATTCTTCCGACAAAGATCTCCTAGGATCACCATCTTCGCCCTTGTTATTCTTACCCCATTCACTTGTTTCACTATCATCTTGTTTGCACCATATACTTGCCTCAGTATCATGTCTCCTTTCACTCGTACTTTCATGATTACTCCATTTACCTGTTTCACCCTTGAACAGCATTTCAGTTGATGTATTACCAATATCGCTCTCATCACTGCTTCCCCTCTTTCTTAGATGGTCATCCTCTAAAATCGATTCTAACCTTGTGAAGACCCCTGATCTTGCAAGATTTCTCCCTTGCAGCGACCTTGGATTGAACAGATCTACGTTCTCATCATCATCCAAAAAACTGGAAGATCGATCTGAATTAGCATCTGACAACTTCCGACTATCATCTGATAACTTCCTATCAGCATCTTTGATATTCGCTCCATTAGTACTAACTTCCGGTCCTTTTACTTCCTCGTTGGCTTTCTCGGAATCGTTCTCAAGCTTGTTAGCAATATCTTGTTGATTTTCAAGGCTTTCGCGATCAAAACTCTCTGTGTCGCTCTTCTCTTTAGCAGAACCGCCACCGCTCTTTTCAATGAGGCCGTCGATAACAAACTGCATGAAACAATCGAGAAAACAGCTGAGTCCAAACACTGTGATAACTTTAGAAATGAATGCCTGATCAAGCAATTTGCATTCGACGGGATCAAATTCACCACAGTTATCATATAGTTTCTGCAGATCACCGTAGAATGATTTTAACGCATTTTGAGTGCCCATGACTGTCCCAACTGCGTGAAACATATTCAGAAAGGCTGTCAATTTAGTGGATGGGTTTGAAAATAGAGGAAGGAGAAAAACGAGGAGCAGTTCGATTCCCTCTTTGTCTAGTTCTTCCATTACGCTAGGGAGGAGCTGAGCAGCCCAAATGATATTATTAGACGTAGGAATCATATCTCCATTTAGAAGAGCACCTGAAAATGACTGCTTGGATAAAGAACTGCTTAAGTCTGTTGTTGGTCTCTCTTGTGAATATAGGATTGACAGCAAATGATGCAGCGGTTTAAAGTATGTTGGAAAGGGAAATGGATTCATGTATTGGTAAAGAAGTAGCGTTGGATCCTTGAAAAATGAAGCCAAATCGATGTCACCATCTTTTGACTCATCAGAATCTCTCATCCAGCAATTTAGAATTGTAAGAAGCCAGCTAGAAAGGAATATTAGTAATCAAAGTACCGGCTTCAAGTCTTCAGACAGATTGGTGAAGATTATAATTATTCTATATATTGTTAATTTATTTACAGCTGATGAAGTGTCTAGTTAATATAAAACTAATAAAAACCAACTATCTAATAATAACCCTTTTTACAAATACTGCATCGGCATTGTTCTCCTTTCCAATTCTTTATCATTGTTTTAAAGGCATTCTGTCACATATCTGATTGGCCGCTACCATTAGAGCTCAACGTAGCGGATTTCTTTGTAAATCTGTGTATTTGAAACAAAGGAGGGCTAATCTTCTTGACTTTCTACGGCCGTAGAAAGTCAGAGGATCATCAGCCACCCCAGTGCCCCCCCCGGTTCCTACGTCTATGCAAATTTCCAATTCTTGGTATTGTCATTATCACCCAATCAAATGCGTGACCGACTGCCTTTAAACTGTTTTGTATTTTGTGCGGCTTGTATGGTGTCTGAGAAAGTATTCCAAAGTATACTACCTCTGAACGATAGGGAACTTTGTCCATATGAAGATGTCTTAACTTTCGGCACCTGCAGTAGATTCTAAATTCTTAAGTCATACGTGATTTCTTTCGCTGCAAAAAACTGTGACAAAATGGACAGGCTATTGAAATTGGTGCATTCGTATATTTCTACCATTAGCTTTCGCTGAACCGTTATCGAGCTGAACCATTATCTCTACCGACCTTGCCAGTAGTTCTTCAAGTGTAGGTGAATGATCGCCAGAGAACTCTCAAGGCACGTTTATGTAACTGCTTTATTCTACTTGCTTTTTTACCACAAAACATCTATATCAGTGGACACTAGTTGAAGGCTGACTTTATGAAAGTCTTGTAAAGTATGTTTGCTTTATGTTTTTGTAGAAAGCCATCAGTACGAAAAATGCCTCTACTTTTTGTCTTACCTTTTTGCAAATCTATAAACTATTTTCCTTAACTGAATATCTCGAAAGAAACTTTAGCAACTCTAGGGACCTGTATCTGCTGAGATGGGCCGGAGGGTAAATCGAAACTTTCTCAAAGAATTTGGTGGCCCAACCTGAAAGAAATAAGAAATTAATGTGGCCCACCAGCCATGTAGAAATATTTTCATGGCCCATCCTTATGTCGTTGGTTGTATCAAGAGGTATCGATAGAAAATGAAATGGCAATCAATCCTTTTTAACGCATAAGAAACTTCCTTGCCAACGGAATTATATGAAGCTCTCTTTTAAACAGTGTGTTATTAACAGTGTCAGAGTTCAGTATTCATATCTTGAACAAATATTTAAAATTGTCCAAAATCAAGCAAATATATCAGAATCAAATCACAAAGAAGATATATTGTTCTTTTAACTTTGTCACCAAACAAATCAATGTATTTGCTTCATGGTCCACCCAAAACTGCAAAAATTATGTGGTGGCCCACCAAATTTGTTGGAATATATTTGTGGCCCAATCATATTCCCTCCAGCCCACTCTAACAGATCAGTTTTATCATCTGCAACTTACCTAGGAAATCGATGTAAATTTGCTTTAAGGAGTCGCGAATTTTCATCAAGTCGTTCTGTGCTATCTAACTTCTGAGTTCTCAACCTCACATGCTCGTGTAATACCAATTCAACCAGAAGATTCGAAAGAGTTCTGATGTCTGTGCTTCTAGTCTCGTGATTCGATGTCGATTGGCTATTCTCTTTTTCATCCTGTTGAAGAACAAGATCATGCAATAATAAAGTGTATAGACTCTACATGAAAAACAGTTTGGGGTTTGATGGTGGTACACAGCACGGATAGATAATTTTGCTAATAATAAAAACCATATTCACACAGGCAAACTTCTCCAGCAAAGTGAACTTGCTGCTATCAAACAAAGATATGACAACCTACTGGGTAAACAGGAAAAAATTTCCCACTTTTGAAAACTCATAGAATCAAGAGTACTTCACAGATCTGAATGATTCAAATTCCAGTTAAAAGGTGAAAGATCGAAGTATCTTGCGATTTTTCTCGCTCTCTCACAAGCACTAGAAGTATAGGTGAACCCAACTTAACAAAGATTTCATAGTTGCAAAATGACTGAAAGATGGTCTAAAACATTTATCAAATCATAAAAGAGTTATCGCACAGATCAATTGAAAAAATACAATTGTTAATGGTTGAGAGATATCATTCATTCAGTTCTGTGAAGTAGTCTAGATGTTATGAAGTTTCAAACGTGGAACGTTTCCCCCGGGGGAGTGGGATACCATATATGCTGGTATGGGACGTGCCATTTTCTGGGGTGCCTTCTTTCAAGCAGAAAATAAATTCTGAGGTATCGTTTTTGGTAAAATCACAAGGAGTCAAAAATAACTCTTTAGAGTATTGATTTTGATTAACTTTCACTTACTTGGTTAAAATTTTGGATATTTGTCACAAATTTTGGGTATTCATTTTCAATGGCTTGTAAATTTTTGTATATCGTTTTCGCGAAAATTTATCAATTTTAGGGTGCGATTTCAGCCGTTAAATGGCACACCCCCGTCACCCGCCTATTGAAGTTACCACCTGGGCTTTTTTCTGGCTCACCCAGTACACGTAATCTTGTTCAGCAAAATGAATTTGCTGCTATCAAAAAAAAGACATGACAACCTGGTGTACCAAAAATATACTGGGTGACTCAAAAATTGCCCCAATCCCCGTTTGAAAAATCATTGCAGTAAAAGTAGTTACACAATAATAATGGGGATTTAGGGCCTTACTTTTCTTATAGCTAAAAGATTGAGGCACTTTGGCATTCTTTTTGGTGCTTTTCAAAGCAGTAGTTTCTTGGCAACTTCAAAAGAATTAAAAATTCAGTGTTTAAAAACAATCAGAAAATGGCCTAAAACGCGTGATGAAATCTGCCAGGTCGTTTGAAATCTATTCGAAATCTTATTGAGAATGAACATGACTACTAAACTGATGAATAGAAAGTGAGACGGAAACTGACATTGATATCTTACTTATTGTTCTGAACAAGGAAAAATTAAAAATAATAAAACTGACAGGTATACATTTCTTTTATTTCCATATGAAATAAAACAAAGCAGGAACATCGTAATTATAACGATGAAAGCACTACAGAGATAGATTGGTTATATAAAATCGCTAATGAGAAACCCTACGAAATAACTCATGCAGTCAATATAACCACCTATTATGAAAGCAACAGAAACAATGGATAGCATATGTCATCCGGAGAGAGAACGACCACCACTGTAAGATGTTGGCCTTCCAAGCAAACAAGATCACAAAAGAAGAGGCCGAAGAGCACCTTCTTTACTAGAAAGAACCAAATCGTCAAGCTAAATAAGTAAATGGCAATTCCTGTCTGACCGCGTCAAGAAAACGATGCAAAAAGTTACTCTTGATGAAAGATCAACCATAACAGTGACACTGTAAAAGTCAATGATTGTGAATTGCTTCCAAATTTGGAAGCGCTATTTTTAATTATTGTTGATGATGCAATTTTAGGCCATTTTCTGGACGTTGTGCAAGACTAAGTTCTTGAATCTTACAATATTACCACAAGAAAACCATCTTGAAAATTGCCAACAAAAGATGAAAAATACTTCAAGCTTGTAGCTATTAGAAAATTCAATTTGATGATAATAATGCAAGTAAATTTGCTGCAATGATATTTTGAAGAGAGGGATATTTCTGAGTCATCCTGTATAATTTACAACAATATATTTAAAAAGTTATTTACAATGATAAAGCTCGAAGAAAATGTTAAAAGTTATACTTAAAATCCCTGCAATAACTCTTTTGAAGTTTAGTCTTAATGGTTCGCTCTGAGCTTGATTGTATATTCCTGCAGCCTGGAAAGCAAACAGTTCAAGCTATTCATCTTTAAACAATCGCAAACGAATCATCCACAACCTAATAATGACACAGAAATATTTTCCAAATGGTTTAAATGAAAGAAATTTACCAACCTTACATCCACCATCACTGTCAAAGATAGACCCAAACTGAAATTTCCCAACGCCTTCGTTACCAACCGGAGCAATATGACCTTGAAACTTCAGTTCTTTTTCCAGAATTTCAAGGTCTGCAATGAAATTATCACAGGCACCAATATTGATCTGAAAGTCATCAGCAAGAGGTGTCTTTGTGTCGTTTCCGGTTGCTTCCAATAAAGTATCAAATCTCATCCTAAGTCCAGCTCCAATCAGGGGCAAAGAAGGCCTGGGACGAGCCTCTGCTGAATGATCCACCACTTTGTTGACTTCTTCGACATGAGATGCTTCATCAGTGGCAGAATCGATTGACCAGATATCGCGCCGAAGTGCAACAGGATTTTTCTGTGTTTTGATGTCTTCCTCTAGTAGCTTCCCACTAATACATGTGACATCATCAGATACACCATCACTAGCCTGGTCGTTGCTTAGAAAAACCAACGAACTTGTGCTGTCACTGCTATTTGGAATATCGGGGACATCAGAGGATGCGTCACTGTTGTCCTCCTTGAAGCCCTGTGTTTTCCGGATTGGATGAGGTCGGGAGAATAGCTGCACTACTCCAGCGTTCGTCAAATAGCTATGCCCATCTACCAATGACAAGTAAACATTCTTTGAATCAATTGAGGCTATTCCAGATAGCTTGTAGCCGAAAATAAGGTCAATCCAGCTATTCAAATGTTGTGATACGTGAGTCCCTTCTAATACGCTGCGATGGTGCGTGATGAAATCCTCTGCAGAGGCTGCCCATGAAGGCAAAATAAGATCTGGTAGATCAGGATGAATGGATTCGAATATACTTGGGTCAGTGTAGAATTCAGGGGTACATTCCTCCGGTGTCAATTCGTATAGTCTCTCCAAAGATGAAGGGTATTCATCAGGAACCCATCGAGATCGAACATTTTTGCATAATATCTCCTTTGGGACTCTCCTCGCCATATAGACGTAATAGCTAATGCTTGTAAGGGGGTCATCAGATATGTGATGGGGGACATGTCCCAAAAGGTCCTTCTTAGTGCTGTTCCCCGATGGTGGATTGTAGTTCAGATCTAACATCGTATCGCTTTTACACAGCCTGTATTTAGATTTGGTGATGTCTCTAAAGCCCCCGTTTGCTTTGCTGAAATCCATTACCCATGGAAACACAGGATAATGAGAGGGGTCTTTCACTCGACGTCCAACAAGGGTGTTCAGTATCATGATGTAGTCAAAGTTCGTTATTTCACAATTAACCCACATTGTAGTGTAATCATGCAGTTTTTCTTTGCATAAAAACGGGGGTGTTAGTATACTTGGTGTTGTAAGAAACCATTTATCAACAATCGGCTTTACGGGTGCTTTCTCTTCCGGAACGATGTCTGACTCATCAACTAAAAACATCGATGCTGAAATCCACATTGAATTTGTGATGTAAAAATCCTTGAAAGTTGTTGATGGCGAGATACTGAACCCACTTGCTCGTAATTCTGCTAATATCTCCAAAATTTGGTAAAAGATAAACATGTATTTGGAAGCAGAATTTGCGACGATGGCGGGGCTGAAAGCTAGAACATCATGCAGGGTGTATCTAGGTGCTGATTCGACTAAATAGACACATGTGTCACTTTGGAAGGCCAGCAACAGGGGTATGAGATGCCATGATGAAGGGTTTGGCTTCTGTCCTAGCAATCTCGGATTCGTGATGCCGTTTTGCGACAATGGGGTGGACTGTGACGGGGTTTCCGTAATGAGCTTTTTTAACCTTACTCCACAACTCTCTTCGATGATTGCAGCAAGTGATTCCTGTAGAAAGAAAAAATCTTTGAAAGAGTTGACAAAGATTCTGCCAGCAGAAGGCTCAAATCTCTAAAAATGTTTGTGAAAAATTCTGTTGCATTTCAATTTTGAATTAAATGGCATGAAAGGATATCAGTGTATTTTGCCGTAAGTACACGCCACAATGGTGCCATTTTTCTTGAAGATTGTCACATTTCCCTTGATTGATTTAGCATTTACTATGATTTTAATTTCTCCAAAATTTTTCCGCGAATCATCACACGTTAGCAAACAGAAAGGGTAAACTGAAAGGCAGAAGAAACGAACATCCGTCAAAGGGAATCTAAACTTTTCAAAACAATGCCTCACCATCGAGCAAATTATTGAAAGAACGATGAAGCGTGTGGTGACGTACTAATAGCAAACAATAAATAATATCTATCTGGAAAATGATTTTAACGCCATGGAATGCAGCAATTAAACGTAACCGGACGAGCCCTTCGTACGTAACACGGCCCGGTACGTTTAGGCAGTGCTTACACGGGATTGGTTCCACTCAGAGATGGGCAAGATACTCCAAGAAATATCTTATTACAAGATACTTTTATTCACAGAAAAGAGTATCTTATTACAAGATACTAGATACTTGAGACAAAAGTATCTAAGATAATGTTTCAAGATACTAGTTACAAGATACTGTGCCAAAGGGTACATGACCAATGTCTTCTACCATTATCCTTTTTAGGTGGCTTCAATTCTCTGTGCATACGTAAATGCCTAAGTGAGTGCATTTGATAATTCTTGCTCCTAAGGCCCTGTTTATATGAGGAAAAACACCTCACCTGCCAGACCCGGGGCTGAGAGGTGAGATTCCACCTTCCAAAAGAATCCTTTGTATTTTCAGTTCGCTTTTACATAACAAACGCAACACCACCGGTATAGTGAAATCCCACCTCACCAGAGGTGGAATCTCACCCAGGTGAGGTGAAATTTTTCCATATAAACAAAACACCACCGGTATGGTGAGGTGAAATGAAATTTTTGGTTGATTCTCATTGGTCAGTTCATTCTGATTTCACGGAAGAGAGACTTTACTCCACCTCACCTCTCAGCCCCGGGGCTGACAGGTGAGGTGAGAAATCTCATGTAAACAGTCACTGAAATTTACCTCGCCTGTCAGCCCCGGGTCTGGCAGGTGAGGTGTTTTTCCCCATATAAACAGGGCCTAAATCATGTGAAAATTCCCTCATGACCTATGGAGCTTATTTGTGGAGACACGACTCCTATGGAGCACATTCGTTGAATTTATAAGAAATATTCCATTTTGGTTCACTAGCTCCTGAATTTTCCTTACAATTTTGCCACTTTATTTAATTTTTCCAAAAGCATCCATGAATGGTGCGGAGGAGTGCAGTGGAGACAATCATCAGTAGAACATGACGCTTTTGGTCTAGGGAGACAAGTCAATAAAAATTTCAGGAGATAGAGCACAATGAAGTCTTCATTAAAATGAACCAAAGCTGGTTTCAAAGTTCTCAATAAAAGTCCCTGTTTGCCTTAAAGATCAGTGGTCTCTTAAAAAGCCTGCCTTCCAGCATAATTATGCCTCCAAAGCTGCAAGTCTTTCAGCATTATTCATGAAAATTGATTGATAAAAGTATCTTGTAACTTCCAATTGTTTTTTTGAAAATATCTTATATCATTCTAATAGAAGATCTATTATTCAGCCAAATTATTATCTTATTAGAAAATACAGTTACTGGGTACGGGAAGTATCTTATTACAAGATATTGTTACTGTTTTCAGTATCTAATTACTATCTTCAAGATGAAAAGATAAGATACTGCCCATCCCTGGTTCCACTTGAAACCGTACTAAAATGGGTACGATTAGGTCTTGCGTTTACATGGGAGCCGCTGGAACTGTTCCTGTTGGAACTGCTAGCCGTACCCAAATGGGTCCACTTACAAAGTAGATCCCGTTTCGAAGGGTACCCAGGAGGGTCTTGCGTAAATGGATGAAACGGTTCCAAATGGGAATGGCAGGAAATGACGCTGCAATTCATCGTTTAACCACTTAAAGAAACAAAAGACGTCTTAAATGATGGAATTGAAAGAATTTCCGTCTCTGTTTTGAAAACCAAAAGGGATGCCAACGTCTTTGTTTTGAAAAATATTTATGATTTAATAATGTCCTTGGAACTTTTTACAACCGATCCTGGGTAAACGGGATACAGTGGGAACAGTTCCAAGCACTTCCAGTCAGTTCCATACAGTCAGTTCCATACACAACGGTTCCAACAGGCCCGGTGTAAACAACGCCTTAGTTGCTATGCCTAGTTTTCTGATATGTTTGGTGAAAAAAGCATTTGCAAGGTAATACTATCAAACTGTTTTGAAATTATTGAAAACTTTGATTGACTTTGAAACCTAAACCTTATATAATGGCGAAAATCAAAGAACCTTTTCGAAGAATAGGCTAAAATGAATTACGCAATTCCACAGCATTGCCATTTATAGGGATATGAATGAAAATCCTTAGTGAACATTCTTCTTTTAAAGTGCTGGCATGTGCAAGGCCTAGTCTATGAATTTAAGACCACTTAATGGAATGACCAATTTCTTTGGACCGGTGCAAAGTTTGAAGATTGTGTTCACTTTGGAGTATTTACAGTGTAAGTTAAAGGGAATACACATAGCCATATCTAATAGCCGCTAAAGTTTCAGTTTCATTTTATTTAAATAGGCTTGAGAAACGCCCATTGTTTCTTTAGCCACACAATGAAACTGGATGTGACAAAATTGTCAAGTACAGTAGATAATATTTGACCAGGCCCGGGCCAGCTTTTAACCATGTTAAGTCCCTTTAATGATAAAAGGAGCCTATTTGTTGTTGACAAAAATAATCTATTTCCTTTTTGAGAACTTATTGTTGGGATTTCTGATAGGATAACTTGGAAAAATGACTATTCAGAGACTTGACCCAAGTTTGTTTGCTAAGTCCGTATGACTGATCCGATTCCCTGCGTTCTGCATCCACAAATCTAACAACCCATTTTCCATTTCATGGAAATCTGGAATTGTTGATCAAGGAAACAAAGGCAATCACAATGTCGGTTAGACAAGTCTCATAACTAATTCCTCAATATTTTTCTTTTCCATCCTTCACATAACTTGCCATGCCAAATGATTTCATTACTCACCACTTTATACAAGTTTGGTGTCACATGAACACTTTCCAGTGAGAAAAGTTATAGCTAGAATGGAAGTTTGGCAGTCCTAAGCATCTACAGTATCTAGGCATCAACCTAAGCAGCAAGGCTGCTATTATTTCATATGGTTGTAAATGATGACTTACCACATTTAGAAATTCACTGCCTCTTTCCTTTGTCCTGAAATCAGTTTTTATCTTCTCTTGAGTATCTGACTTTTGCTCATTTGAAATGTGATGCAGAAAATCAAACAAAGTGCAATTGTCAGTCTCTATCAGTTCTTTCTGCTTTATCCTATGAATAAGAAAAGAGGCTGGGAATATAACATTCTTCAACAGCAGAATATTCATACTGAATGATTAATGAAAAGTTTCCTGATTTGATTCAACAGAAACAGAGTCTGATTGCTTTTGGGGGGATAGCTTTTGGGGAATACATGTTTTTTGCAAGAAACTGGTTTATGAGGAGCTAGTATTAAGATGGCCAAAATTATAAGAGACTTTAGTAGTACTGTATATCTGAGAAGCATTAAGAAACTTTCAAAGTTAAAAGCATGTATAGTAAATACACCATTGAACCGTAATTCTTGGGCAATGTTAACTAACCATTTGTGTTTTCAATGTAACAGAACACTGTTTATTCCTGAATGATGTTTTAAATGTCAAGAAACATATTGGCAACAGTGTTAGCAACCCCATTGATAATTCTGCAATCAAATATGAATAACCAATTAAGAAAATTTTACTACTAAAATGGACAAACTTTCATCTTGAATTAAGAAACTTTTAGAACTACCTATGGCCTGATCCTTATTTCTTATAAAAAACGTGTAATCTCAAATGTTTACTGAAAAGCTCTGAAGTAACAGATATGATTTGAAAATCATACTTGCATTTCATGTCTCACTTGCTGGTGTGCTATCAAATGTGATCTGAAACAAAAGTTTTTATTGGTGCAAAAGAACGCTGCTGTCAGCTTATAAGAAATCCTGCTAAAATCTTATTGATATCTCATTTCATTGTCAAGTTAGCCACTGATTTTAAGTATCAGGTGATGATTGCATTTTGTCTGCAAATTATTACCTGGTACTATTAATAAAGATTGTGGAAACACATTTTTGTGCAGAATTAGATGATGTCCATGAAGACTTCGTTTTAGCCTAAAACGTTGACATGGATATGTGATGGCCACAAAGTTGCATTTCAGGACTGGCCTTTATTCCACCCAAACCTTCAAATTTGATGAAGCCTGAACAATCACAAACCTTATTTTCTTGAGAGGTTTCATGATCACTGTAATGTTGACCCTTTGCCATCCATTCAATTCATGTTGAGATGATGGCTGCAAAAGTGAAGCCTTCTCTTCAAGTGGAAGAGCCTTTGTTGCCTTCTTGCCTTGTGGAAAGACATTTAGCAAACTCATTTGTGTGAAAAGCCATTCTTTTTGGGCCTACAATTAGAATTATACATAACTGAATTAATAGCATAGATACAACTCTCCATAAATGCATCTCTGATTGAAGCTAATTTTGGGGTCTTTTTCTTCTAAGTTCTAGGTCCAAATGAGCAGCCTTTTTCAGAGCACTACAAACAGAGTGAGGAATAACTCCCTCTCCACTTCTCTGTTAGCAGAAGGGTTTTAAAAATTGTCCAACTCCACCAACCATGCTGGAAAACATTTACATATTACTTTAAAATCTTTGGTGTCTTAGAGGTGGAGAATTTGGCATTAGCCATGCCCAGCAACAGCCTGTTTGCTTTCATATGCAATAGCCAAGAGCAGCAAACTTGAAAAGTTATTTGCAATTGTGAGTGAATGCAAGTATTCCTACCTGGTTCAAAATCTGAGGGTAATTCAGGTCAGGGAAAACTTCCTTACCTAAACAATGTACTCTTTTGCTTCATGGTGCTTTTCTGGTATGGTGTAAATAGATTCAGATCTTGGCATAAAGCCTACTGTACAGAAATTAAAACAAATTTTCCAGTCCACAAAAGTGAATGAGTGAGTGCTGAGTGGCTACATAGTTAGATCTTAAGGGTTTGATGAGAATAAAAGGGATTTCCTGAGGATAAACAAGCGTGTCCTAAGAGAGTGTGGCTCCAAATCTTTCAAGAGACTTCTGAACGAGTCCTTGTTCATGTCATTCTCAAAATGTGATGACCGAACGAAGGAGTGCTCTGATATGGTGGGAAAAAATGAAGTTGCAATTTTTAATACCGGGCACGGAATTTCAAACGAAGCTAAGTGCTTATCAGATGCGTTATCTCCTGTAGTGCCAGACTGAAAAACTGGAATATGTGCACAATGTACACAAAACTGATCCCAAACGAAACTGAACTCAACTTTAGGCCCGATCTTCTCCTCTCTCAACTGATGATCTAAATATTACTCACCAAACATACCACCCTTTGCGACGAATTTTCTCCTTCGCGCGGTTCTGTGACAACAAATGGTTCTTCTATGCCGACTTCATCTTGTAATAGCCTGCAGGCCTGGCTATAACTGACTGACTGTCCCATTTCCAAGGCACATCACACTGTTGTTAATCCGTGCACATTCAAAACTGCGCCATCTTTATACTTTCCTTTGCCGTCGCCTCCTGTGGAGCGAGCCTCGTGATGGAATCATTAAGGTGTATTTTCCGGACCAAAGACTAGACAACAAAACACAATATTGTTGGGGATAACGAGGACTGCCCCTTTTCCTTTGCTGGTAATGTTCAAATCAGATCACCTGCAAGGAAACCGACTGCCATGGCCATGTGCGAGAATCTCTTTGTGCTAATCCTTATTTGGATGTGGTTTGACTGGTCTTGAATCTCCGTCCACATTATGACCCACACACACTTTCCACAAACTAAACCTACTTTCTGCAAATGATCACATGTTTCCTTTAATATCTTCAATCAAATTGCTTTGAACATCGATTGGGAAGTGGGATCGAGTTCCGACACCGTTCACGCTTTCCTCGAAACCGTGAAAGCTTTTGAAACTGTTTTCATAGCATTAGAAATACCTATGCTGAGAAAGATCTTGATTAGAGGATTTCTAAATTTGCGCTCCGGTTCCATTTACTATTTAAATTTTGAGTGCCTGGAAATCACCGATTTCAATGGGGGGCATTCAGATAGCTGCGCGTCGCAACTGGTTGATGACATAACCAAAAGTCCCAAATAAGTGCATTTTTGGGATCAACTCATATTCTTCACCTCCTTTTATCCATCGTCAAGAAAAATGCGATCAAATTTTAGCATCTGTTGAAAGGGCTGCTTGTGAAAAGTGAATGACCTCAAGTAAATGGCACTCGACTATCCGGAGTGCAAAGTCAAAGGTACACATCCGTACACAAGCCATCGACCTTTTTGGTTTTACTCTTAGGCTATGCATTATCCAATACAATAGCCTGATTTAACTTGAGCGTAACTTATACTGACGACCTGATTACTTGGTCACAAATATTTGTTGAGCTTTTTTCAATCGGCATTAGCTGACACGGTGAAATAATTTATCACGAGTGGGCTACCACAATTGGAGAATTAAGATGTGCCCCTGCTCAGGATCGAACTCGGAACCTTCGTGTCGACAAACCCTCCAAAACTCCACTGCGCCATTCAAGCGCAATGAAATTTTGGAGAAATCTGAAGTCATTCAGATCCTAAGTCTTACACCACGACAGGAGCCATTTTTTGTTTTTTCGTGTTTCGGCTTAAAGCCTTCATCAGAGCCATGCATACGAATATTATTTCAATCGTATTTGTTGAGCCATGGTCATGGTCTATAGAAGATGAATCAACATTTTTAATCTAATGTTTACTTTCATGCATACATGGACTCATAACCACCTCATAACCAAACAGATTATAAACAAGGACTAACACCTTCTGACAAGTCTGAAGCAACATGGAATGTCCTCTATCCTTCGAACGTCGAAAGAAAAGTCGAATGTCGTTTTGAATGTCACTTCAAACGTCGCTTTGCTTCAAAAATTCGAGATTTAAACTACTCAGCCAATGAAACGCCAAGAATAGCCAAGTGGGTTGACCATATTAAGAAAGTAGCGATCTTATTCAGTCCACGAGTAAATCGTATTATTCACCTTAAAACTGAGAAACTTCAAAACCTTATCACATTATTTTTCTCATTCAAAAGAGTTTCATCACCGTGCTCGTCAATAATTCGATTTTTCTACCAAACCACAAATGTGGGGCTTTTAAAAAGGTATATGAAAGTTTGCAAAAACCTGAAGATTCAACCGAAAGGGTCTACGAAACAAATGGCTAAAGCTTGCTGTTGCAGTTTTCAAATTCCTGGAACTTAATTTATGATGCCCTTGTTGACACGAATTGGGCACATTATTTGAATGGAGGAGTAAAATAAATAAATCAACTTGACGGCCGTAGCAACCTTTTGCTTTTTAGTCCGTCGACCCTTCCTTTGGCAGACAGATCCACTTTTAGGCTATTTGTATACCATATCCCCACCTTACCAAACGCCCAACTATTTACAATGGTCAAGAGAAAGGCACAGAACATAACAGCATAATCACACGTAGAGAGTACTTTAGGACTGAAACGTATAAACTTAAAATGTTAAAAAGTTAGGATAAAAGCAATAACGGTATTATTACAATGCAAAACATAGAGCATACCTCTTAGAGATACAATCTATGGTGGAGAAGTTGACAGTATTGGGAAGAAATTGTGTTCCCAGTTGCAGGATCCTGTTTTTCTCCGGGAGATGAATTTTTGGCGAGATGCTAATCTAAACTTTGGAAAGGTTACGCTTAGGACCTGTGCCAAGCGGTCCATGCCTGAGCTGAGAAGACTTGTTCGCCTTGGAAAGAAATTCGCTTCGCTGTTAGGAATCACCAGCGACGATGTCTTTCCATGGATACCAACACTTTCGGAAAATTTCAAGATAATTCTATAGTCTGATTTTAAGAGTCTTGAGACTCAAATTTCTCCTTGCAGGAAGACAAAATGCAAACGTAAAGCATACCTCTTTGAGGTAAAGTCCATGGCAGAGTGAGTGGTCAATATTGGGAAGAAATCATTTCTTTCTAAGTTGAAGATTTTGGCGGAAAGGCAATTAAAAGTAACTGAATAGTGACATGGCGTTCTATTTTAAAATTAGGACATCAAATCAGGGCATCCATACGACGAACAGGACTTCTTAGCCTGGGGCAAAGGATAATTTGATGTTTTTGGAAAACTGGCAAGAGATGGTATATAACCGACCCCCTAAGTCACTACATTTGGAAACACTGGAGGCTTGGGAAGCTCTTTTCCATTGGGTAGATGGAGAGAGTAAAAACTCGTCGCTCGTAGGTATTAGCACTGATGGGTGGCAAACTATTTCAACGATGCAGGCAGCTTCGCATTACTGCTGCAATTGTTTGTCTTAATGACAGATTAAACTGACTTTATTAACTGATTTTATTTAAACTGACAGATTAAACTGAGAGGACCATCCCGCAAACATACGCTGGGGGTATCATCTCTTCATCCGCTGTTACATGGCGCAAAGTTCTGCACTTGTATGAAAATAACATTTTCTCAAGATATAATCACTTGATACGAACAGGGTGCAAACAAAGTTGGCTGAATTGTCGTTTGACCGTAAATCACTGCTAACTTAGGGGCTTACATTGCTTAATCATCTTCAATGAGACATGGCAAACTTCTCTGTTTGCGATTATCAAATTAGCTGGGCTGCCAGCCAATACAGCAAAAAGATATATCTGTCCGTTTCGAGTAAAGTTCAGGTCTAATTTAGAGATAATAACAGCCTGCACTTAACAATACTAAGATATACAGCTAAAGTCTTTGGCAGTATACACATTTATATATCTTCAACTTGGAGAGAATCTTACAGAAACGTTCAGTTGACCTCAAAAACTCTCTTGTCAAGAAAAAGCCTGACAGATCAAATTTAAACAAGTGATTATGCAGCTGTCCTTACTCCTTCAACGCTAATGTGAACTGAATGCATCGGCTTAAAACTCCTAAGATCTGATGCAAAAATATATTCACGTGCAGTCTTTGGTATCATCCAAAAAACTCCGAGTTTAGTGAATAAAAAAGCGAGACCTCTTGAAAATTCACCGAAGTTGGGATGTGTGATTGGTACAAATTTTGAAATGGCATATCAGACTCGGAATTTGTGTCTGATGGATTCGTCAATTCAGGTTTGACAGGTCTGCAAGGCCTTCAGCAAAGGTAGAACGCTTGGGAGACCTTGGTGAGATTCTCACTTTTATTGGGAAACTCTCATCGTTTCAATATTATGTGATTGATTGTGAAATTTACTCTCTGAGAAGTCTACTTTTTCAGCATTTGGTAGGCTTGCCAGCATCAGTCAAACACATCTTTGATTACGTTTGCGATTCTTGAAATGTCTTTCTATTTTTCCTTATCTCTGCCTGGGATCCGAAGGTAGTTTTAAGACACCGAGAAGCGAACCTTATCGAAGCAATGTCCTGGCTCCTGGTCCTTCCTGTTGATGAGAATGTACCTAAAAGATCCATCGGGCCAAAATCACCTGCCGCTTTTTTCTCACGACCATCTGCTCTAAAATGCCTTAAAAATCAGTTAACTAGAACTGCTGTACCGCAAAAGTGGGTATCAGCAAATCGGTGAAGGTTCACTCTTGTCACAATAGCAAAAATCGCCTTCCTCTAAGCCACATTCTGACCAGCAGACGACGGGGCGACAGAAATTCGTCGCCAACTGAAATTTTTTTGCCGTTTTTTCCATCTCTTGGGACATAAAGGATATAAGAACCACTATAAAATGTATGAGCCATTTCAGCCCGTCAAAAAGATCATAGGCTCTTTATATCACAGGATGTTTACTGTATTCCCTTTCTCAATTTCAATTTGTCGCAACGAATGTAATGTTTCGTTCAAATCATTTTACTTGGTTAGAAGCTACTCGATAAATCTTTGGAGTTTCAAGTCGGGCATGAACAGTCATCCTGATATCTGGTATCCTACAGTCCTGTGCAGATACCTGCGTACCTTTTTCGCCAGCTAGATCCCCCTGATATCCACAATCCACTGCACATTGCAAACATAACAACCACCTTATCAGCTCGTGTCTCTTTCTTTATGTCTTTAACCAACTCCTTCACTGTTCGTCATCTACAGAGTGATCCAATAAAGAACTTCACGAGCTATATCGCACCTTGCCTCCTGAAACCCAACGTTACCAGCAAAATTTTTGCATCAGCACTTAGCTGAAAGGCCAGCCTGTCTTTTGAGATCTTACTCGGTCGTCTTAAGCTATGATCTCTGCAGTTAAAAAATGCATTGATAAAACTAATCGGTCAAGGCTTACACCAATGTCAAATCAAGTGATCAGTTTGTTGATAAAACATCTTTTGATTTCTTTAACAGATTTCGTGCCATGAAAGCTTGTGTCATGAATGCCAAGAACAGAATAATACTGAAACTTCCAAAGAGTATGGTCACATGACTTGAAATGAGTAGAACCAACTTTAGCCGATGTCAAAGATGAATGATCAACTCTTTTCAGTGTTTAAAGGATGCTAAGTTTCAAATGGGTTGCGAACACTATGTTCACACGATGCCGGCACATTTTGAAAACTGTTAAAAAATTTAACGGTAGCAAAATTTGAGCTAGCGTTCACACAATGCTAGAACAATTTGAAAATGGGAGGAAAAGGTAATAAACTTGTTGCAACTCTTTGATACCAAAAAAGCACAACATCCTAAAAATCGATTAATCTCGTTCTAAAGCATCGAAAATGCTCTGTTTGGATCATTCTTGGGAGTACACATGATGGCGTCCCCAAAATGTGCCCGTTACAGAGTTCTGTTTTGAAAATCTACTGTTTTGAAAATCTGCCGGCAAAATATGCCCTTTTAGTATGAACGTAAGACCTGACTCTCACATTTTTCACCGTTTTCAAAATGTGCCGGCATCGTGTGAACGCAGTCTTGAATCATCTTTGAATCAGGCTTTTGGAAAAACGTCGTAGCTTAAAATGATCAAGCAGTAGCTAACAAGATAGCAAAGCCTTTCAACTACCGGGTGAGTCAAAAAAAATTTGAGCGTTTGGCGGGCTGTGAAATAAATAGTATGAGGCTGATATTCAAAACTGAAACGTTACTCTATCAGTCAAAGGCTAATTTGTTTGGTAAAATCACCCATCCTTAAGACACCTAAAATTAGCAAAATGTCTGTAGGGGGTTTGTATGGGAATCCAAAACTCCACGTTCCAGTCTGGTCCATGATTTATGACGCAATGAAATTTACATTGTCAGTTTCAGAAATAGAACTTTAATTTTGACAGGAAGTAAATCATGGACCAGAATGGAATGTGGACCCCTCGTTCCCAACCTTGCCGTTCACCAGCAGTTCCCTGATTTCTGGGTCTAAATGATGAGTGACTCCACAAAACAAAATTTTCTCATCTAAGTTAGCCTTTGACTAATAGATTAACATTTTAGTTTTGAATATCGGCCTCATATGCTTTTTATTCCACAGCCGCCAAACGCTTAAACTTTTTTTGACTCACCCGGTACATACTAATGAAACCTTTTGATTAGTTTCATTTCAGGGAGTTAGTTGTGAACTAGCCCATGAAGTCTTCTTTGGGGGCACTCGGCATGTCTGGCACTTGTGCATGCAGAATCCAGTAAAAACCGGCGTGACTGTATTCAGATTTTCTTTGGAAATGACCCCAATACCGGCACGGTGGTTTTGATTCAGAGAGTCTAAGTAGCTGTATCAAGTCGTTGCTTTTTTGCCGGTGACATCATTTCCTCATCACTATTCGTCGAATCTTCTTCATCATCGTCATCCGGGTAATCGACCAGTCCACCAAGCGGCAGCTACAACGAAACAATCAAATAAGTTCTGCAAGTATTCTAAAGTTGCGAGTTTCAATATCCTTATCTAAGTACTGATCATTTTTAGGGGAGGTATGTCTCGGGCATTGACAAAATATCAACACTTTTTTGAAAACGGTTGCGAAGAAAACATTACTTCTGAGTTTACGATGGTGGGAGAATGCCTCGCAAAGCTTTTGAGTTTCAACATACAGATAATACAGTACACCATAAACTCACTCGATACACCGCAAACATTTCTCAATGTATCAAGGCTGGAGACATAGACGTAGGAACTTGGGGGCAGTGGGAATACATGCCCTCAAGATTTAGCAACAAATGAAGTAGTGCCCTTTTAATTTTTAGAAAATGCTCCCTTTTACTTTAGGAAAAAGCGCCCTCGAAGTGTCGTGCCTCCCAGGTTTGAGGTGCTTCCTACATCCCTGGCTGGAGATCTAATGAAGCAACGCAGTGAAGATATATTTGTGTGAAATCTCAGATCAATCGAGGATCTAACAAATAACTGCGCCAAATTTGAAGGATAGATGCCATTCTTAAACTATCAGCACTTTTAGCTGACTAAAAGAGAGAAATTCATCTTATGCATACAAATATTTGAAGTGAAGTATCGCTATGATAATCAAAGAGAGTACGAACCTTTCGTGAATTAACAGATGATGTAATCGACGTTAAAGATGCCAGGGGGGTTGCTTTGGGCGGTGAATCAGTGATCTTTTTGATGGTGGTTGGCTGCGTTACAATTGTAGGACTCGTGGGTACCACTGAGTTATTCGTAGTCCGCTTTAAAGTATCTATCATATCGATATCATTAAATTTTTGGGTTGAATTTGGCTTGGGTTTTTCATCGTTTTGCGGTGATACGGTTGACATATCTTCATCATCTTCCCTATCAAACCAGATCTCTTCATCCTCGTCTAAGTCACGTGCATCTCGCTTGAATCTCGACGAGTTTAGATGAATTATACCGTGATTAGCATTCCTGAAAGAAAACACCATGATATGAAATAATTAACTGATAAAGCATGAAGAGTTTCTCTCATCGTTAGGAAAAATACAACACTGGCATTTGAAACTGAGTTTGGGCGAAAGAATATGGCATATTCATTAAAGAAACTTGTATATAATAATATAACCTGGTCCTCGAATAATGACTGGTATCGTAACAAATCAATGCTCTCAAATACAAGTCTTAAACAGGATGAAACAAAGTACGGTAAACATGAAAGGAGAGTCTGGGTGTCTTAGTGGACTAAATATTGTAACCCTGTAAAGTCGATGCCAGGTCGACACTAAACCTCGCACACAGGTCTCCGGTACATACTGTAACGGTGATGATATCACCTGAAAACACAACCAAACGAAAACAGCAGACGTATATACGTGGGTTTCTACTGTAGGGCGGGCATAGTTATTACTATGGGGCAAAAAACGATTAACTTTGATCATCATCACAACCGTTTTGAAGGTTTTTGCACGGGCCTTTTCAAAATAATCCCTCGCGATTCTAGAACAGCGAGACCGAGTTAAGCAACGTCAATTTCTTAACCTAACTGGACATCTTTGGCATTAAAAGGGGCATTGCCAATGGTATTGCTTTAATACCCAAGGAACACAGTCTATCAAATGGGAATGATTTTTCTCATCCGGCAGGTACCGGTACAGTCCCGGATTTAATTCAAATATCATAGAGAAAATATGAAACAGGAATTACGGAGCAAATACAAAGAAAGAAACCTGTCAATAGTTTTTCGATTTTGTCGATCTGTTTCCTGTTCAAACCTCAGTTTTAGTCCCTTGAATGTCTGAACATAGTCGACTTTGTCAAATGTATCCATGTACTCTTCTACTACGTATGTACATAATGATCTGATATCCTCCTGTAACGAAAAGGAGACAAAAGTTAAATAATACCATGATAATAAAATTGTGTCATCATAGAAACGTAAGATTGCGTGAAAATCAAAGACCATACCTGAGAAGGAATCATGTAAGAATGAGACATATTCGGATGTGACAATAAGAAATATGGTCCATCCCTTACAGAGAAGACCTTTTTGGAGCCAACAAATCATGCCCATTATAGCAAAGCATCCGTGTTGCAAATACAAATGTCACTGAAACATCATCATCATCATCATCATCATCATCATCATCATCATCATCATCATCATCATCATCATCATCACCATCATTGTCACCATCATCGTCACCATCATCGTCACCATCATCGTCACCACCACCACCACCACCACCACCACCACCACCACCACCACCACCACCACCACCATCATCATCAGCATCATCATCAGCATTAAGACGCGACGATAGCTATCCAGTATAATGTAAACAGTTGCCTCATCCAAAGGAAAATTTTAGGAAAGTCGCTTGCAGCTCCATAAATAGAACACCAAATGATGTACAAAAAGTACTGGTATCTAATTTAAGATCTTAGGTTAAGATCAACTCATAAATCTTCAAGATCAGTTCAGTAAACGATTTAGACAGTGTTCACATGATGCCGGCAAATTTTGAAAACGGTGAAAAATTTGTTGGATAGGTCTCCCGTTCACACGAAAACGGCACATTTTTTGCCGGCAGATTTTGAAAACGGTAGATTTTGAAAACGGAGCTCTAAGCGGTGCATTTTGAAAACAGCATCGTGTAAACACCCAAAAATGACGAAAACAGAGCATTTTGCGAAGTTTTTGGAGCACGACTGATCGACACTTAGGGTGTAGGTACCTCTCTATGGCATCAAAGTCTAAGTCTTGGAACGATTTTTTTACCGTCAAATTTCCAGCCGGTTTCAAATTGTTGCGGCATCGTGTGAACGCTAGCTCAAATTTTGCTACCGTCACATTTTTCACCGTTTTCAAAATATGCCGGCATCGTGTGAACGCAGTCTTAATGTGGCCTGTCCAGAGTGCATAGTTTATTTTGGCGCACCTGGTACTATGGCCCGGTCAAAAATAAGCAACGAGTAATCACTCACCACTTTAATAAATTCAAACAGCTCTATGATAGCAGAATTGATCATATTGTATTTGTCACCATTTTCCTCGAACGATTTCACAATAGGCGCTAGCAGCTTTCCTTTTGTGATGTAGCGGTTATAGAATTCATCTTTAGCGCCAATGATTTTTCGACAAAATCGTAATGCAGCTGCAAAGAAATATCATATGATTAGGGCATGGTTAGAGTGATGGCATTGTTATCGTACAAGATGCATGCAAACTTTAAATTCATAGACTTCCTGGGCCTAAATACTACTAGATTAGTTCTTCAATTCATCATAACAGTAAATTCTAAAACAATAATGAGGCAGCCCATGTAAACCAGCAATTTTGACTTGCAAAATGATAAGAATAATGCCAAATTGAAGCTGAGATTTAAAAATATGAGAGTAGAAATAATATTACTACGAGGCATCTTATACTGACTCAAAAAATAATTGGTCAAATTGTTTCGAGCTGGATGTAGAGCTAAAATTTTCTCATAAAGATATTGATATAGTATATCAAGATATTTGATCCTTATGACATCTTGAATATGACGATGTCCGTTTGAAAAACCCTAAAAATCTTGCACCGATAGGCCCCCTTTGGCAGTTTCATGTCCTGAAATATTTAGAAGAAAATGCCTTCAGGTAGCCTTCATCCAAATAACTACATGAAGTCCTGTATAGATTCTCAAATTGCTATTTTTTTCAAAGATAGGGGCTTATTTTGCTTTTTAACTTGCTGTAAGAGAATATATTTGTCAAGTCTAAAAATGCTGACCCCTGCTACAATGCCATACGATTACGCTAAAGATGGCACGAGGAACTATAAAACCAAGATGTACTGCGTTCCAATTACGAATCTTTAAACAGAACACCCCCAGTAACGACCCTGCTGAAACGCTTGCCCCGCCAAGCTAAAAGGATGACCCGCCAGAAAAACATGTTTCCCCACCAAGTTTGACTTTAAAGCGCTATCCCCGCCTTGTTTCTGTTGCTTCCCCGTTGAAATGTTTGTGTCCACGTAAAAAATTATGCAACTTCCATCACAGATAAATAGCCAAAAGGTTTTATTCCCCGTCACGATAATTTCAATCCCCGCTGAAAATGCATAGTTTCATAATTTCCCCGCTGTACCTATAATATCTGGCGAGGTCGTTACTGGGGGGGGGGGGTGTCTCAAATAAACCTATAGGAATTCGTTTGCAGAACGCAATGTGTCTTGGTAACAAGTTCCTCAGCGTAACCAACAACAACATTAGATCAATGATCAAGGACCAGAAATATTTACCTAAAACCAAGAATTTATGATCTGACTGTACTAGAACAAGTACCCTTCGAAGCAAGTCTTTGCTGATGATATAATTCTTTATATGGTATGTATGATGCTCCACGAAGAAGGACAGAAGATCAATGATATGATCAAGTGTAACAGCGTTTTTGAAGTTATCTATAACGAATTAAAACTTATGTTATCATCGTTACGATGCTTTATTCAACAGGCGTTTAATAAAGTGTTCTACAAATTAAACAGCATATTTCAATCTTTAGGAAAGAAACTCTACATGTAGGCATCCAAAAGTACATAAAAGAGAAACACTTTGAAAATGAAAAACTGTAGAAGCTCTATGAAGCCCCAATGGGGCTATTTAATTCATATACCATACATACCATTCGGCGGTTTACCCCCAGCTGCAGTAGAAGCAAATAATGGTGCAGTTAAAACATGCATGCAATGTTTGTAAAAGAAGGCCAGAAACTCTGATTTCTCCATTTTCTGAAAAAAAGAACACCACTTGTTAGCTGAATGTGTCGAAAGAAAGCAAGAAACAACTGTAAACAACGAAGGCCATCTTCATCGTGTTTATTACAGTAAAATTAATTCATATCAACATGTAATACAGTGGAACCTCCAAAAATGGACACCTTTTTACAGCGGACACTTCCTAGCAAGGGAAAAAGAGAACTATGTGTTTACAAGAGCTTCTCATGCCGGCATGAGTTTCATGCACCCCAGAGATTAAATTTTCATGCTGGCACGAC
Source organism: Aurelia sp. 4 Dawson et al 2005 (assembly GCA_964019985.1). Taxonomy (NCBI): domain Eukaryota; kingdom Metazoa; phylum Cnidaria; class Scyphozoa; order Semaeostomeae; family Ulmaridae; genus Aurelia; species Aurelia sp. 4 Dawson et al 2005. The sequence continues at coordinate 22,898,522 of OZ026494.1, forward strand.
TTTCATGCCGGCATAATTTGCATGTCACCCCAAAATCACGTAAACACAACAGTAGCTCAGACCAGCACCCGATATGAAACTCTTGCCAGCATGAGTTTCACATCGGGTCTCTTGTAAAGTTTCACTGAAAGACTGAGTGCTTTTACAAAACAAAATTTTCAATTTCAAGTTTGCCTTTGTCTGATAAATCAATACAGTATTATCCACATACTAACCGGTTTTGTGTTGTGCAGGAAAATATAAAGCCCAGGTCTTAAGAGTACACACCAAGCTTACGAGGTCTGTGCATAAAGACCGAGGGCTTTATATTTTTCTGTACAACGACAAAACCGGTTAGTGTGAGTTACCACATACTAACCGGTTTTGTGTTGTGCAGGAAAATATAAAGCCCAGGTCTTAAGAGTACACACCAAGCTTACGAGGTCTGTGCATAAAGACCGAGGGCTTTATATTTTTCTGTACAACGACAAAGCCGGTAAGTGTGAGTTTTATTACCTGATAGCCTCTAAGTTTGACTCGTATCATTCAGTCAAACACATTTTGTTACTGCCATATCGTTTGAGTTTATTGTAAATCTGACAGGCCGAAAGCAGTTGCTGCGGCGACAAATAACGCATCCTTGTATCGTATTATACAAGGATACGGGAAACCCGTGAGAAATGTGCGATTAACCAATAGGAGTCGCGGGATTCTGTATGGCCTCGTTTTTGAAGTTTCCGTCAGGTAATAAATTTGAATATCGGCCTTGTAATTTATATTCTTATTCATATTTTCACAGCCCGAAATAATCACAGTAATTATAATTATAATATAATATTATAATATAATATAATATAATATAATATAATATAATATAATATAATATAATATAATATAATATAATATAATATAATATAATATAATATAATATAATATAATATAATATAATATAATATATAATATAATATAATATGATATAATATAATATATTACAATGATTATAATATTGATAATTACAGTGAAGTCCCGCCTTTAAGAAACTTGTTTCCCAAAAACAGCCTGATTGATTTCTTAAGTTAAGATATACTTTTTCATAACAGGCTTTGTATACCATGGTATAAGAAACACTTTTATATTCCAGAAGCTAACAAAATTGTCAAGAAGACGTTAGTGAAACATGCACTGTTATACAAGGATCTAATAGTTTGAGCTAGTACTGAAATTTTCTTGAATTTATAACAAATTAGGGCTTAAAATTTTAATTCTTGTTTTTAGAGAATTGAGACTTACTCAAATACTGCCTTATAATATTACTATGATGTACCATTGTAAAAGGAACTGGACATAAATCAGCCTGGATAGTTTCTTGTAGAGGTATTTCATTCAGCGAAATCAAGCCTGAGTTTCTTATAATGCAGTTTGTTAAAGGCGGGACTTTACTGTACAGAGTTTACACTTACATTTACGCTCAGACTCATGTTTTCCGGATCTAACAGCATTCGTAGCAAGCAAAGTAGCAACGAAGATCTACCTGTGGGACGAAAATTAAATTCATATCGTCGGTTGTAACATCATAAAAAGAGTTCTATAGAAGTCTTTTACGACTATAAGCGAGACCATAATAGTTAAAGGCATTGCTACACAGTTTTGCAAGGAAATTTTGAAAATTGAATTGAGCGATATTTTCATATACTGTTATACGAGGGGTTCGTTTGGGTACGAACGGATTAGCTCGGCACAGATTACATATGAAAACTTGTTAGCTGTTCCACTTAACATTCGATTAAGTGGCTTTGGAGCTTCTGTCACGGGAGCTTCTATTACTATTGTGAACATTCGAACATTCTACAAAATGTATCAATTCATCGTTCGACTCAGATTCATTTTTCGAATAGCTAATAAAGGATCTATTGGGCCTAATTCACCTGCTACTTTTTTCACTACCAATGGGTCTAAAATGCTCAAAAATCAGTTTTCTATAACTACGGTATATACCATAAAACTAGGTACCACTACTTCGACAAAGGTCCAAAAAAGGGTGAGTGGCCGAGTGGCTTATACAGTCTTCGTCAAGTGACTGAAGTTAAGCTTGGTCGAGTGAGGTCAGACTCCGGATGGGTGACCTCGGAGGTCTGTCCTCACAACTCACCTCGTCGTCCTTCGGGAGGGACGTTAAACTAGGGGTCCCATGCCTGGATGCGGCATGCACAGTGGGCCTAAATTAGCTTTCAGTAGCTACTAGAAATCCTGACAAGCCCATTTAAAATAATTGAAAACAAAACGAACATCCTTGCCATAGTAGCAAAATCGTATTCCCCTAAGCAATACTAGCAGATGAAGGGCGACAGCAACTCGTCAGCAACTCGTCGTCGACTGACATTTTCTGCTGCTTTTACAGCTCTAGGGAAATAAGGACCTCAGTGGACGACAACAACAACAATTCAATTCAATGAGTTGAGCGCAACCTGAGTTTCCCTATGAAATGAGGGTCCCATTGTAGATAATTCAAAAAGTCTTCAAAAAGTACAAAAAGATGGCTCAAGAAACTTTATACAAGCGGCATTGGCACCAGTAAACTTTTCGACAAGAAAAAAGTTCAAGAATGCTCATAACTTCTCTAAAATTGGCCAAGTACTATTTGCTTAAGCACCTGACCATCCGAGTTGATAATACAACTTTGATATATTTGTTGTCGTTCCTTTGTGTTTTGAGAAAACTGCCGACGCATGTCTGGGGTGAAGAAAACTAATTCGTCATCATATTCAAGGAATATCATTTTTGGGTAGAAGAAAGCCCCTGAATCCTAGATAAAGAGAATTTGTGGCTACAAGTACTTACTGCTATCGGAACCACAGATCATCAAGTCTATCAGCAAATTGATTAGTAGCTGGTCCTGGCAGTAAAATGAAAATTAAATCGTCAACAATACTGGGGAGAACTCTGCTAGAAAAACAAACTTATAACCCTTTGTATTATAGTATTTAATAGACCTTTTAGCTATTCTACAAAAGAGCCTGGATCGAGCGATATTTTTATACAGCTTTATACGCGAGGTTCGACAGAGTGGCGTTAGAGCTTCGATCGCAATTGTGCACATTCCAAAATTCTACAAATTGTGATGAAATATCGCTCGATCCACATTCGTTGTGAGAATAGCTAAAAGGTTAGCTTTATTTGTGTAAAACTATGTAGATACCAACTTTAAATAAATATATGAAATTGAAATGAAATGAAATGAAATGATGAAACTACTATTATTTCGAAGGATTCTCTCGGCCACTCACGGGGTGAGTGGCCGAGTGGCTTATACAGTCTTCGTCAGGTGACTGAAGTTGAGCTTGGTCGAGTGAGGTCAGATTTCGGATGGGTGACCTCTGAGGCCTGACCTCGCAACTCACCTCGTCGTCCTTCGGAAGGGACGTTAAACTAGGGGCCCATGCCTAGATGCGGCATGCACAGTGGGCCTAAATTAGCTTTCAGTAGCTAGAAATCCTGACAAGCCCACTCAAAACAAATTGAAAAAAGGTCTATTACCAGGGCCCCGTCGCTAAAACTCCAATCAGAACTAATCTTGGAATAAACTGCTTCACGCGCGATTAAAATCTAACCTCCGATTACACAGCGCTGCTCGACCCGATTAAGGCTAAGCAGAGATAAGGCAGTGTGTTAAATCTAAACTTGCTCGGTAATTCAGCAAGATTTCTCCTCATTTGGGTAAAAAATTGGGATTGAATTGAATGACATTTCTTGAAATTCTGGGTCAGTTTGCTGTGATGCCACAAAGGATTTTATGAGAATATTTCGAAATAATAGCAATTTCATCATTTCATTTCATTTCAATTTCATATATTTATTTAAAGTTGGTATCTACATAGTTTTACACAAATAAAGCTAATTTACACCCACTATTTACAACAAACCTAAAGAAATACATGTCAAAATCAAAGAAATTCAGCGTCCATTTACAAATTGAACAAAGTTTTTACGAATAGGTATTTTGTATATTCATTTGTTTAGACTATTATTTTGAAAGGCTTTCTATTTTTAGTTACAGAGTACATTGTAAAACAGTTATTCAAACTGAATTGTATCCCTGGGTAAAGAATTTTAAAATGAAAATTAAAATGAAAATTTTAAAATGACATTTTCAAAATGAAAGGCAGCTGGTTCCATCCCAAGTCTTAATTTCCTTATTGAAAGCTGCTAAAGACTCTATCTTCTTTGCATCATCATTTTGGGCATTCCACGGCATAGCTCCTCTAAATCTCAAGGAGTTTATCCCATATTTCATAGTACAAGACCTCTGAGGAAGTTCGCATAAAACATTTTTGCGTAAGTTATAGGATTAAGATGGTGGAGCGTTTTGTAAACTGCTAATAGCAGTTTCAACAACAAATCAACAACAAATGAACTTTCCCAGAACAAGATGATACGCAGTTTCAAACGTACTTTAGATATGTTGCAGAGGAAGAAATTCTGCATCAACTGATTCAGATAAAAGCTTCGCACCATTTTTCCGACATAATTCATTTGTTGCCATGACTGCTATTGTATCGAAAGGTTCCTGTACACTTCTTAATGATAATGATAAAGGAATTTTTATTGCACCGTATATCCTCAGGACTCACAAGCGTATTACATACTTTACAACTAAAAGACAAATTTGATAAAACATTATATATACATTGTTTATGCTAAAATGTTTTCGAAATAAAAATGTCTTCAAGAGTGTCTTAATAGTTTCCACTGAGTTTGCTGCCCTTAGTGAATATGGCAATTCATTCCAGAGACATGGGGCAACATGAACAAATGATCGGTCCCCAGCTGTAACCAAGTTAGTTCTCTTTATTTCAAGCAGAAGATCATCCTTCTTTGTCTTGTGACAAGACACTAACGCAGAATTTCCAAGAATGACTTCAAATTCAACATGAAAAATGGTCTGGAAACAACTACATATGAAAGATAGGCAGAACAGCTGTACGTGATGTTGCATTTCCAAAACTTTACCAGAGTGCCTCTGATTCAATTTTACACACAAGGGTGTAAAATAAAATGTTCTGTACTGTTTGTAAGCGCTCCAGACTCAACAAGCTGTGCTCCTCCTGGGGCGCATGAAATCATGTGTAGTTATTTTCAACTGTTAACGGCAGTCTGTCATGCATTTGATTGGGTGATAATGACAATACAAAGAATACGAAATTTGAATGGCTGATGATCATCTGACTTTCCACGGCCGTAGAAATTCGAGGAGATTAGCCCTCCCTTGTTTCAAATACACAGATTCACAAAGAAATCCGTTGTGTTGAGCTCTGATTGTAGCGGCCAATCAGATACGTGACAGACTGCCTTTAAGTTTTTCATGAATCATTATCACCAACAAAAGTTACCCATCTTCTAGCTACAATAGCTACATACCTCTTCAACATTATTCGCTTCTTTTAAGAGATAATCTCTAACAGTTGATGGATTGTATTCCACGATGATGCATAGTATGTCCACAATGGCTGATTTTGTTATTGCGTCCTCCAATGCCTACAAGAGGTAACGTAACACTAGTTAACACTTACTCCACCTGCAACAATACGGTGGAATCCTGCAAAGTTTTGAAGCCAACAGATTAATTCAGCTTTATTCAAGTTTCTGTCCACTTGGAATATCATTTCTTTTACATCAGTATAGACAGTTATCTATGCTTAAAGGGGCCTGTGTAAGATTGAGCCTTTGCGCGCCAACGTTCGACTTTCTGATTATCAGAAAGTAATATGGCTGCCACAGAGCAGCAAGTTTCATGCTTTGAGTTTTTTGTGTATCAGAAATAGATGTCTGGCACTTGCAAGAAGCTTGAAAGACCTAACGGGGAGAAGATGGACCTGATGCGTATTTTTCAGATTTGACATAAGCTGGAAGGAAGCAAAAACGGTAAGTTCAAATTCAAACTTTTTGGTGCTTATATACGATCGAATGATAGGGGCTTTGCCTCTATCCAGGAACCCCAGATAATGGTAATGACGGTGGTCTAGAAAAAGGCACAATCTCTAAATCTGCAGACTTGTTGGTCATATCATAAAGTATAACTTCCAAGTTTCCTTTACAGAGAAAATCAGGCCATGTTTGTCTTTGTTACTACTGTATTTGGATTTTACGTGAACGGGGTTCAAATCCCACCAGCACCTCTTGAGCGTCATGACAAGGGGTCGTGGACTCGATTAGTGCCTAGCTATTTCTGCAATCCCAACGCTTGGAGCTGAAAACCGCAACTTCACCTTCACCTTCACCGTTCAAGAAGGCATCGAAAATGTTCTATTACCCATCTCCCCGCAACAAAACAAGCGGATTTCTTTCCAACGGAGACCTCAAATCAAACAGGTTTGGCGGGAAAATATTCGCCGCTTCCTTTGTCTGTTTACAACATTCAAAAGTCGAGTTGATATCAATGTTTTTCCGACTTTACAAGATGAAAACGTTGAAGCAGAGAAGCAGTGGTCTTGTTTTCAAGGAAACAAAATTGAGGATATGGCTCGTCGAAATTTGGATGGGATAAAATTAGTTGGTTTAGTATAGTTGGTTTAGTTGGTTTAAATTAGTTCACATTAGATTAATGTAGAACTAGAATTGTAACCAACTTAAAACAAATTCATTATTATCATTATTATTATTATTATTATTATTATTATTATTATTATTATTATTATTATTATTATTATTATTATTATTATTATTATTATTATTATTATTATTATAATTATTATTATTATCTTTATCATTATTATTATTATTTATTATTTTTATTATTATTATTATCATTATTATTATTATTATTATTATTATTATTATTATTATTATTATTATTATTATCATCATTATCATAATGTTTTGACTGGAGGAAAAATGGATTAAATGGTGCTATTTTATGCACTTTGTGTTATACTTTTACTTTTGAAAGAAGATTCAAAAGACAATCTAAGAATTTGGATAAATCAGGTGGGAAACGCAAATGTGGCTCGCGACGCCATTTTGAAGCAAACGTCCTGACACTTTTGAATCCTAACTGTAGATCATGTTTTGCATGGTGCGAGGCTCTTAACTTGTGTGAAAGGAAAGACTCCTCAAGAGGAAAATCTCGTGATAGCAATTGGATGTAAACAATTTTAGCTGAAATTGTCTATCATTCCACCTTGTAAGACATAATATATATCATCTTTCTGGGGCCACGGTTTCGAGTTCAAGCTCCGTACCACTGGAATTTCATATGATGGTTCAATTACAATTAGCTTCAGGTTTAACGACCTTGGCTCGGGCAGGCCAGGGCTACTGGCCGGGGCATTTCCAGAACTTTTCCATTTATTTTGCAAGCCCCGGCCATCTACAAGTGTATTAATGATCTAATTTGCCAGGGTTGCTTAATTTAGCATACCTCTCAGAGGTAAAGAGCTTACATATTCTTTAAGGCAGAAAGAATAAGGGATTTGGATCAACTGCCAACTCCCAATGTGATCAAAGTCGGAAAATTTACCAAACAAGAAAGAGTAGGGTGCGCACGCCCCGGCCAGTGGCCGGGGCAGGCCGGGGCTGCTGGCCGGGGCATTTACAGAGCTTTTCCACTTATTTTGCCAGCCCTGGCCAGCCCCGGCCATCTACAAGTGGGCCCCGGCCATATGAACTTTTTCATTTATTTTGACAGTCCCAGCCTGCCCCGGCCAGTGGCCGGGGCGCGGGCACCCTCCTAGATGCAGAAATAAACTAAATACTCAAATCTAAGTTGGGCGTATTTGGGTTTTTATTAACAAGTACGTGCTTCACTCCAATAACAGCTAAATCAGAAAAATATTTTTACGGATACCTGGGAGTGTATTTTGAGCAGCTGCTTAGAAATCAGCATTGAAAGTCCTGAATAAATTTCATTCAGTCTGGAAAAATAACATTGTTTTAAATGACTAAACATACACCCACGACAAGAATCCTTGTGGATTATAAATTGGAATGACCCAGAGAGCTGGGGTCAGTCAAAGAGAATATCAACAGAGGATCTCTAAAGTTCACTTACCAATAATCCTTCTAAAGTAGACAAAAGACCATGGGCAGATAGTGCCTGTTGAAGAAAATTCGATAAGTTCAACGTTGGGGAGAAGCGAAAGCATTCAGTGAAACGTCACAAACAAGAATATCTGAAAATACAAACGTACAGAATGATTTTTGATGAAAGACATACAGAAATGAGAACCAAAAACAAACTGATATTTTCTCATGTTCTGACCTGATGATACATGTATCGAGAAAAAAAGCAAACTTAAAGGCTTAAAGTCACAAGATGAGATGCTTTTGGTCAATCTTGATGAAAAGTATAAGATACATAACCAAAATGCCTTTGTACAACAAAATTTATGAATCTGAAATTTGAGTAAATCCTAAGTCTCTGACCACATGATTTTTGTTGGTAGCAATTAACAATGGAGAGTGCTACTCAGGGCATGAAACCCCACCTGACCATACGACCGGGCGGTCGTACGAAATTTTCATTTCGTAACGTCCTGCAGAAAATTTGTCAAAATAAGTTCCCTCCTGTGCCGCTCTATTCACAGTTAGTCAAATAAAAGATAGAACTTACAACGTCAAGCAAAACATACCTAGAATATCGCAAGTAAAATTTTCATTCACATCATAATCAGGAAATACGATCATCACGAACTGGATTTCCTTCACTCTTTACAGAGATCACAAATGGTTTGTTTATAAGGCTTCAGCTCCATCGCTCCAAGCTTCATACAACTTGTTCAATTTTTAAACACATTATTGCACAGCTATCTTTTGGTTCCAAGTTCTTTTCATTGCAGAAAAATTAAGCATGATCACTTGGAGGGAAAATATTTTTCAGCCCAAATAAATTTACAAAATCGTTCGATGCTCTTCCAGCATGCATGAAATTGATCCTAACACTGGAAACTGGTTGATAAATCCTTACATCTTCTCTATTTTTCAACAAACATAGATACATACACAACTGCTAATGCTAAAACTGATGTCTATGTTAAACGTATAAGGCGTACAACTTGCATATCGATGCGTTGGTAGAAAGTTATGTCTTAACTTGGAAGGGGTAAAGCATAAAAAAATTAAAAATCCTAACAGCAATAACCTCAAAATAATTTCTGCACTTTAATGCCGTTTTGACGTGATCTAATGATGTCATGAAGAAAATCGTTTTTCTTTACTGAAAGCAAACCATTTTGTTCGATCCCTTCATCAATCGATCCCAATCGTTTGATCACTTCTCAAAACCATTTTAGCTACCTGAAATCTTCTATGATGACGGTTCACAGGAAGCCCAGGCAGTTAACTGAACAATCACAAGTTTACAATCTTAAAATCATTAATTGAATAATACCTTTGTGTGTTATTTGTTGCATCTCTCTACAGCTGTCCTGTCTTTCATTGACTTCTGCATTGCACTGCATAATTATTCAAATGCGAGAGTTCAATACGAAGTAACTTGCTGGCATTCTAATTTCATTTATTTTATTTTATTTTATTGACGGTAACTTTTTCTCCTTGTATAAAATAGATGAGAATACCAGCAAGTTACATCGTATTGAACTCTCGCATTCGAACAATTATGTAGTGCAATGCAGAAGTCAATGAAACACAGCACAGCTGTGGAGATGTGAAGCAAATAACACACAAAGGTATAAAATAGATAAGAATACCAGCAAGTTACATCGTATTGAACTCTCGCATTCGAACGATTATGCAGTGCAATGCAGAAGTCAATGAAACACAGCACAGCTGTGGAGATGTGAAGCAAATAACACACAAAGGTATTATACAATTAACGATTTTAAGATTGTAGACTTATCACTGTTCAGTTAACTACCTGGGCTTCCTGTGGATGGTTTAGAAAAAAACAAACATCTAAATGAGCTAAAAGTTAATTACCTTCAGAAAAGTATCCCGGTTGTGCTGCTGCAAAGTTTGAGACAAATGACACAATTCTTTCAAAAATAAAACCTACGAAGAAACACAATAAAACAACTTTCAGCTCTGCATTAAATAGTAATTTGCGAAAGTAATCAAACACTCAATGTATCAGCACAGAATTCGCTAAGACGACACAACTTGTGACCTGATTAATGCAAGTTTAAAAATGCAAGTTGGTTAAATGAAACGATTACAAAACATAGCGGTGCAATAGGATTTGAAAGCGCTTTGTTTCTTTTCTTCGAAAAAATCAAGTTATAAGAGCTTGGAAGCTCATCAAATCATTTGTAAAATTTCGTTGACAGACAGGCAAATGTCAAAAGGAAGTCTGACTTCAAAGAAGAAACGAGTAATATTCAGTTGAGAAAAAATCGATGCGACAGTAACAGCTTTCTTGAGCTGAAATACTTTTTAGCGGTTGTTAAGTCAATTACTACCCGTCTTCTCCCTTTTCACTATCACGAGAGAGAATATCATCGGAACCTCCAATTCCTTGACATTTGCCTTTTGCTGCAAAACTTATCCTCTAAAACAAGGTGATCTCTCATTTTCTGTGCCTTTGTGACGAAATGCCGTGTGAACGAATGCACGAATATTCCTGTTTTCTTAAAAACTTTACAGTTCAAGAAAACAATTTAATAAAATATTCAGACGCAATTGTCTGAGTGGCCATTGAACAAGTGATGAACTCATTGCAAATGTAGCCAATATAAAATCTTCGCCTACCAGTTCTTGCCTTTTACTGTCTGAAAGCTCATTATCTTTAAGCCTCACAAAAAGTTCTGTAAGAAATCTCTCATCTTCCTAAAAATGAAGAAAATTTGTAACGCTTAATATAAAAAAGTAAGGTTCAACATTTTCATGTAATTTATTTGTGCTAGTTATCAAATTACTTGAAGCATGGTAAAAATCATATTAGCCTCGCTGTACTTCACTGTTTCCCAGATCATGCCATGCTAAAGATTAGGCCGTTCAGACCAACTTGCGTTTGAAATGAAAAATTTAGAAAGAAAAGCTAATAGACAGTTGTTACATTTTAGTTCAGCTTTAGTTTATGAATATTTCTATCATAATTTGCCAGTCCTAGCGCATTGCCTTCTATCTAAATTAATTTTGATTCGAAATAATCTTAGTCTCGCTGAACTTCGCTGATTCCCAGATCTAAACAAACAATTGGATTCAGTTCAATAAACACCTTTTCAACTAATCGGCCTCGTTTTGGAATTTTTCAAAATTTCCCTTAGCATAGATCATATGGACTTTCTCACCCCAGAGGTATTTAGCATACGTCATATGGAGTTTCTCATCCCAGATTGGCCTTGCTATGAACACGGTGGACTTGGCCTGGATCAGTCCCCGTTTTGAAGCTGTCTTGTCATGCGTCTTAGTTTGAAGCCATAAAGATAATCCAATTCAATACAAAAGACTGAGATCATGTAATCAGTCTGTATAAAACAGGCAAACTTGGAAAATAAGCACTTACCTGAATCATATTTACAATCTCAATCTTGCTAAAAAATATGAACGAACTAAGCGTTGACATATTATCTTCAAAAACAGTTGGAACTGGGACGAGAATATCTTGGATATATTGCACTTTGTATGTGAGATGAATCTTCTGCAAAAGATCTTTACTTCTAAATGGAATAACTTCTTTAAACCGTGATTCTTCTTGAACAAATTGTCTGTGTTTGACGGGTTCTTTTGCGTTCGGATCATACTCTAATATTCCAAGTATATCCAGAATGTGCTCATCTACAAGCATCATCTCAAACAGAGAGTTCTTATTCAGAATAAATATTGCTTTAAATATCTCATGTAGATGATGTAGTCCCTCTTCTGTTTCCAAATCTTCACAAATATGAAATAAATTCAATAGCTTTTTAATGTATTGTTCTTGCTCAATTGCTGTTGCGAGTCTTTCTCGTCTTGGTGGCGTTTGCAATGCACTTGCAAATAGTTCTGCGATTTCTTCTAGTTTACTGAGTTCACAAGGTGGGAGGTCAAATGGGGAAGAAAAATCTTGCACTTCTTCAAATTGTTCATCATCTTCTTCTCCAACTTCTTGCGTTATGTCTACTGATGGGTCTTTACCTTGAACCTAAATTAAACCAAGTTTGCTGAAAACCCTGCAGTATGGCAGTATGCCTGATTTCCAGTCAGTGGAATTTTCCGAGCGGGCGGAAATTCTATTGTTTATGAGAGAAAATGTCGCTCTGAATATGAATAGATAGTTACGGCTGAGCAACCTTTTACTGTCTAGAATTCCGCCCGCCCGGAAAATTCCGCTGACTGGAAATTGGCCTTTATGGTAGTATAGGGCTCAGGTCTTCGCGAAACTTTAAAATTGTACGTGTAAAATTTCATTGCCTAACTCTTGCAGCTCAATAAATCGCAAAAAACTTAGGTTGTTCGCCAAAATTCCAGACAGACCATTTTTGCGATCATCATTATTTTTTGGATTACAGCGTTTCTATGTTTTACGAAAGGGTGTAGCAGAAGCTTCATAAATTGTAAACTGATTGAGCTAAGTCACAATGACAAATACAAGAAATGCTCAGTATACGGGATGGCACAAGCTGCAAATGCAGTGCTTGTTAGCATGTGGCAGAAACTCAAAGGGGCAGGGCCATGTAATGTAAACAAACTTCATTCAAAATGACGATTTTGCAGTATTTTTGAAAGGCCGTTTCACAGAGATCTTCAACTATATTTCTCAAAATGACAGTGCTATGTTGAAGACGGACTCTTGAGCTTTGTAGGGAAACAAACGAAGCACTCATATGTTGTACGATTGCAGAGATATTGGTGAATTTTTGGAAGTAACCTTCCAGTGGATTCACCCCATCCATCAAAATCTGTGCAGAACACGGGAAACAATATAGATTATAGAGATAACAGGTTTGTTTACGGTTACGTGACCCTGCACCTTTAACCTTTCTTTAGATCTTGTAAACATATGTATATATAAATATCATTTATCTATCTATTAATTCATTGATTTAGATCAATTCAGTGTGTACATTATTGTATATAGAAAGCCAGACGTAAAGAATCGATATTAAATAAGACGACAAACAAACAAACAAACAAACAAACATACAAGTATTTGAAGACCTACAAGATGGTAGGAAGCAGGAGTTTGTAGCTTTTATGGTTTACAATTTAGCTACTTGATGATGTTACAATTTCAAAACTAGCTGGAATTTTTTAAATTCCGCAAACTCTAAAAATATGGACGATATCAGAAATTCTCTTTCTTGAATTATGGCAAATGGCCCAAAGCTCTCTTCAATCAATTCAATTGAAAAAATTAGGCAATAACATTTTACACGTTTAATACATCTTTTCAATTAAGAGGCCTCGTTTTGGAGATTTTAAAATTTCTTTAGCTTGCATCCTATAAAATATCTGACCCCAGATTCACATTCAGCACCCAAATGTCAGTCTAACTGCTAATGTTCGTAATCTTAGTGCTAGTGATTTCAATTTCATGGGGAAAAAATTTGAATATTTGTGAGGGATTTGACAGTGAATAATAACTGAAGGTGTAAAGTTATACCCTGAGAGATTGTCACTGTCAAATCCCTTACAAATTATCAAATCTATTATCGCCATAAAATCAAAATCACAAACTCCAAGAAAATTTGCACTTAGACTAAACTTGGGGTGCTGAATCCAATTCTGTAGTCAGCACGTTTGTATGAAGAAATTTTCAAAAGTTTCCAAAACAAGACCATTAATGGAAAAGGTGTAGCTCAAAGTTTTGCAAAGATTCAAGCCCTGTGCTCATTAGGGTATCAAGCATAGGTCAATCAGTCTGCTGGTTTATGACTTAGAGCTCTGATAATGTCACAACCTCAAACGAGTTCAGACATGAAATACATTGCAATTTCGAAAAGTATTCAAGATTTGTGAAAAGTTCAATCATGAAAAGTAGCTGCATGGACTTGCCCAAGTCATCTTGTAAGAAAGAAAGAGACAACTTGTAACAAACAGTTTACAGCTGGATTGCACAACTGGATAGCACAGCTGGATAGGCGGACGGTTTTTGGTATGGCAGGTGGTACATGTGATCATGATGTCTGACCAATGGTGGATGAGATACTGTTTTCATAAAATCTATCTACATGGAATTCAAAAATGTAGCCTGTTACCGCAAGATCTCTATGACGAGATGTTTGAAACACAGTAGATAAACAAAATACAAACCTGGCAAATTTTCTCCCAAATTTCATCACATCCCTCTTTCTCTTGAAAACTAAGTGCAAGGTCATTGTCTCCTTCTGACCAAACAATCAATGTTGCCTGTGAATTAAGAAACAAACATTAGTGCATCCAGCACAAAAACATACTCAAATTTGTTATAGACTTGAATCATGCATCAAAATCTTTCATCAACTGGACAATAAATCACAAGTTCCTCAAAAATTCAAAAATTTACATTTGGAGAAAAGAATTCAATGGTATCTATCATGTATTACAGCTATTATTTCAATGCCCCAATTCTCCTCCTAATGCAAGCAAACAGCCCCACATATATATTCTAAATGAAGACATTTTCTACATGTTTGTCAGCGCAATCACATTTCCACACCAGCAGCGATTCTAGAGATACAGCTGGACTTTGAGCTACAAGTTTCACATGCATGTTGCCTGAACAAACAAAAAATCACTGCTGGCTGAAGACATTCCATATAACTGGCCAATTGAAGAAGGTGAAGGGGCAGTGGAGGTTTTTTAGCGTCAAGCGCTGGGATCGCAGAAGTAAGCCCTAATCAAGCCTGGGACCCCTTGTCATGACGCTCAAGTGGTGGGGCTCTATTGGGTATCAAACCCGCTCCACCTGACTGTTCTGGTTGCTAAGTCAGATGATTACACCACAGAGAGGAATTTCTCATTCAGTTTTGTATACTGACTATATGATCGTTATGTTTGCTTACAAAAATCTCACACAACCCCTTAAATCTTTCTCTTACATCTAAAATGACCTTTTCATAAACAATGCTATGTATAATTACTAATGATTCGCCATCAAAGATGTTCTAAATCAATTTGAAGCAGAGGATGAATTAAAATCAATCTGTTTGACAAATGTGTAATACTACAATATTTATTTTGAGAACTATGGATTTAAGAACCTAACTTGACAGGTGCCTTATTGACACTTGAGATAGCTTGATAAGAAAATTCAACAGAATTGCCTTGAACCATCCTTTCATTGATGAGGTCATTGACACTGTTTGACTTCAAAGAACCTAACAACAGCTGTCCCAGATATGCAATAACAACATCTGCCATGCAGCACAGAAGTTTTTGCAGCCTCAATTGTTATTAAGAATAATTTGAGAAGGTTCTGATTGTGCACAGGATGATTGCTCATCACAGACAATTCACAAAGTTGTATCATATGATTAAATGAAACTTTCAGGTTGAACATAAATTCCAACTTGGTTGATTTGTATTGATGGAGTGGTCTATAACTAGGAAATAGAAATCAATGGCAAGCAAACTTTATTTGTTCAGCTACACAAACTATGAAACAGTTGGACAGCAGTACTATAGCCAAATGCAAAAAAAACTTTACCGTTACATCATTTCAACTGGTTTCATTTCAAAATATCTCTTCAATTACTTCTACATCATTAAGAGCATGATAATATGTTATTGCAGCTAAATCATGACAAAGGGCAACAACACTTGATCTGTGCTTGGCTGGCCATGGGGATTGAGTTGGGCCTGGGTGTGTTTTGGGTCCTGGCTGGTGGTGCCATTTTTTGTGGCTGGGTGGCTGTTGTTTCTGTGGCTGGTCTTTCCGGGACTCTATATGCTTGCGTCTGGCGTGTTTTGGGGTGCTGGGGCTGGGCAGCAGATGCTGCCTGGCTGCGGTGCTTCTGGCATGTTGGGCGGTGGCATGGGGGGTTGTGGTGGGGCTGGTTCTTCTGGTCGGGATCCTGAGCGTGTCCGGGTCTTGGTTGCCGTGGTTGGCTTGGTGCAGGTCGGGCAATGGGCTGGGTGGGTCGCTGGGTGGTTGCAGGAGGTTTCCTGTCAATTATATTTCATTGTATTCTAGTTAATTGTATGTATTACTGTAATTTATGTCATAGTGTATTTTAGATGTTTTATGTCATTTGAATTTTGTATGTTGTGGAATTTTAGAATGAAAGACTTTAACTGAACTGAACACACCCCCAGTAACAACCTGGCTGAAATGCTGCCCCACCAAGGTAAAAGGATGAACCACCAGAAAAATGTGTTTCCCTGCCAAGTTTGAGTTTAAAGCACTCTCCTCACCTGGCTTCTGTTGCTTCCCCATTCAAATTTTGTTTCTCCGTCAAAAAACACAAAGTTCCATCACAGATAATGGCCAAAAAGGTTTTATTTCCCTGTCACAATATTTTCAATCCCCCCTGAATATGCACATAGTTTCATAATTTCCCCGGTGCCCTTTTGATGTCTGACCAGGTCGTTACTGAGGGGTGTAACATACTGCACAATCAATCACAGTTATTAAATATCAAAAGTTGTGCAAATGCACAATGCAATAATCACAATCATCAAATGCCACAATATCTCAATTCTTTGTTTTACATCATGGTGTCATTTTTTGAAATTATACTAGCTATTTTCTTCTCAGGGAATGTTTTCTTTTCAACTTTTACATTTAAAGTTTCATCAAATATTGTAATTTCATCATTTAAAGTAAGCTCAGTCGCAAATGGTCTGCAAAGCGACAATGTAGTGGATGCCACAAATTCTCCATGGTGGATCATCTGGTTTTATGGATGGTTCTAATGACGTAGACTAACTACATCACCCAAGTTTCCGTTTCATCCATTGGATGAAGGCACTCTTCAGCTGACTGCAGTATGTTAAAGTGATAGCTATGGTGACTATGGTAAATGGCAACTATAATATTATCATGGAGCACAACTAGGACATGTAACCAGGGCAACAGCAAGAGCTGTATATGTGTTAATGTCAAGTGAAAATGACTGCCTCATCCCATGGCCACACCGTCAATTTGGTTTATGGTTTCTAAGGGAAGCTGGTGAAGCTCCTCAAGTAAGTACTGCATTAGTCTTTATAATATATATAACTATTACCATAGTCCACAAAACGAAAGTGATTTTAAGGTTTCGTTAAATTGACAAAATGTTTTTGATCGCTTCACTCTTGATGGTACTTTGTTGAAGTTAGCAGTGGCTTGATACAAATGTTCTATGATGGCTTGCCGTTGTTGACATAGGTACATGCAAGTGGTGTTGTTGTCTTGTATTGTACTCATGAATTTGTGAGTTTATATGGAACATTTCAGAGAGATACTGGGGGGCTTGGTCGTTTAGACCTTTGTAAAGAGCCTGTGAGTCCTTCATTGTTCCTCAAGCCTCTTCCACTGAAGTATGTTTAAAGCTGGTGTTACATAATCAAACTTGCGTGTTCCAGTAACTACCTTTGCTGCATAGTCCTGAATGAACTGAGCTTCATGTACAGCTGTTTTTGATGCACTGCCATAGACAATATCACCATATTGTATGCTTGAGAGTACACACACTTGCACAGCTTTTGAAAAAGTTTATCTTTTCATACAATTTCTGATCTGTTTCATTTGTATTAGTTTGTGTTAGAGAAGTGGCTGTTCCATGAAAGTGATTGATCAATCTGCGTGCCAAGTATTTTAACCTCCTTTGCAGCTTCAACTAGATTATCCTGAATATCAATTTTTGAACATGATTGTGGAATGTTCGCAAATTGCTTATTTGTGCCAAATATGATAAACTGAAACTTGTCTATGGGTTTGCCTTCAACTTATTTGCAGAGAACCACTCAAGTATCAAGTAAATATCATCCTTCAACATTGAGAGCGTTTCTTCGGCCTTTTCATCTTTGCAAGAAGAGTATAGCTGTTAACAAGTGATAGCCTGTTAACAAGTGACACATTCCTGCAAAAGACCATTTTCTCTTGCTGTTGCTGATGTAATCAAAACATCATATGTTACATATTATAGAATCAAACATGCAACAGTTCATTATGAAGATTTAACTGTTTGATTATCATTGCTGGTTTTGATAAATGTTGTTGGAAGCAAACCTTGAAACACACTAGTAATTGAGACCTCATCACCAAGAAACAATCTGAGGCATTGCTACAAATATGATCACTATTTCTCCTTTGAATGTTGATTCCAGTCATCTTTGACCAAATAACAGAGCCCATCATGTGAGGTACCACCCAGAGCAGTATAGTTATTCTTTCAAGTTGTTGGCCGGCCGGGAGAGACCACTTTGCTACAGGCCTTGAAATGAGCAAACATTAGGTGCTGGATTGATCAAGCTCCTCAATTCATTTAGGTGATTCATCAAGCTCCTAGATTTTTTTCTTTGTGGGAAACCAGGGAAACCAAAAGGAAAGTTCTGGAAAATAGAAAGTGCACATCAATCATTAGAAAGAATCAAATAAATGAAGGCCAGCATTGCCGTTTGACTGTTTGAGCTGGGCTGCATGTCCAATAAGATGGTACAGTCTTGGAATACCTCCTGCAAAGTTTGCACCAAACTTTTGTAACCTGCTGCTCTTCGTTGATAACTTTAACTTTTGGCCAATCCCACTACCCTTTCCCAAGAGCTGAACAACGATGATTCTGCCATATGGTCAGCACCGGCAGATGGCAGAGCTTGTAGCTATTTTTGCTCCAACATGTGTGCGCAGCAAATCGTAGTGGCGGTCAGCATAGAATCAAAGACTGATCAAAGACTGGGCTGGTGATAAATGCACCAGCAAAATATGCTGCTAATTATTCTTTTCTTTTGTATAAAGTATATTTTTCTTGTAGATAGTTGGTGTGAATTAGTATGCTATTATCTACTATTGTAAATACCAACTTTAAATATGTGTTAAATGAAATAAAAAAATGAAATAAAAAGAAGTGAGGCAGCTTGGTAATGGCGTAGACAATATGGTGAACGCTACTTTGGAAGCGAGTGAAACTTTTACGTGTCAATGGAGAAGGAACGAAAATTTATTGTAGGGATGAAAAGGAAGATTTGGGCTGAATATTTTCATTTCAATTACATTCAGAAATTGTTTTTATGGATCATTAAAAGAAACACCTTTGATCTGCAAGGTGCTTGCGCAATTGAGCCAGTAGAATTTTTGAGGTGCGTGTGGAGGAGCTCAGGCTCGATCGAGTGCCTCTCATTTCAGGGCCTGCTTTGCTACTTAAACTGAACTCATGTCATGTTGAAAATTGCACAGAATGGCTAAGGCATGCCTCAGCCTGCCTGTCATACAGATCACATATGTTTCTCAATGGTCTAGACTTCAAAATAAGGTATTTTCTTGCCTCTTTTAAAGATAATTGTGATCAAATGATGAACCTTGATTTAGCATAAGGGTGTACATAAGCCAATTAGGCTGAAAAGCAATAAAATGTTCTAAAACATGTACAGCATTTTTCCATTCAATTACATGGCCAATTAGTATCCAAACAATCTAAAATCATGTTGCAGTGTGTAGACACCTAGACAACCCAGATAAAAAGAATCTAAAAGGGCCTATGAATGAACCAACAGAAAAGAAACTTGCTGCCTTCTTGAAGCAAGGCAAAGGGCAAATCATTCAAAAATCTCATAAAATCTACCAAAATCCTTTTGCTTCTACTAAATGAAAATGTTGCAAAGAAATTGTTTTCTCCCCACAAAATTCTTATGTGATCATAAATTCTTACATGCAGTGCGGGACTTGCACACATCAACACAGGGCCACAGCAAGGATTTATGGCCCTAGGTCAAAATGAAACTTGGCCTCTGGCAAAACGAGTTGTGACAGGTACACCAAAGGCGTACACGTGAACCACAGACACATCCATCTTGGGGGTCCAAGGGCATGCTCCCCCTGAAAAATTTTTATATCAAGGTTGCTACAATCGCTCTGGTAGCTACTTGTGTCTCTAAATGCAAACCTGGTCAAGAGACCCACATTAGAGCCATGATAAAAAACTGAAGTTACTATTTATGGGCTGGGCCACAAGTTTTTCACCCCCTAACCTCCCTCTCCTCGGCCCTGCATCAACATGACAAGAAGTCTTTACATTCTGATAAAAATTCTGAAGCCATATATGAAACTTTTTCTGAGCAAGAATTCATAGGCAGGAAAACCCATGTTCATGTGCACAAGGCATCTACTGTAAAATAAGGATTGGGAAAACATTTCAAATCAAAAAGGAAAAAGGAAAAGCCATGATGATACAAACACTATATATACTTGTTAAATCCAAAGGTTCTTGTGATGATGAATAAATGAACATAAGTTATTAACGCAACAAAGAAACAACTGCAAATGTGTGTAAATTCAAAGAATATACTGTTTATATCTTACCAATATTTTGTCCTGCCATAGGACTTCTTCAAGGCTGTTATTTATGGCAGGATGAAATGCTGGTAATATACAGTATATATGTTCTTTGAATTCATAAAATTTGCAGTTGTTTCTTTGTCTGGTTACAGTGTTTCTGCCTTCAAACTAAAACATTCTTACCTCTTGCTTTTGATAAACAGTATCAGTCTGAATTCTTGATTCTAGAAGGCAAGATCCTGCGGAAAAAATATATGGTTCTTGAATGGTAAGCAAGGAATGTATGGATAGTAAACAAGTCAGCAGCAAACGTTTATCATATTTGAAGTACAGACTTTGGACAAATCAACATTTTTTTCCTGCCAAAGAATTCTCAAGAATTATTGAGACTATTTTTAGTAACTTACCATTCCTGTTGAAAACAGATTCTTTTGGATATCTGAAGAATTTGTATCATATTGTGACAAACACTTGAAAATTCTTAAGAATTCTTGCTATGTGACTGGGCACAACCTGGTATGTCCTAGTTAGAGGATAATACAGATGTCTAAATTGAATCATCTTCATATATAAACTCTTCAAAGCATCAATCAAAACAAACTTTGAATTTAACTGTAGCTCTTCCAAACAAATGGCAACTTGTACATGAAGCTGGAAGCTTCTATTCATTCCATTAGCAAAGCATGCTACATTTAAACAAGTGATATATATTTCAAAGTCTGAACTGCAAGAATCTCACTTCAAAGATGTTTTAAGATTACTTGGATATTTTTTCAAAGTTTACAAACATATTTCCTATATTCTTGTGGCAACAGCTGAACAGATGTGAAGAGAGCATAAAAAACAAAATACAAAATGAGCAATAAACATGGGAAAATTGCAAACTGAAGCCCCTTGACAATTCACAATATATCATCTGAAGAAGTAAAACTACTTCCTGGAAATAAGAACCTATCCTGCTTCTTTAGTTTCTTCCTTGTCCCCATTAGATACCTGCAGTGAGGAGAGTGACCCCGCTGAGTGACATAAGCTCGTCAATCATTATCAATACCTGCAGGTACGAAGGGCTATTGTCCAATTGCAACAGGATACCTAATTCTATTCTTGTGCATTTCTCATGTTGATCATTTTCTTATTGGGGCCTTCAGAGAGCTGCCTGTACTATGATGGACAATAGCAAAAGCATATTTTTCATGTCAGAAAATATTCTTGTTATCAGTTTGCAAAACAAATAGATAAGTTAAGTGTACTGTACAGACAAGAATTTAAACTGTTAACTATCCTATAGAAATCTGTCAATCAAATGGAAACATAGCTTCCACCTAGTCTGTATAGAAAAATAGATTCAACCTTAAGGAGATGTCCACTTTGTAGTGAGGTTTGCTTAGAGGAGGGAGTTGACTGTTTTCAACAGCATAGACCCATGAGTGGAGCATGAACTCTGCTGCTTACTTTTGTTTTTACATTTTGTCAACATACACAGTCATCTTCAAATAAGAGACAAGTACCTTCATACTCCTCTTTACATTGATCATTCGCAGAAAAAAACCTTTCATCAAAAATTTTCCAAGTGGTCAAACTGATGATGGCTGCACTGGACAAAACAAATATGTGAGCCCAATTAATGGAACAGAGACCAACAAAATTCTATCAGTACTTCACTTTTTTATTGAAGAAACTTTTTCATGCATTTTTGTAATTCTATCATCTCCTGTAACTTGTCATTATTGTAATATCTGTAAATTTTGTTGGTTTAAATGATTTTTATAGATAGATGAAATTTTGAAATAGGGAACTGAACTGCATTTAGATCTCTGCAGTTTGTATTATGTCATCATGATAACAATAACCAAATCAAACAAGTGATCAAAACACACCAAAACTGTCCAAAACATTTCGAAATGAATGGCTGCCCTGTTGTGGTTCTGTTTCATGAAAAAGCTGATCGAATTCAACCAAGAAATAGCATTATGACAGAAGAAGTTTGCGTCATTTTGGTAGTACTAGTAGATCCACTGATTTCATGTTTACTGGTGTTGACATAAATAAAGTTCTTTCTTTCCCGGGCAACGAATGCAAATTAATGCCTAGCAGCTGCAAGCTTCAAGAGGTTTCGAAACTGATTTCAAAATCGCTTTTTCCATTTCCCATGATTGGATTCATGGCTGCTTTGTGTATTGTCTTGTATCACTAAAGAATGGATAACTTTTTGGAATGCATCAATGAACGTCGCCATGACGTTTCAGTTGATCGAGTGTGCAGTTGCAAACCACAAAGGCCTCCCTCTCATCAATGACATGTTCCCTAACGTACTTGGCTATATATAGGCCCATTTTCTTACCATCATCTTCAGATCTGACAAGGAGTACAATGCCTTGCATCTTTTCATGATCAACATACATAGATGATACATGCCCAGTGCCATGATCATCCCACTGTCGTTCGTCGTTTAACACATATAGCTTCACTCTTCTTCGCGTGTTCGACATCTCAGGCAATTTCATAGGTGAAGCGGGTTGAGTGAGCTGCGAGGGAATCCACTCAAACAATGTCGCCGGTTATTTCATGTGAAATACGTTTTTCTTGACAATGTATAGGGCTCATCGATGGATAAATGATCTTGCGTCGTGTGGCTACGTGAATTGATCTGATTTCGGCATGGATTTGCGCTATTAATGGCTTTAATGTAAGTTGACTCTTCTTGCTGTATCCGCCATACTTCTTTGGCCATCCACAAACAATCGAAGAACACAGCTTGCACTACACATGCGCTATCACGCCAGGGGGACGCGCATAGATTTTCCTTCTTTTCAACATGAATGTCCCAAAAACTAGTAAAAGAACAGTGTGGGAACACAGTGAGGTGCGCAGTGAGATGCAACCTGAGTCATGAGTGCAATGAACATAGAAATTTTTAAGTTTTTGCCAATATGCGAGTTAAACAACATGATATTCTATTTTCATTTCATATTTTCACATTTTCCTATTTGCCGCTTGCCAACATTAAAAACAACCGATTATGGGGGCAATAAGTGGCAATAAGGAATCTTGAGTTCTTATTATGTGAATTTTACTAGATTTTCCTACTTCGTTTTAGCAGTGAGCCCCGTTGGGTTGTTTTGGGAGAACTACACTATTTGAAATGAAAATACTACTTTAATTTGCTTTGCATCAGAGAATTTTCTAACAATGAAGACCCCTTCTTCAATTTGCTGTTTTCACTAAAAACTCAGCATTTTTTACAAGGATGTCTTCAAGAAAGCAGCAATCGAGCCACATCACATGACGCACTGTAATCTAGCAATTTTAGCATTTTTTCTGCCTTCCGGATTGTTCCCAAGGTCACGTATTTTATGCAACCATATGCAATGCGAGCTTCTCGACCAGCTTGCAAAACAATAGCACGAAGAATGTGTACATGTACCCCCCGAAACGATCCTACATCACGTGATGTTTTCTCTTTCAATGAAGGCTCAAGGCTATGACGTAAACTTTGATTGTTTGTAAACACATCACCTCGAAGTGTCTATCAAAACTAAAAACTTACGTTAGAATATTTTAACAGTTTCAACACGATGAAGAAGAAGCGCAATACACGAATTTTGTTCATAAGAAACTGCCGAAAACAACTCAGCTGTCAGATCTCCAAAAAATAAGAACTCCAATGCTGGGAAAATATAACTTAGAAACCACTAATTTTATAAAGGAATCCTATCACCTATAACTATCATCATCATCATCATTATCAATCCTCAACATATTTTCACTTTATTTCCACTTGTTTCATTCTTGTATCATAGTACTTGTAAGATAATTGAGAGTAGTCTAAATATTGGAAAGAGGCTTCAAAATACCTCGTTTTGAAATGTTCTTGATGGACATGGTATGGTAGTGTGAACACGAAGACTGCTACAGAGCCTTTAAGAAACTCGTAAGAAACTCTGAGTACTCAACATCCAATAATCTTAAAAAAATTTCAGAACTGGCCCAAATTCTTAGTTTCTTATAAAAAATTACGTGTAGCAAATGGCATGGTCACTTCGTGATGTTCAGGATGACAGTAGCGTAAAATTTAGAAAATGACCTCCTGCTACTTTCACAAATATAGCTCGATCAGAAATGCTTCGTTCGAATTTTTTGATTCCAGCTTCCTGTTGGTTAGCTTTATTCCAAATATCTGTCGCGCCTTTTGCTTATTTATGGCTGAGCATCCTCGGCTCCAACGACCTGTTCAAGAAACGAGCACGGCAAGAAGTGATTTAAATCAATACTGCGACAGGAATTTAGTTCATCATTTTGATAAAACCGAGTACTCAATCAAATCAGAATTCATTGACAAACCTGAACACTTGCAGAACGGTCGATTTAATCCCAAAGAAAGTCAATAAGGCCATATTCTTTTAAATCCAAAGCTCCAGACGCCATGCCAGTGCAAAAAGCAATTAAAAACTGCAGATATATTTTTTTCTGCGGCCGATTGATTTGGTAGCAAATGAAAGTAAAGCAGGCTGCAAGGCATGCCCCGAAGCTTGGACGGCTAACCCAAGAGAAGGACAGTAAATCGAAAGAAGAAGGACACTTGCTGCTCAGCTTCAAAATCAAACAAATAAGATTGCCAGGATTGCCAGGATTCCCAGGATTGTTTATACATATCCTTCTTCATTCGATATGTGCTTATGTTTGCCCTTAAAACCATCGCTGAAATGCACAATGAGTGAACCAGCTACCTAGGTTTCAGTGAAATCGTTGTTTGCTTTGCATTCTGGTCAGGACTTCACCGACCAGGCATAGAATTGCCTTTGTCTGCCATCGCTAATCACTTTGCACTTCGGTCTCAACCAAAAGAAGTGGATTCAACAAGGGCAGCAGATTTTGTAACACAATAGCTACAAAGCGATAAGTGTCTGCAGCCAAAGGAAATTCTCTCACTCGGTAATTCAAGACAAACACGGCCGCTAAAGTTGCCCAGAAACCAGTGGGGCAAACTCTCGCCTTGTGCAAATGAGAGGTGCTTTTTAAGAGAGGTTATGTGCTTCTGACGAGAGGAGAAGGGTAAATGTAAAGATCTCCCTTTGCTTTAGGAACCGTGTGGTAATTGCTTCATTTAAGCCCTAAATACCCGAGAATTATAATGACAAAATCCGCGAGACAGAACTTGATTTACCCTTCTTCTTTCGTTATAACACATAACTTCTCAAACCACCTCCAGCTTGCACCTGGCGAGAGTTTACCTTGCTGGTTTCGGGGCATCTTCTGCGGCCGTGTTTGTTTTGACTTACCTGTTGAGAGAATTTTCTTTGTCTGGAGTCAATTCACATTGAATTGAGGTGTCAATTAAAGCAGCTGTTGCTATTTTATTACGAAATCTGTCCTAGTTAGCAGAGTTTTGTAATGCGATCTTTCCTAGTTCCTTGGCATGTTTCTTTGGTACAAAATATTGAATTTTCAGTTAGAAGCATGTTTCTTGTGATTTCACATACTGTTTACCAATTTTAATGGTACTGGGAGGATAAGGATTAATTTGGTAATGATTTCTTGTTATTTACAAAAATGCTTCAAAACTTAGCTTGCACAAGCACAAGGGTAAAATTTTGATTGCTTTTCAAAAAGTTTCACTTTTTTGGCCACGCGGTCGGTAGCTGCTAAACTAAGAAATTCAGAGCAATATTTTCGGCAAAATGATACCAGAGCTGCTGCGAGCAATCAAGGATCAACTGAAGAAAGTCAGACAGTTACTGGTGATAAAGCTATTTCTTTAAGCAGAACATCCATAATATCTTTTGATCTGTACAGCATCTTGTGCACTCAGATGAGATCTTTGCCCTATGCTTACACCATCCCTCTTTGGATCAATTGTTGTCTGCCATGGCCATTTAGCAAAGTCACGTTTTCCATAGTGCATGATGGAGCCATAGTCATATGGACTACCACGACTATCGATGAATGAATGCGAGTATTTCTTGAAATTGTGCTTGTTGTCTGTAGAAATTAGACAATATCTAGTTTCAAGAAGTTTCAGTTGTCTTAATTTGTGTACCGTGTCAACCAAATAAAGTTTATACTAACAGAGAGGGGGGTGCCAAGGGTATACTTTTTGGCAATTTCAGTCGATGTTAGTCTGGGCAAAAGGTGTGCTTTTTGACAATTTTGGCAAAAGAAATTTCAAATTTTGGTAATTCCTGTACGGAAACCCAATTTTTATGTTCTGGCCAAGGATATCAATTCCACAAAAATTGGACTTGCCAGCGGTGCCAATTTGAAACTGTGGGCGGCAGATCCCTATCTGCTGTTTATTCGAGAACCACCCCCCCCCCCGTGTCTATACGCTTGGCATGCTGTGGAAAAGTACGCGGTTGATACTTAAAACTAACATGTTGATTTAACAGTCGAGGGCAAAACTAAGATAAATTTTGTTTTTCAAGCTCATAGGGAAAGGTATGTAAGGAGTTTATATGGGAAGGAAAATGCCGTCTTGCATTCTAGTCCATGATTTATTTGGCATTAAAAATTTTAATTCAATGCAATCATGAGTTTCAGAAATAGAAATTTAACTTCAATAGCAAGTAAATCATGGACAAGCATGGAACATGTATTTCTCTTTCCCATAGACATTAACACTTAACGGGCAATTGTCTAATTTCTGGGGTCTGGGTCTAAATAATGACGTGATTTTACCAAACAAAATTTTCACATCTGCGTTGGCCCTTGACTGATAGATAAAAATTTAGGTTTAAATACCGTCCACATACTTTGTTCCAAAGCCCTCCAAACAAGTAAACTTATTTGACTCACTAGGTACTTGGAAATGTCGTTAAGTACTGAGACATCATCACATCTTAAACTATGGAATTTGTTTAAAAACTGATGGAGATCACAATCCTCCTCCTTAAATTTCAGGATTTTTATCGAGGGAATGGTAAAGATAGGATTCACCGACAATAGAAAAGAAAAACACAGGCATAAAAAATGATCGCAAATAGGTTATATTGCATGTTGCGTATGATTTAAGCTGGATCTCTACTAGGCGGAAAATGTCGAGGCGGAAAAATTTCAAGCAATCTGATTGGCTAATCGAGTTGTCGCCGCGAAAAAATTTCGAGCCGCGAATAGTAGAAATCGTTCTACTCTTCGCGGCTCGACATTCTCCACCTGGTAGAGATCCGGTTTTAAATGGCTTGAAATGGACTTTCACATACTTTGTAATAATTTTCATTTGTGAAACATTCGATTACTGGAATGCAATTTAGCGCAAATTTTAAAAACACCGGGCAGCGACCGCAGTGTTAGCATCAAGACATACCTTCCTTGATGTGTTCCCAGTGGATTGTCACATAATCGTCTCTATCTGGTCTTGATTGTTCATGATGCAGTCCTAAGGCATGACCAAGTTCATGAACAACAACACCATGAGTAAAACAGCCAAATCCAATTGACACTTTCTGCTTTCCACCAATTCTTCCAACATATGAGTAGCACCTGGAATAGATATATGAAACATTTGAAATTTTTGAAATGGGAAAGGACATTTGTTCTGCGGGCTGAGTCAAAAAGCTAATGCCTGGCGTTTGAAACTATACTGCTCCCTGAATATTACAACAAAGATACGCCTATTGAAAGCTATCTTGTTTCATTGTCAATATGTTCAATTGTAAGGGACAGTGCAAAGTTTGTCTTGTATAGCATGGCCCGTGCAAAACGGAACGGGGCACCACAGATGGCGGAGAATGGTTCAGTAATGATTCAGTAATATATACAAATGTACTAAGATTTAACAATACCTGCCACTTAACTGTGTTAAATTTCTTTTCAATCCTCTACTGTGTTAAATTTCTTTTGAATCCTATATTAGTGACAGAGACTCTCGTCTCCACAAATTGTGTTGCGTTTTTGCAGTTGTATTGAATAGATATTTTAAACAAAAGGAATAACAAAACACATATTATGGCCTAAATAAAACACAGAGATGTGAAGACGCGAGTCTCTGTCACTAATAGAGGATTCAAAAGAAATTTAACACAGTTAACCGGCAGGTATGATTGAATCTTAGTACATTTGTGTGTATTACTGAATCATGTAAGTATTACTGAACCATTCTCCGCCACCTGTGGGGGCACCTACTTTTTGAACTTGTACAGAACTGAATGAACACCTTTCACAACACAAGTATTTACGGCCCAGTAACTATTTATATGATCAAAATCAACTTTGAAATAGATAAATGTTCATTTTCAGGATAAAATCGTAAATCACCCAGGATGAGAAATGCTTGAAAGGATTGTGTATATAATTATGAAAAGTTTCCTTGTCGGTTGCTTTCAAGAACGATTCATCGGTCATATCTCTTTATCTTCAAAGTTGATTTTTTCGTTGACAAAGACTCTCAAGGACAAAAATTGTTTTGGTCATGATTCCTATGTACTATACAACATCTGGTTTTCATGAATACGGGGCATCAACAATTTCTTGTGGGGAGGGTGAAAGGGCAGTTGGTTTTCTTTGCAATGATTTCATACGGAGTGAGCAGATTTCTTGAAAGACTTTTTCTTCTCTACCGGCCATATCATATGATAAATGTTGCTCTGTCTCTAATCTTCCCGAATTTAATCTGTCATTTCTTCCAGCCGATAAGGGCGAAATTTTTCAGAAAGCCCCTTTCAAAAACCAGCGAGAACGACGAGCAGAATTTCTTTCGTTTTCTCCCCCAGCTATACTGACGCTTAGCAATAGTGAGGAGCGAAGACGAGAAGGAAAGATCACTCCGCACTCTAACCTTTGAAGGACAACAACAACTTATTTCAAAATGGCACTGTGCAAGTGAAGTCGATTTGGGAAAAAGCAACAGCCAACAGCCAAAATAGAGACGACAGACGAGATGATCGATGCACAGTTGATGTACAAAGGTAGACCTAATGCCTCTGATGCTTTACAACAAAACATAACTCCATATAACACATTCTACGTGTCCCTATACCCATGTACTCACTTGCCAAACCCATCATCAATGAACTCAATGTAATCTCTTTCATCTGTCCTTGGTTTGAATCTTATGCAAGTCTTTTCTTCCCATTCCTTTATTGCGCTCATTATGGCCTTCTCAGTTGGTCCTTTCAGGCCAATCTTGTTGAGAGCTGCATTTTCTGGAAAGATCGAAGTCAAGATCTAACAATATTCTCATACAATGAAAGTCATAAAGTGCATCCATAAAGATATGTGCAACAAATATTTGAAATTGTTCGAGTCGCAAGGGCAAAAAACCTCAAGAGCTTTTCCAAAAAAAAAAACAATTTCACTGGGACAAATTTTTCGTCTCACGGTAGGCAAATATGGCATTTAATGATTGACATAGTTTCAAAGCATTTAAACTTTACCGGACTTAAAGTCGGCCACTCCGTTCGGAAATTATGAGCGAAAGTTTCGAGCAAGCCATAATAGACCTTCTAGCTATTCTACAAAAGAGCCTGGATCGAGGGACATTTTAATACAAATTTATACGCGAGGTTCGAAAGAGTGGCGTTGCAGCTTCGATCGCAATGGTGCACATTCGAAAATTCTACAAATTGTAATGAAATATCGTTCCATCCACATTCGTTTTGAGAATAGCTAAAAGGTCTATTTCAGAGTGAAATAGCCAAGCTCAATAAGGTAAATTCAAAGTAGATTTGAACATATTTGTTAATTAATGAATACATGTATTTATATAAGAAATTGCTTGTAACAAACTCAACTCTCAGATCGCCAAAAATTGAGAAACTCCAGTACTGAGAAAATATGATTTAAGAAACTATCTATTCTGACATACAAAATTCTTAACATAGTTTTACATAATTTTCACTTGTTCATATCATATTACTTGGAATGTACTTGAGTGTCAGTGTCTAAACATATGGAAAATTTTTAAAACTTTGGAAAAACGTTGTTTCGAAATATTCATGGGGGGACAGGAGGTAAACATAGAGTGTTATGAAACACAGAAGGAACTCCGAGTACTCAATTTTCAGTACTGGATCAAATTCTTAGTTTCTTATAAAAAATGCGATAAACAAGCCTGCCGATATTATCGCCTTGATATCCAGGGAGACGTGGCCTTTCAGATGGGGACCCTTATTATTGACTTACCCAGTACAATTTTAAAGAATTAATACACTTACTGACACTATCGGATAAAACATATGGAACGACGCCATTAGGCCACTTATAGCGAGCACTCTTCATCAAACCAAAGGCAACATTTCCAGTTGGATTGTCAACATCTTTTCCTTTTATTGCAAGATCAATTTGTTCCTTGCTCATTACCATGTCACCCTGAAACAGGAAGCCATTGTCCACCTCTAAAGAAGGAACGGAGCATTTCAGTGTTTGGAGAAATATAGAGCTATCTGAAACAGCCATTGTCACTCAAGCTTCAAGGTCCTCTGCAGGCACGCTACAATTTCTACCATGGGTACCAAATCCTTAATAAAAAGATGAGGACGGCACTTGTGCCCCCAGGGGGACACTCATCGCATGCATATACGGGGAGGTAAACCGATGGTTCTGGGTTAGAATATTTCCAAAATTGATATTTTTGGGGCCAGATAAAATTGTAATTGTGTTCATGATATTTTGCGGCATCATATATTGTCCTGAAATTGCAGTGTCAGTCAAAAGCAACTAATGCTATAATAGCAATAACGATAAAAAGCATTTAGGCCCCGTCAACACGTATCTGGATATTTTTGAAAATAAATCTACCTTTTTTATCCGTTTTGGGTCAGCGTCCACATGTAGATGGCGTTTTCGGTCACCAAAAACGAAGCTTTCCGAAAGCGTTCCCCAGAGTGGATCTTATTGTAAACACTGTTCTCGTGTTGTCGCGTGGACGGATGAAAACAGAACTTTTCGAAAACGATGAAGTCACAGTATCGATTTAGGACGTATCAGAGCATGGGCGCGGATCTTTGGGGATCACTCAAGGGCATTTTGATTGTATGTTTCCTTTACCGAAGTTCGAACAGCGTAGTTTGAATGTAGCAGCGACTTCGTGTGGACGGTGATATTTTGGAAAACGCTCCTTGTGTGGACGCGGATGTTTTCTTATCCGGATAAACAAAGATGCGTTTTCAAAAATATTCAGATACGTGTGGACGAGGCCTTATACTGTGACATTTATCCAAACAGTTCAATGGCGCAATACATAATTTTCATAAAACTGATTGAGTGGTATAATATGAAATGATACAAGGAATGCTCAAATTCATTAATATAGTGAAAGCTAACTGAGATATTCCTGAAACAAATGCGTTTTCAGGGTGTTTTCGTTATAATGTTACGAAATCTGTCCTTGTTCACCACCTACGCAGAAATAGATTATGCTTTTACAGGCCAATCTCCATTAAAGTGAATCGCAGCAGTCGTCAGCGATAGCCGCATTTTGAGCATGCGTAGTTCACTTTTTTAGCATCCGCAGGCCGCGGTCGCACGAGTTCGCCGTGAAGTTCATGTTGCTTGAATTCGCCCTGAAGTTCAAGTAGCTTGAACGCTATAGAATTTGATTCAAATTTTTGATTTCCATCTCCGTCTCTGTCGTCTGTCTCATTACCCAGTCGCTACACTTCGCCTTCAGGAAATCAGCCTTCAGATTCTTTAAAAATTGGTCTCAGTTGGAGATTTAGAAATTTTTTACTTCAAAATACTGATGAAAGTTCAGCGCAGATATAGAGAGAAACTTAGGTGTGCACATCAACATTGTGTTTCACGGAAGCAAATATGGACTAGCTACAGTAAAAGTTTGACCAATGAAGCACAAAAAAACTAATTCAGAACAAACTACTACATATGAAAAAGATAGAGGTTGCTCACAGATTTCCATGTTCGCATCCAAAAAACTAGATTTTGATTCCCTGAAAGAAATCCACTTGAAACGACGCACAAGTTATATTTCTATATCTGACTTATGTTTAAGACGCAAAAGATATATCTGGTTTCTACTTTCTTCCTGTATGCTTGGCGAAAGAAGTCCTCTTCTTGAGTAATCGTCGAGACTTGAAATAAATTGAAGAGCAGCCTTCTCAAAACACGGCCAGCACGGAAAATTCTACAAACTGGAATGGTTTTGTCTCTTAAATCGGTCAAAAAGATTAACATACAAAATTGGTAGCTTTTTTCACTAGTCTACCAATTTGAGTGGCTTTTTAGGTACTTACTCTCAAGCTTGTAGGCGACAAGGCTATGAACCAAACAGGCGATAACGAAAAGCGACTTCATTGTCAGCTAGCCAAGGGCAACAGTACCAAACAATATTGAGGAGGGTGGATGCAGTAACTTTATTTCCCCTCATCATGCTCACCAGCTGCACAAAGTAAATGATACAGCTGCCAAATTATCACACAAATTTGCAAAACTCTAGTAGCTTTTATATGGATTAAAAGGGAAATTCGGCATTGCAATTTTGAGGAACTCGTGGCCTCTAGCCTCTAAACACACGGTATTCATTTAGTGATTGGTTCGTTGAATGAATCAGCGAAGCAATGGCTGCTTGGCGAAGAAATTTTCACGCTTTCACAAGCAGTTTCACCAAAGCCAGCAAAATTTAAGTGATAAAATCTCTGAAATTCAAACAACTTCAGTCCAACATTTTCAAGCGTTATCGTGACGAACGGCAGTTATTTTGTGTCATTACTGGCGCAAAATTCCCTAAAACAATGTTGTTCTTTTTTCCGCAACGGTGATGAAACCATACTGATTACATAGTCGTAGTTATCGCTATTGATGCACTGATTGTTTGCGCAAGAAATTCAATCCAGTTCAAAAAATCTAAAAAGCGCTGTCGTTGTTGCTGTTGTTGCGATAAAATGGGACCATTTAGTGCGTCTGTTATGAACTTACTGTCTTCGAAGTGAGAATTTCGAAGATGTAACTGAATTTTAGTGAAGACTGAAGTGGGAGTGAGAAACATTGAGTTTTAGTTGTGTTCTTTCATAGACACAAATAGACAATTGTGCTAAAGATGGCGGCGAGGAATTTTTACCAAGATGCATTGTATTCTAATTACGAATCCTTAACGATCCTATAGGAATTCGATAAAAGAACGCAATGCATCATGGTAAAAAATTCCTCGCCGCCATCTTTAGCGCAATCGTCTATTCTCTTTTGATCAGTTTTGACCGTTTTGTGATTAATATGATTGCTTTCAACAGCGGACAGGGATTTCGTCCACAATTTGATGGGAATTTGATCTAACATCCCCTTGTTGATTTTGGTGGCTGCAGGGGAACGGCAAAAAGCGACAAAGGAAAGCAAGGGAAGGATTAAAATGATATTTTTATTTCACGTTTATGGCTGCTGTTCAAACACGAACTGGAAATAATATAACATAGATTTTGAGTTTGGAAAGTTTTTCAAGTATATTTAGGTTAAAGCATCACTTTTTCTAAGGGTTCTTATTTAATTGCTCAATATTGACACTGGAAAGACTGATCAAGAGAAAATAAGTGCTACTTTAATCATGTACGGGGCGCGTATAAAAACTTATCGAGCGCTTGCCAAACAGAATGATTCTGAACACAGTGGACTTCGCAAAGACTGCAATATGTCTCCAAACCCAATGCACAATCTCCAAAACACGTTTTCTAATTAGCCTGATACATTAAGTGCAAAAATTTTCGGCAAATAGAATTTCGGACAATAGACTTCGGCGGAAAATGTTTTCGGACACACTTTTGATATTTCGGACAAATCAATTTTCGGACAAAGTTTTGGCACGCCTCTAAAGCATGAATGCAAAATCGCATCAGGTTTATGATTTACTGAAACTAAACACCTTTATAAAATTCTGATTAGCCTCCTATCATGTTCCGAAGTCCCTTCGCACGTCAAATTTTCTAAGAGAACAGCAAAGTTCACCAGTTTCCTTGTCTAATGTCTATGTTCGTATGTCGTCCATTTGAAAGAGGATGGTGAGGATAATGTTGTTATTTTTTCGACTAATAACAATAATGCTGGATTTGAAACATAAGTTCTTCTCAAAATTTTGCATGTTTACGATAATCCTTCAGGCCATGATTGAGATTCGCTTTCATATTTCTAGTCTCCGTTCCTCTTGTCATTGAATTCACGCTAAACATGTGCATATCGGTTTAAAAATTTTCGGCGTGACAAATTTTCGGACAGTACCTTATTTCGTACAAATAAATTTTCGGACAAGTCTTTGTCCAAAAGTTTGTCACACCGAAAATTTTTCCTCTCAATGTAGCCAGACCCGATTTCCTTTGAAGTTTGCCAAACTTTCTGCCTTTCGAAGATGTTTAGAAAGTCCTCCAAACCTAATCGTTTTGAGAACTTCTGAGTCTACACTCAAACCAATCAAACCATGGGTCGCAGGAAATGAAGTGATAGTTAAAAATGTAAACGCAAATATACCTGTGTCTTTATCGTGGCTTCTTCGGCCTTTCTTGGCTTTCCTTTCCTTCCCTGGCTCAGCTCAATTCATTGCTTCAAGCCTCGCTTTTGCAGAGAAATTGAATTAGGCCACTACGAACTTGAAGCAATGAATTGAGCTGAGCCAGGGAAGCAAAGGAAAGCCAAGAAAGGCCGAAGAAGCTACGATAAAGACACAGGTATGTTTGTGTTTACATTTTTAACTATTACTTCGTTTCCTGCGACCCATGATCAAACACACTCTGAAATAGACTATGCGGGAAAAAATAGCGTCGTAGGGTGGGGGGGGGCATTTCACCAAGACGCATTGCTTCCTATAAAGAAATCAACACCGATTCTACAGAAATTCGATCATTAAACACAAAGCTATGCAGCAAAAGAGCCTGGATCGAGCGCTATTTTTATACATTTTTATACACGAGATTCGATCGAGTGGCGTTAGAGCTTCTATCAATATTGTGCACATTTGAAAATTCTACGAAATGTAGCAAAGTATCGTTCGATTGACATTCTTTTTCAAAATAGATAAAAAGGTCTATGCATCTTGGTCAAATCCCCCCCTGACGCTAATTGTTCCGGAATCGTCTGTTAGCTTTTTCGTTTGATTTTGTTTTGTGAAGCTTAGCCTGCGTGCAGACTCTACAGTCAATGCGGAGGAGCGAAAAGGAGAAGAATGCTCCCTGTAGAAGAATGGAGAAGAATGCTCTGGAGAAGAATGGAGAAGAATGCTCCCTACAGGGAGCTGTCTTCTTCTTTTCGCTCCTCCGCACTTACTGTAGAGTCTGCACGCAGGCTAGTGAAGCTCTGCCTTTAGTAGGGATCGGACTATACCAATTGATAGAGCTGGTAATGGAAACTACAAATATACACAAAGCAGACTACATAATTCATACAAGGAATGAATATACTACCAAATAATTAGTCTATGGATAATCTTATACAAAAAATTTTTCACATATGAATCTGCTTAAATATCTGTATCATTACAAATAAAACAATTCCATCAAATCCGAAGAAGCTATCAAGCTCGTAAAGTAAACAATGCAAACATGGGTAGTTAGAAACCACAGTTTTGTTTTAGTGTATATGTTGCTGCGGAGGAGGCTTGAAAAAAGAGAACAAAGCAGCAATGAAGCACAACTGCGGTGTCCAACCCCCCATGATGCAAGAAACTTTACGAATTATCTCAACGCAATCCAGCTGGTATTATGAACGCAAGCTGGCGGGAAGTAAATACCAAGGTGCTAATATCTAACGTTTGCGCATGTGCAAGTATTCCAAAGTTATCCCCCACACACCAGGTATTTTGTTGCTAAATTTCATGGTGTCTCAAAAAAATTGTTCGACGTTTGATAAAATATTGAAAAATAAGGACAACATGAACAGGCTCATGAAAAAATAACCCTGTTCCTAAGATTATGAAATAATTTTAGAGACTAAAATCGTGCAAATCGGTTGAAAATTCACTGAGTTACGAGCTCTCGAAGATAAAAATGTGCGATAGCTGAAACCAGAGACCCCCCCCCCCCCCAGGTTACTGGTATTGTAAAAAGCTCGAAGATTCATTGTCAATGTCAATGTCATTCCTCTCGTTGATATCAGGGCAAACCAAATAGAACTTCTAAAGTAAATTATTTCTTGCGATCATTCTTTAATTTCCTAAACACTATGCAAGTCCGAAAACAGTGGTTCAAAACATATTCGGCGAGAGACTGAATATGTTTCCTCAAATCATCCATATACTTGACAGTCAGGTTATCGAAAACCTGTTTGAATCCCACTTGGCTCACCCTGAAACAATTGAGAAATATCATAAACGACGGCCTATGGGGCTTTTACCAAAAATGCCATTTCGAGGCCTCTGGTTCCAGCTTTCGCAAAAACTTAAACTTCAAATGCTTGTAACTCCATGAATTTTTAGCGGATTTGCAAGATTCTTGTGTCAAAAATTGATTTAAAATCTCCGGAAAAGGGTGACTTGACCAAGGGTACATTCAGCGTATCGTTATTTTTTAGTGTCTAATCAAACGTCGAACAATTCTTTTGAGACACCCTGTAGACCTACCTGAAATTACTGTAATTCAAAGTTCGAATGCCCGTTCTTCACTTGGGAAAAAAACTTTAGCGATGTTTCTCTGGCTAAGTTTATGATGCTCTTCATTTTACATTTTGTATTCATTTCGTATTGACTGTCCACATTCCTCTGTTTTCAGACTACTGCGCTATCAATACGATAGGCGTTCACGGTGGCCCTGTAAACGGTGTTGTTAGCCCCCTCTATCTAACAAAAAGGTGCCAATCACGAGTTTGTAGGCCACTGAAGTCAACAGCCTTTGTACAAACATAAAATGAAGCATACTTAAATGTTAAATGTGGTTGACGTTCACACAGAAAGCGAAGTGTATTCAAAACGTTTGTGCTCAAATATACCCGTATTCATTAGCGCACTTGAAAAGCTCCATCTTTGTTACTTAGCAGTGCGAACGCAAGACCGAAACGGATAACTTTGCTCCGCCATGTGAAAGCGTTGCAGTGTGAACGGAGCTTTAAGCTGCTGAGTTAGTATCAACACAAAATTTTACAATATCTACTATATAATTAGCTAACACTACATTAAATGCAAAGAATTTACGTGACAGAATACACTCGGCCAAAAGAGGTTCGGAAGTTTCGTTTTCTTCAGAGCATTTCGGACGTTCTTGCAAAAATTTTGGGCGACTTAAAGAACATATGTCACGTTAGCAATTGGTTAATACAACAAAGAAGTGTGGAATGGAATTCAATTGCTTTGCGACCTTTCATTTCTGCTTCACGAAGTTTCATTGCAATGACAATTCAGCCTCGATCCTATGCTTTGTAATAAGCAATAGAGAAAATTTTGCGTGCGGACCAATCAGGTTCATGACATATGTACTTTAAAACAATGCACATTACATTAATACATCGTGCTTTATTGCAAATTCTCAGAGTTTTCCCGGTCTTGTTGGGGTGACGAAATAGCTTGTGTCCTAAGAAACTTATGTGTTCCCCCGTGCAGCGAGTTAAAAGTCGTGCGCAGTACCGTCTTGGGGTTAGAGCTCTGAGCATCCCAACTCCAAAACGCTACTGTGCATGGGCTTCAAGTCACTGCACGCGGGGACACGTAAGTTTCCTCGGACCAAGCCTAATATCCTATTCACATGTGGAAGTTAAACCAGCTTAAATTAACCACAGGGCCCCAGGAAGTTGTATAACCCCACCCCCCAATGATAAAGAGGCCTTCCTCTGAGCCTCCTTTGCGATTGCGAAGCTATGAAGTAATGCTTTACTAGACTAATTATATGGCCGTAATTATCGCTATTGAAAGGCTGTCAGACGCTCCTAACTACGACTCATAATCAAACGCCGATATTTTGAGATCACAATTTTTGCCTCGTTTTCGTTGAGGAAGCCAATGCGGAGGAGATTTCGTCATCAATCAATCGAAATTCGAACATGGCAATGGTGGAGTTGGGATGAAACAAAATCGATTATGTGATGATGAGCGGTCTCGGTTTGGTGTAGTAGTCTCGTTTTGGATAGCGATTCTTGGGACTCATACTCACAAGAAGCATTTCATTACCACAAAATAGTATCAAATAGTGGTAATAACCATTACTTATCATATTTCAACAGAATTTGGCCAGTCAAATCCATAAAATACGTCGCTCGCTTTCGATCTCTCATATAAAGCATTACGTTATAGCTTCGCAAGCAAAAGGAGGGTTGGAGGAAGGCCTCTTTACCAAGGGGGGTGGGGGGGGTGACGTGGGTTATACAACTTTCTGGAGCCCCTGTGAATTAACCTAGACTGATGATTTTCGTCTAAGTTTGCTCCATTGAATTGAATTGTTAATTACTGTTATAGTCATTGTGGGGGTATCGTTGGGGTGAATAGAGCAAAAACAAGGACTCATGTAATAAGTCTAAAATTAACCTGGTTATCGAATGCTGTATTCTAATTGGTCAGTCCAACAAATCGAATTCATTCTATTGGCTAAAATTTCACCTGGTTTAGATAAAGCTGGTTTAACTGCGTCAGTGTTAATAGGGTATGATTAGCACATCCTTTTTACATGCAAACTGCTACATGAGCAAGACATTACGTTTTCAAACACTAAAAACAATAGTTTTTGATTTGCTAGGCGTAAAAACATTGCAGACTACAGATTTTGGATAACTGAAAGTTTCGGACATTATCATTTTGGGACGTTTAAAGGGTCCCAAAATATCAGCGTGCAAATTTTCTTGCATTTAATGCTGTTGCTCCAAAGTAATAAATCAACTAACTAATTTGTTAACCAAAAATTAACCTAAAATATACACTTTCCTTTCAACACAAACTTCCAGCCGTTAAAAATTCAACGTGCCAAACTAAAAACTTCCTTATCTTGAAGACCCCTACAAACCATGACAACTTATGTGCTATTGCTGTCCCATAATGCACTTTGATATTAATGTTAGAAAACGTTAGGTTTCATAATGTAACAAAAAACAATCATTTTCAAATTAAGGAAACTCTTTCTGTAGCCTATGGGCAGGTTTCGGTCAAGGCCTGTTCATAGGCTACTCTTTGTGAGTCACAAGTGTAGTTTTGATCCATGGGGTAATCATTGTCCTTCGCTCCCCATGCATGGCATCGCACCTGTATTGTTCTATTGTAATTAGAAACGTATAGTGGAATGTAAAATTTATTGTAATATTTTTACATGAATAAAAAAGAGTTTGTGCAAGGCAAAAAGGTTGCGTTGGCACGGAGCAGAAAAGGACAAGGCAAACTTGCCACAAGGGAGCAAATTCAATAGTTTCTTTTTGAAATCTATTACGTCTAATTTGAGGTAGACTTTACGTTCTTTCTTGTCTTTTTTACATATATTTTTTTCTTTGTTAAGGCTGCGGAGTTGCCATAGATTTTTGCTCTACGTGGTATTTGTCCTTGTAGTATAGTAAAGTAGTTTGTAAGTAGCGTTAGATAAGTACCTTGTATCGTAAAATTTGATTGAATCGAAAAAAACCCCAATCCAATATGAAATGACAACGGTGTTGTGTACACGGGGCCTGATGAGGCCTCGTTCATAAAAGACGAAACGGAATGGAACGATATGGAACTGTTCTAAGAAACAAAAGAGTTTTTGGAGGTATTCACACGAGAACGACTAGAAGTGCGCGTTCCGCTCCGTTCTGAAAAGTGGACTGAGCTGTAAAGTGGAATGGAACGTTTTGTCATCGTGTATACACTTTTTTGGAGCATTCCATTTCACTTTGTGGACATTTTCATGAAATTTATAGATGAGGTAATTCTAAAACTCTAAGTAATGGGGTTGTTTACGCATAAAGGTGGGAAAAGGAATGATGAGATGAGAAAATTCTGATCTCTACGGAGGAAGATAATATGTCGATCCACTGCCGTTTGAACGCCCCTTAAAAAAGTTCCCTCCCGTTCTGGTCCCTTCCGCTCCGTTTTCATGTGAAAGGGGCCTGAGTTACAAAATCACTGGATGTCCAACAAATCGTCCTTGGTATTGAAGGAATTTTGAGCGAATTTCCTTCATCGCCCCCCTCCTATTGAAATTGTAGGTGTGTATGGCAATGATTGTGCTGGATGGTGAAGACCAACTAAAAGAATACTAGAAGACTATATGTGTCTTTGACAAATTGGGTGTAACGAAGAATGTTTTGGTGCCCTGGTGTGTTATTCTTCTCAATTTGTGAGCGAAACTTTGACCATGTTCACTCAATACCGGCACAACTTGAAGACGTTGATAATGTGAAGGTGGAAAAAATTTGCTGGCGTTCACACAACGTCGGAGCAATTAAAGGAGAAAACACCAGGAAATTTGATAGCAACAAACTCGTTACAATCTCCCCAAGAATTTGATGCCAGCTCAGGTTTCAAATCTTTAATTCCATGACCTATTTCTTTGAACTGAACGGCTTCAAAGAAACTTGAACTATTTTACTGTAAATCTGCCGTTTGACTTTTCAACAGTCTTCAATATTTTCAGAATTACAGTGAGTTTCTTCTTTTTTAAGATTCAAGAAACTTTTCGAAAAAACTTGAAAACTATCATAATTTCTAAACCTCTTGAAGAACGATAAAATAATTTTCAAGAAATCATATTAATGGATGCCTACAATATGGTATCAGGCAAAACTCTTTCACTCCTCTGGTTTGTGATTTAGAAATTTGATAACGTCATATCATAAAATGAGCTGAAATATTAAATAGGCTGTAATTTCGACATATATCCAAGAATTCTGAAAAGTTCAACGGTAGAATCATAGAAAAGTGGCTAAAGTTTCTTTCAAGTAATTCCGTTGAAAGAAATAGGTCAATGAATTTTACACCCGCCTTTTTTCGTAAATTTAAAGATTTAGAACCTATGCTTTTGATGCCAAAGAAATGTACCAACACTTTAAGAATCGATCATATTCGCTTCGAAAGCGCCAAAAGTGTTCTGTTTCCATCGTTTTCGCGTGTTCATACGATGCCGTTTGCAAAATGTGCCAGTTACAGTTCCCTTCCTCAAAATCTACCGTTCTCACATCTGCCGGCGAGAAATGTGCCGTTTCCGTCTTAACCGAAGGCCTGTGAATCAAATTTTTCACCGTTTTAAAATCATGCGGGTATTGCGTGAACGCAGTCTTAATACTCAGCGTTCTACGTCACAAATTCAATAACAGCTAAGTATTGCAAAGCTAGATTGGAGCATTTATCATTGAATTACATAATACGACAGAAAACGTCAAAATATGCAATAATCCTTTTTTAATACAAATCCCCCCAGACCATGACACTTAGACCCGTGTACACGAGAGAAAAAGGTACAGATTCTAATGGATCTAAACCTTTTGGGTACGATTATTGTTGCGTTTACACGGGAGTGGATTAAAAAATGTTTGCGTTTAAACGGGAACGGATGTAGGTCGCAGCCATCCAGTGGTGCATGCGCACAAGTAATAACAACTGGCACTTGTGTACAAAGTGCAGGCCAAGGAGCGCCTGGCGCCCCTGGTGTAGGCGTAAGCAAAGGCTTTTTACTATTGCATCCATTGGCCTAAAATGGTTGGCTTTAATTAGTTTATAGCATTTACTGAATTAGTGTTTTCGTCAGGTAACTGAACGAAGTGAGTAGTTGAAATAGCTTTCGTCAGGTAACTTAACTTAAGCTCGATCGAAGTCAAACTCCAGATGGGTGACCTCGGAGGCCCGATCTCATAACATCGTCCTTCGGAAGGGACGTTAAAGTAAGGGTCCCATGCCTGGATGCGGCATGCAATATGGGCCTATAATAGCTTTCAGTAGCTAGAAATTCTGACAAGCCAACAGGAAACAAATTGAAAAACAAAAAAGAAAACAAAAACAATCATAATGCCAACCTTAAATAAATCTTAAATCATCATTACCATCATTATCACATATCCGTTCCCACCGTTTACAGAACGCCGATACGAGTACGGACCCAAGTAGATTCGCTCTTGCAGTGTACCCAAGAAGGTATGGATCTGTCCCCAAAAAGCTGCGGATCCAACCGTACCTGTATAAACGCAAAGCTAATCGTATCCGGATCCACATGAATCCTTTCCCGTGTAAACAGGTTCTTAACATTTTTCCAGTAATATGAAGATCAAAAGCTACCTTAATGAAGTATATCGAATCACAGCGTGTTGTTGTTCATGTATAATTCAACATAATTTCTATCTTTGTCTGCTGAATCTGCAAAAGAAAAAATTTGCACATTTCAATCGTCTGTCTGTACTGCAATTAAAAAGCTTGCAGAAACAAGGTACTTGCGATACTGCATGTGGAATCTCGTCCCCAGAATGAGTTCTTTGCTCTACCTCTACACTGCGATACAAGAGGCCGCTCGGCAATCTGATTGGCTGTTCGCCATTTTGCACTGTAACTCCATCTTGCGCGGGGTAAACTGCTGCGGCATTTCAAAATTCCACGGGAAACCACATTCTTTACCCATTTCGACCACGATTTGCCACTTATCTCCGAAAGTCGGAGAATTTCGAGGCTGGGGTGAAAGTTTCTCAAATTTTCAACTTAGGCCCATTTTCGCTCCAAGCAAACCGAGCTTATTTCACATTAAACACACTTGCCAAATCCAGATCATTGCTTACAATACCTGCAAAAAGGTTAAAATAAGGTGATCAAAGTGCTTGTTTTCAATTTCTCAATTCATCTTCTGCAGAATTCGCGCTAGAGCAACGGCCATTTGCCGTCGATTAGCGTTGTCTAGCAAACCGTGAAATCCATAATGGTTGTAAATCTGCCCATTTTCTGGTCAGATTTAATCGAAGTGTACCAGGGTGTTCATTTTGGTGCGTGATCAGTGTATGACGTAAGAACACCCTGGGAACGAGATTGCTGCATATGCGCTCATAACACAACGAGGACGATGCCAGGGAGGGGCAAAAACAATGACAAATTGTCCATTACATAAAGAACACTGGCGGCGAAGAATTTTTACCAAGATGCATTGCGTTTTTTGCATTGCAGTTTTTAATCGAATCCCTGAATCCCTATAGAATCGTTAAGGATTCGCAATTCGAACCCAATCCATCTTAACAAAACATTCCTCTCAGCCATCTGTAGCGCAATCGTCTATTTTTTTTTTATTCATTAAAATCGTCTATTGTAGAGAGCTACAGATGAACGGATGAATAATGACTAGAAATCGAAGTTGGACACGTGCCATGAACAGTAAATACCTAAAAAAATTGTCTGGGTGTTTTCTTTGCACTATCTATACACAAGTCTACCTCTAATGGATATTTCCTTTAATATGAATTTGAGAATGTTCAAAATTTGTGAAAAAATGGTGAAAGGTGCCCAGACGTGGTCATTGTGTTCTGCACAGATTTTGGTGGAACAGGAGAATCCGCATCAAAGTTACTTTTAAGAATCCACCAAT
This sequence comes from Aurelia sp. 4 Dawson et al 2005, assembly GCA_964019985.1. Lineage (NCBI taxonomy): Eukaryota > Metazoa > Cnidaria > Scyphozoa > Semaeostomeae > Ulmaridae > Aurelia > Aurelia sp. 4 Dawson et al 2005. The sequence continues at coordinate 22,942,184 of OZ026494.1, forward strand.
ATCTCTGCAATCACACAGCATATGAGTGTTTCGTTTGTTTCTCTACAAAAGTACAAGAGTCCATCTTCTAAATAACACTTTCATTTTGAGAAAAGTAGTGGAAAATCACTGTGATAAGGCGTATCAGAAATACTGCAAAATCGTCGTTTCGAAAGAAGTTCAAAAGACAAAGTACCTTGGAGTGCAGATCGACTGCAACTTAGATTGGAAAGAGCAAATCAAGGCTGTTTCTACCAAGGTCTCCAGGGCGATCGGCTTTTTAAAACATGCTAAATCCTTTTTACCTGTGGCAAGTTTGAAAACTCTTTACACAGGTATTGTCGAGCCCCACTTTCGATATTGTTGTTCTGTCTGGGGTTGTGCTGGGTCTACAGACATCAACCAGTTGCAAAAACTTCAAAATCGTGCTGCTAGGTTCATAACAAACAGCAGCTTTGATACCCCAAGCAGACCACTTATTACAGAGTTGGGCTGGAAGACCGTTGAAGAACTCATTGGCAATGAGTCCAAAACAATGGTCTTCAAGTCGCTCAATGATTTGGCTCCTCAATACTTGTGTAATCTCTTTACCAAAAACTCAGCATGCTCCTCCCGCATCCTCCGGAACACTGAGACTGATTTGAGGTTGCCAAAGAAAAGATCAGCAAATGGACAAAAATGCTTTTCTTTCCGGGGAGCTAAACTATGGAATAGCCTTCCCGCTGAGTCTAAGACGGCATCCTCCTTGGGTAGTTTCAAAAAATCAATACAGGGTTGATTATTTCCTTTTTTATTGTAAATTTAATATAGTTGTAAATAGGTTTTTAATATTATGGGTTCTTATTTTTTGGCATTCTAATTGTATATTGTAATTAGTTTTTAATTGGAGGGCCCCTTGAAAAACAACTTCGGTTGAAGGGCAACCCTCCCTAAACAAATGAAATATGAAATAAATATGAAATATAAGTTTGTTTACATTGCGTCACCCTGCCCCTTTAAGTCAAGCTCTATCTATTACTTGAACTTCTAAAATGTCGATTCATGTTTCTCACTTTGGCCAAATTTATTTTCAGACTACCTGACATTGCAACATGCCCACAAAACACTCGAGGTAATCATGACTCTTTAACTTACTTGCATCGGGACGTTTTCTATATCTACGGCACTGTAACACGTGTAGAACAACGAATATCAGCCAGGATGGAATTAAGGCACCAATAGCAAACTACAAGGAAATGGAAATAGATATCATGATGAATCTTAAGATTGCTTGAAGAGCATCTTTATGATTTAAAAGAGTGGGGAAGAGTCAATACTCACTGCATACCAGGTGAGCCAGAAAAAAGTCCCACTTTTAAAAATTCATAGCTCCAACAGTACTTCAAAGAGTTAAATGATTCAAATTCTAATTAAAAGCGAAAAGATTGAAGTATTTTTGTGATTTTTCTCGCTGTCTTACAGGTATTAGAAATATCAGCAAATTCAACTTAAATAAAATTTCATGGTTGCAAAATGATTGAAAATTGGCCTAAAACATTGATCAATCACAAAGAATCTTAATGTAATCCGTCCACGTCAATACATTACATTTACACGTATTCTGTTATACTCGGAGGTCAAGCGCTCGCTTCGCTCGCGCTTCAACATTCCTACCCCGAGCCCTCTAAGAACCTCCGGTAATTCACCTTCAATGTTATTGTGATTCACCTTAACCGTCAATCAGCATATGAATATTAGCAATGCCAGGCCTCTGCACATTATCATACCTGTAATATCTTGAGAGAATTCTTATGAATGTTCTTAATTTCTTCTAAAGAAACTGTTCATTTTGGCAAAGGATCTATTCTGAAAGTTACTTAAAATTACCAGACCCTCATTATCAAAACTCAAAACTTCCTATGAGTTTCTAGAAGGCTCTCTTAAGGCTCTTTCTGAAGGCAAATAATGTACTATAATCCAAAATAACACATTCTGCGGGTCCCAATACCCATGCTTCAATTACATGCTGATACACCTTGTCTGTATTCGCAACATTCGCTGTCATGATGCAATGTGCGATCCAGCGCATGAAGTTGTTCTTGGGTCAACAGGTAGATACAATCAACGTGCTTACCTTTGTGTCTAAAAGGTCAGAGTAGAAGCTCCATGCTTTCATATATCTTGGAGTAAATGTTCTGAAATCGATTGCCCAAACACCACTAAAGGAGCACCTAGAAGAAGACCAGAAACGTTCAAAAATCAGGGAACATATTCAGTCGATGGCCAAATCACTGACTATTTAGCAGACCTTCATTGCATTAAAAAAAAGTCACGCCAAAATCACAAAAATTGCACATCACAGAAAGATCATAAAAAATCATACACACGCCTAGTAACCATGCCTCACGTTTTTAAAGAAACTGGACTTCAGTTTATTGTACCGAATGAAAAGCACTGTTGAATGATAAAAAGATCCCGTTCAAAGTTTCTTGATATCTCATTTCTTCTTGAAGGCATCCACTGAGTTCAGGAAGCGACTGACAACGTCCTTTTGTTTGCAAATTACTAGGATACTGTATAGTTATATAGCTGTATCTTATGTTTGGAAGGTCTTATCTTTGGAAGGCGACAGCTATTACTAAATCTAGACAGGGAATAGGTATGATCAAATATCTGTCAAAGTACTTGCCACGTCACACGTTAAATGAGCTATACAAACTCTATGTGAGACCGCATCTAGATCATGGTGATGTTATCTACCATACCCCAGCGAAAACCCGTGAATTCAGTCATGATACTACATTGAACACCCACATGGAGAAACTAGAATCTGTTCAGTACTCTGCTGCGTTGGCAGTAACTGGTGCTTGGAGGGGGACATCCCGCGAGAAACTGTACAATGAGCTCGGATGGGAATCTTTGAATCTGCGACGATGGAGTAGACGCCTTGTTATGTTTTATAAGATTGTAAATAACGTTACGCCAGAGTATACAAGGCATCCTATACCGCAACTTGAACAGCCTGTGTACTCTCTTCGTGAGCACCACGTTATTGGGCAAATAAAGGCGAGAACAGAGAGATTTAAAAACAGCTTTTACCCAAATTGTTTGAACGAATGGGACAAGCTACTTCCTGAAGTTAGGCAGGCGCCTTCGCTAAGTGTTTTTAAATCAAAAATACTTGCTCAAATTCGGCCCCCTTCAAAACCAGTATATGGGATTCATGACCCCAAAGGTTTAGCTATTCTTACACAGTTAAGAGTCGGTCTCAGCAAATTAAATTTTCACAAATTTAGGCATAATTTTAGAGACACAATAGACCCGATGTGTCCTGCAAACGATGGTGTTGAGGACACGGAACATTACCTGCTGCTTTGCCAATCTTATGAAGAACCTAGACGCGAGCTTCTCAATGGTCTCAACGCAATTTTGCCTCCTTGTGACATTTCTAACCTCTCAAATGAATTGTTAATTGAACTCATTCTGTATGGCAATGAAAGGTTACCATTTGATGTTAATAAACGACTCATAGAGGCTACCCTGAAATTTATTCACACGACTAAGCGCTTTTAAATCTCTGCTGCAAACCCCAACACATGGACACATCTTTCCCTTGTTTATATGTAGCCTTAGATTTATATTAGATAATTTCCTTATGTTTAGATTTATAATTATATGTTAAATGGCCACAGGGTTGATATGTATTTCCGTTCTCCTTGTGGCATCGTTCTTCGTAATCTTTCGTAGTTATGTAGTTGTGTAGTTGTGTAGTTGTGTAATTGTGTAGTTGTTGTATTTTTATGAGATTATATATAAAAAAAGATGCAAAGAACTTTGCAGCTTTTGCTACATAAATTAAGTATGAGATGTGTTGTGAATTCATATGATGTTAATAATTCAACAGCCCATTCACCAAAGCATATAAAATTTTGAAAGGATAATTCAAAAATATACTATGACTTTGTAGACGTTTCGACTTTCATCTTCTTCGGTTCTGACTGTGACTGAGGAGGATAGGAGTCGAAACGTCTATGGGGTCATGCTATATTTTTGAATTATCCATATGATGTTAAGGTAGGCATGGTAATTCAAACAAGGTTTTTGATTTGATTTATCATTGGAAGCACAGTCAGCCTTGCAGACTCTCTTCACGTTGTGTAAAAAATGACGTCATCAGCCGATCCTACAAACAGTGGATAGCTAGAAAACGATGCAAGGTATCCAAAAAATTTTAATACGAGTTTATATTATTCAATAGTGCTATTCACTGGCATCAGTAAAAATATTCACTCCAGATCACCTTTAAAGAAATCTGCATTTATTGGAAAAAAAATGCCCATTCCTGTGAAGTCTTCCGCGGTCAGAATTTGGAAGTTGTGGAATTATTAATCAAACACAACTGAAGTATAGTAAAAATGTAATAAACTTACCATTTCAGTGATACTAATGAAAGACAAAGGGTTTCTATTCCTTTATGCAGCATATAATAGTCGATTGCACCAAGTATTGGAACAGCTAATATAGCAACCAGTAACAGCATTTGATCAAAACTAGAAAGAACAAAGAATAATGGTTATAAATTCACCCATGGATTCGTTGTTCCTATAGTAGTCCTCCCTCTGTCCCTATACCAATTATGGTTGTTGTTGTTGCGTCAAGAAAACCGAAGGAGAAATAGAAGGAGATTCGCCTCTTTGTTTCAGAGTAACACAAATTTGCAGCGTACATGGATGCAAGGAACGTTGAGCACAGGAAAATAGGGGGAGGGGGGCAAAACTGCCATTAGGCACAATAACTGTCACTTTCCTCAACTCCCATGATTTCACAATTTACATTTGCTTCCTACAAGAAGTTTTGTCTCTTCAATATCCGTCACTCCCTTGTTGGTTCAAAATAGGCTTTTCTGCAAGCTTTACGACGCAGAATAAACTAAAGCAGAATCACTTCGCTTTCCGTAAGCTTCATTCTACAATTACCTCACTGATTGGTGTCTCAGATCATTGGTATTCAAATACCGACAACAACAAAGCTAGCTTTGTTGACTTGAAAAAGGCATTTGATACCGTGGATCATGAGATACTGATCAGTAAATTAGCAAAATATGGAATAACAGGTATTGAGAACAACTGGTTTAAATCCTATTTAACTAACAGAAGCCAGTACTGTTCCATTGATGGTCAAGTATCTGATATTATGGAAATAGAGTGTGGGATCCCCCAAGGTTCATGCTTGGGACCGCTGCTCTTTATCATTTATTTAAATGATTTTGAGCACTGTCTCCAACACTCAAGAGCCAACATGTACGCAGATGATACTGAGATAACAATATCCTCAAACAACCAAACAGAGCTTATAGAAAAAGCACAAGCTGAGTTATTAAACATCGCAGAATGGATGAGGATTAACAAACTCATTCTCAATCCCACCAAAACAGAATACATGATAATAGATCATCCTTGTAGAAGGAAAAATAGAGAATTATTACCGCAAGTATTCATAAATCGAGAAAAAATTAAGCAGGTTGATAAAACAAAATATCTTGGGGTAATAGTTGACGATACTTTAGGTTGGGAAGAACAGTATGAATCAGTTAAGAAAAGGTTGCAGGGGGCCTCGCAGCAATGAAGAAACTTAAGGGCATCCTCCAACAATCAATGCTTTTTCAAGTGTACAAAGCGCTTGTTCTTCGCTTTGCTGACGTAGTATGGGGGAGCTTATCGGAAACTAACATAACAGCCCTTCAGAGACTGCAAAATCGTGCATTTGAAATTATTCAAGGATCGAAAATAAAGGACTCTTTGATTCGACCCACATTTAGCATCGATCAGATGTTTCAATTTGACCGGTCGGTTCTGATGTATAAGATAATTAACAAGATATGTCCTGAGAGTCTGCACGATAAATTTGCTGAAAGATCCTAGATAAGCAAGTATGAGAAACCAAACTGATCTCCAAATCCCAAGGCTAAATCTAGACTTCAGTAGAAAAAGTTTCAATTATACTGATCTAAAAACTTGGAATTCTACCGGGTGAGTCAGAAAAAACGTGGGGCGTTTGTCGGACTGTGGCGTCGCACTGGGCCGCTCTATCATCTTCAACTAAATTTTTCCATGCAGCCAACAGTCTAACTTAGATCATAAAACTTTCCCCGATGAAATCAGTCTCTTAATGCATTTGTTAAAAAAGATTTTCTTCCTAAGACCTTGTATGGGAGTCTAGCAGACTGATGAAACCTTTGACCAAGCCCCTTCAGCATTTTAGCCTTGCCAGAGTTGAAGGTGCATGTGGTATTATCAGGGGATACTGAAAAAGTTATGCCTGGTTCACACTCGGTGGTTGAGGCTGTTAAGATCATGTGGAAAGACAAAAAAGGCAAAGACGCAGAGTTTGAGCCATTTGTCTTTTGGATCTTTCTGCACACGACTCTAATGACTAAAAAGACCTGGCTTATGAAATAGTGTTGTCTGCAAGAGATCCTATTGCGATTTACAGAGCATTGACCTGCTTGAAAGAAACCTCTTCGCAAGACAAAGAAGCGCGCATTATTTATGTCTTTCAAGCATTCTCCACGCAGTGCAAGTTTGGTGACACATCCCAGGGGAGAAAATACCATCTCCTAACTATTTCATTCTCCCCTGATAATACCACGTTGTACCTGTAACTTTTGCCAAGATAAATTGCGGAAGGGGCTTGGCAAAAGATTTCATCAGTTTGCAAGACTCCCATACAAGGTCTTACGCAGAAAATCTTTTCTCAAAAAATGCAGCAAATGGCCGATGTCGATCGGGAAAGGTTTATAATCTAAGTTAGACTCTTGGCTGCGCGGAAAAATTTAGTTCACGACGATTGGCTGGCTAAATGCGATGTCACAGTCCGCCAAACGCCCCACGTTTTTTCTGACTCACCCGGTATTCCAACACACATAAGAGAGTCTGGCACACCCACCCGGTTTAAGAATGGGCTAAAAAGTCATTTTCTAAGCTGAGGAAAAATATGTTTTCGCACGAATCCATGGAAGAACAGTACTGGCTTTTATATCTATTATTAAGCATACTATTTTTTGTTATACTTTTTTACACTGAATGGATGTCGTGATTAAATAAGAAATAATAAATGAATAGATAATAAACGATCCACGCAGAACGCACCCTATCCAATGATGTAAAGGGAATTAAAACAAACAACTCTTCGTCTTGGCCTAATTCATAGCGGGCGAGCCAATAAAACAAACTCCATCTGACAAGACTCTCGCCTGATTCTGCTTAATACAATACCTCTCTACAGGAAATGAGCCGGGCTGATTAATGCTCAGTTTCTCTTGAAATGGTCGATAGTAATATTGAATGGCTAAAATAGTTGAATATATCTTGAATATGTTTCAGTTCTCTTGGATTGAGAATGGTGTGGTTATTCATAAATCTTAGAAGCATGGTAGATGAACCATGAGGCAAATAAACAACATGATGAGACAGTTTTGTATTTGCTACCTCCATCTAGGACCCACAAAGATCTTTGTATGAGTTAAAATGAATGACCTAAGATATATGGCGCTTGTCTTAGGACAAAGAAGCGCCTAATCCCAGCATTGTTTTCTCTGGCCTTGCTTTCTTTTGCCACTAGCTGGATTACCAAATACAATAGGGTATTTATAAACCTATGCCACAGGGGCCCAAGGAAGCTGTATAACCCCATCCTCCCAATGATAAAGACGCCTTCCTCTGAGCCTCCTTTGCGATTGCGAAGCTATGACGTAATGCTGTAAGAGAGAGATCGAAAGCGAGGCGCGCCAATGAAAAGTTCCTTTTGATTTTTGATTTGTTCGCGCACCTCGCTTTCGATCTCTCTCTTAAAAGCATTATTTCAAAGCTTCGCAATCACGAAGGTGGTCAGAGGAAGGCCTCTTTATCATTGGGGGGGGGGGTAGGGTTATACAACTTCCTGGGGCCCCTGTGCCTATGCGATCTCATCTTTTAACTCACACGTTATTCACTTTAACAGAGAATCATTAAATCAAAATTGTTGTGATTTCAAGAAACTTTCCACACTATCTTTCATACAATCGTGCATACTTCACAGATGTTTGAAATATTATATGTGTTTCTTATACCACGATATACACCCAACCAATCAGGATGTCTCTGTGAAGGGGGTCTCTTAAGGCAGGAATTTTACTATACTGCTCCCTAGATATAAAGACAAATGATATTGACAAACATGTCATCAACAGCGGACAGCTTGAAAGGATTTAAAACCCACCTTTTCAAGGTAAGAGGCGCGAAAGCAGAAGTCTTTTGTTTTTAAAGATTTTGCATTCGTGAGTCCAAAATCCTGTTCACGTACAAAGTTTAGTGCAGAAGCAACTTTTCACTTTCATATTCGCCTTCATTTCGAAATTATGGCGATATGAATTACTTAAACTCATAAGGGCTTTGAGAAATCAGATGTTTGGACAAACACTTACTTAACTTGTAGGATAAAAGCAAGCCCTTGGCTGAGGATGAAAGTAGGAGGTGAGCACCTACCTCACATAAACCCACCAGTTATTGTAGCATGCCTTTGTAAGCTACCACTGATCTTGCAATGGGACCTGCGTTTTATCGGACCTGCAGGCCTGCATTTTACAGAAGCCCTAATGAATGCTAGCAGTAGAATAATATTGAAACTTCCCAAGAGTATGGTCACATGAATTGAAATAGATCAAGCACACCTAACAAGAAGACACAAAGATACTTACAAATATTGAGCTCCATCATCCAAGACTCTTTTGGCAAGCCAAACGGAGATTGCACATGAAATACCAGAGTACAAAATATGTCCATTGCATACAACAGCAGGTCCAGGTGTTAACACACGTTTTAAGTCATTCATGTCACCAAATAAAAAACAGTTTCTCTTGACTTTCCAATGAAATGTTGTGAATATAAGCATTGCTCTGAACGACAAATACATCGAGAGAGTCAGAAATATAAAGTCAAATCTGAAACTGTACAATATCCTATAAATTAGTGCACGTAGTATTGCGACAATCTTTGCGTAGATCCTCTCGTATACTTTCTCACAGCTCTGCATGTTGAGGTGCTCATAACAAGGAGGGTATTTCATTGAGATTTTTATGATCGCGGCAAATCAGCAGTGGAAGTAGAAGACAGAGGAATTCGCAACCTGAAATAAAAAAATATTTCTTAGAAAATGATTGCTCGTTTCAGTTCTTCAAAGACACATAGCTAGCTAATCATGATCCTTTGCGGCCCCGACTGTTTGTTTCGCTTTTCGTTCGCTGTACAAGGAATCATAATGTTGTTACATGTTGCCAGGGCCGTAAAATCACACAACACAACTGGCCTGGATAGCCCAATTCATCCTTCCTCGTATCCAACCAGAGCGGCAGAGCCGATAAAAAAATAGGGTCATATATGCACAATTCGAGTAAGATGATGTGGTGAGGGAGATGCAGAAAATATAGGAAAATACTGAAAATCTACCCCAGCAAACAATACTTCCCAACAAATTATCTGCTTGCGAATATTTTTAAGGCCTTAAGATACCTTTTGCTCTAAAAATTACACGAAGTAACCAAAGGACAAGACTTTTGAGATGCAAAAACCTGAAATATTCATGAAACAGAGTCTGCGCATCCTGCCATGATGGCTTCAAAGTTAGTAAATATCGTAAAGGAAGAAAGCATCATTTGATTAAAGCGAATTCTTACTGCTCATTACTTGCTTACCTTTCTCGATCACCTCAGCATGGAATCAACAAGGAAGATGAACTTTTTCTTTATTCATAATTTCAATATAGAGGATTCATATTGAAAATAAATAACCTGCAAGATGCAGGCAGTCTACTTAGTTTAGGACCAGGGAGTACATCACCTGACGACAATATTTACGAAGCGATTTTACTATCTTTATCTTCTCAGAATGTTATGTAAATATAAACATGTGTTCAACATGTACCAGATCAATAGTCTTAAAATGATGAATACCATTTTAGAATAAACTACCGGTACTGTATTTGAGTTGAAGATCGTTGATATTGATCTCTGTTTAACAAACTTTTGGTTGTCGGCAGTGGACAAGGTGCAAACAGTGCAGCTCAGTTTATCTGCCAAGACTATGACCTGTAATCTTGATTTTCCCCGCACCTATGGCTTTCAAACGATATTCAGATCTCCTACTGCCGATTATCTGACCCAGTTTCGTTCCAAGGCCCGCCATTGTTTTCCTTTGTCTAACAGTCAGCCAATTTCATAGCAGCTGTTGGTCCACATATTTGATTCAATCTCTGGTGGTTGTGTAGCCTACGAGAGGCCCGGTATTCACAAGATGAAAGGATCTACGAAACAACGAGTGAAAGCTTGCTACGGCCTATCGAGAAATTATCTTTAATTTTCCTAATCCGCTATTCAAATAATGTGTGAATTGCGTCTCAACAAAGGCTGCATAAATTAAGTTCTAGAAATCTGGAACTCACTGTCGCAAGCTTTTGCTCATTGTTTCGTAGACCCTTTCTTCTTTTGAATAACGGGTCTACGGGTAGGCTAGTGGTTGCGCGGCTTTTTTCCGACAGCAGAAGCCGGTTGGTATGTCCTGTTAGACATCGTTTGAAAGATAAGTGAAACCTGCCGACTTGCATCAGCAGTAGGCCAAATGTGTACCTGGTGAGAAAAAAAGTTAAAGCGTTTGGCGCGCTGCGGAATAAAAATTTCGTGGATGATATTCGGAACTGAAATGTTAATCTATCATTCAAATGCCAATTTAGATGTGAAAATTTTCAATGGCAAAATCACTTATCCTTTTAACCTTCATTATTAGCCTTTGACTGACCGATCAGCATTTCAGTATTTAACATCAGCCTCATTCTCTTCGTTCCACAGCCAGCCAAATTCTTAAAATTTTTCTTGATTCATCCGGTACAACAGGGTCCGGTACAATAGGTTCCGGTCTCTTAATTCCGCAGCATTTTGTTAGCATATTTCGTGTTCGGAAGCGCAAAATACTCGAATCGTTATCTAGCTGCTTCTGCCTACCCCGAATCGCACTTGCAACTAAATATCTCGTTTACCGCTTGTCAAAAAACAGCCGATTCCGCATCCCGCCAAACCTGTTGCGCATCCTCTAGGCTGATTTCTGAACACACTTTTCTTCGTAGATGGAATTATGAACTTCGATGTTCTGTTGGATTTTTAGTGAATAACTTGCGCAATCTCTGTGAAATGGACACGTTAGCCAAACGTTCCCATAAGCAATAGAGGCAGATGGCTAGGGAGGTACAGCTTTCCAGTCTAGCAACATATCCAGCATTTCAGGCTCCATTCCAGAAGTCTCAACTCGATGAAGCACCGATGAAAAATCTCCTAAGCGATGGGTTTCCTGTGCAAAATTGTCTGTAAAAGCTGTAGCGAAAATGACCAAAAAATTATAATGATACGCTCCAGGGTCTGTGGTCAAAGTTGGAGCTAAAAGGTGTAAGGTGTTTGGTTATCGCATCCTTAAATATCAATAGTTTCTTATTGCACTTAGATGAAGTCGAGTGTCTTGCTAAAGAAAAAGGAATTCACATTCTTGCTCTTAGTGAAACAAAACGTGACAAGGATATCTCCGATAGGGTACTAGAAATTGAAGGGCATGGCTGTGATTGAGAATCGCAATGGGGGAGGTGTCGCAATTTATTGCAGGAATACTTTTGAATACTTTAAACGTGACGATATTCCAATTTCGACCTTTGAAATGATTTATGTCAATAAAGCCTCCTAAAGCCAAACTCTAACGACGAGTGTCTTGTTTCCCTGTGCTCTTTGACTTGATGATGGCGCTTCGGTCAACAGAGACTCATAATATTACTCTGAAAAGCCTGGCCCTGTGAGGCACAAACTCCGCGATTCCTGGAGTACCAATCAGATTGCGATATTTGGCAAAGATAGAGGAGCACGTATTTAGAACAGCCTTCACAGGCAAATGAGGCAAAAAGAGCAAGTATATTTTTGGCTCTCAGGCACAAATTATGAAAATCAGTCCTTACAATGAACCCACTATGGCAGCATGTATCCGTTTCCGTTAAAATGTTAATTTTATTTTTCATTGACGCATTTTGAATGGTTTATTTATTTATTTACTTGTGTATTTAGTAACTATTGTAATTAGGTTTTTAACAAGGTAGTTTGGAAATCAATTTCTATTGTAAATCAATGTTTATTATTATAAAATGTGATTCAAAGGATGTTCCGTCTGAGTGCTAGTGAATAACAGGATCTGGCAAGGGCGTCGCTGTTTCCAACCAAGCTGTCTCAAGGAGGTATTTGTCGATTAGCAAGATCAATGTAAAAAAGGCTGGGTTCACCTTCCAAAAATCAGTTGCACAGAAAGTCCACTCTACATTTCTGGGCTGATGACGCCCCTGGGGCCTGATAACTACAACCAAACCCTGATAACTACTAACCAAATGCCTAGTATAGAAATCAAACAGTTTGATCACCAGAACAACCACTGTCTTTAAGCGAGCTGGTTGATCGCATGTTCAACTGGACTTCTAGTAAATAACCAATCTCTGTGAAGCAAGCCAGTTGTTAAAATTAAATCCGATAACTACCAGCCAATGCAGAGCACGGAATCCAAACAATCTGATCTGCCTGCAAAGAACCTGATCAACCACTCTCGGTAAAGCAAGCCAGATGTTCGAGTGTTCCGTTAGACCTCCAGTGAACAGCCAAGCTCTGCAAAGAAAGCCGATTGTCCGAATGTTCCGATCTCTGAGAAGCAAGCTGATTGTTGAAACCACACCATATGACTACCAGCCGATACACAGCACGGAACCAAAACAATCTGATCCGCCTGCAAAGAAAGAACACGGACAACCGATCTCAGTAAAGCCAGCCAGATTTTTGCATGTCTGTGATCTCTGTGAAACAAGCTGGTTGTTAAAAACCAGAGCAGATAACGACCAGCTAAATGCACAGCATGGAACCAAAACAATCTGATCCGCCGATAAAAAACCAGACGACCAAGACAGCATGATGCTCCTTTATTGCCGACATCCGCTACATGAAACTACATGCACTGATGATAAGATTGGTTCTGAATGACTGTACAGTTCTTCATTGGTCTGTGACCAATTGAATTTATCTTGAAAATTGTCCAGTGCTGAGCAAGACTTTCAACCATTGTAAGATGGGGGTCTTAAGTAACTGGGGGTCTTAAGTAACTGGGGGCCTAAATACAGTAGAAACTCCATAAAAGAAACTAGGTCTTCTTGGGTAGCCTGAATAGGTTCTTAATTATGTGGCAATTATTCTAAGTTCAAGCCTGCAAGCTTCTTAAAAAGGTTCTTACAGTATATACAGTACACGCCTGCACACATAATACTGCTCTTCAGTTTTCAGCACGAGAATTGTGATGAATTCTTGAGAATTCTGAAGAATTCTTGAATCCTTGTTTACAAATCTGATTGTTTTTTGCACCACTGAAGAATTCTGATGAGAATGTCAAGGCTTCTTGAAAACTCTGAGGAACTATGAAAACATGAAACCTATTAAATAAAAACCTCTCCCAGTTTCAGCCTCTGGGGGGTTGTTACGTAGGGAGCTTAAAGATTAAATTTTAGCCTCAAGATTTTATAAAACAGGTTCTTTTGTGCGGGTTTCTTCTGTATTTCAAACCAAAAGCACCACTTCTGGCAGCTTTTAATTGAGTTCCCTAAGTTAAAGGAATTTTCGATCAAACTTCCAATGAAATCATGCAGCGGCGGTGAGTCCTGACAAGGCTTGGGGTGGGAAGGCTTTCAAACTTTACTAACCGGGACTTGGGAGCATCAATTTGCCACCGTTGTGACTCGTGGATATTTTCCTGTCCGTCGTGCAAGTTATCTTTTTGTCATGGTGCAAGGGGTTGTTTTGGCAGTAATGTAGCATGGAGTTGACAAACAAATTGATAACACCTAAGCAGCTAACAACGCTTCCTGAGGCTCTCTCCTTCGGTGTTCCCTGCTTCAATTTCTGCAATGCGCAATAGAAATACATAGGAAACACATTCTTTTCAATATCTATGAGGGCTGTTTGGACTCTCGATCGACTAATTAGGTTAACAAAGAATCATACAATAAAAGGGCTGATATCAATTGCAATATCAGGGTATTGGACCTTGCGTTTTTGATCTTTCTATCAGACTAGGAAATAGGACACCATTAATTTTGAGTTTGTCTTTTATTTCGAATTATGTTATTATCAGTGCCAATATATCGGCACGCTGTAGCTTACATACTATTGATTGAGGATAAACAATGTACCTAGACTTAATATTGGCTTGGAGGCTTGCTCCATGAGTCCCCCCAAGGGTTCTTTGATTATGATTCTGATAATGAATCACAAACAATTACAAAATAACAAATGATACCATCCGCTGGCACTTGCGCGTACGCAATTGACATCGATAACTGGAGAAAGAGTATGAGCTATCGGAAGGTCTTATGCCCATCTTTACGCTAGAGAAAAGAGGAAATCTCGGGAGAGGGTCACCTAGTAGCCATAGGTTAGGGTTGTGGCATTGAAACCAAGAAGTATCGTCCATAAATCCAGACAATTTTCTGAAAAGTAAACCCATCAATCCGGGAAAGCCCAAAATAGTATAACCAAAAATCCAGAAGAGGAGTAAACAGTATACCCTTCGTAAAAAGTACCCTAAATATGGTATAACCCCGTGTCATGAAGTATTTTAGTAACTAAAGTTCACTCTTTGAAATTTCGGGCACACTTAAGGGCTTTGCAATACATCCGTACAAATCAATCAGTCAACTGTTATAACTTAGGGACAGTGCAAAATTTATTATATGACATGGCCGGTGGAGAAAACTTTTTTGGAAAAAAAAACTGCTCGCCCCGTATGAAATTATTGCAGAAAAACTGACTGCCCCGTCGCCCTTTCCTAAAAGTCCTTAAAAATGTATCTGCCCCATATTCATGAATAACATATGTTTTACAGTACGTATCAAAGTAGCCAAAGACCATAACAAAATCAATTTTTGTACTTACGAATGTTTTTCAATTAAAAGTTTACTTCGAAGATTCAGAGATATGACTGATGCATCGTGCTTGCAAGCAACTGGCTAGGAAATTTTGCGTCCTCTAAAATATGTCCTTCCAAGCATTTCTCTTCTTGCATGATTCACAACTTTGCCCCCAACCAAAATGAGACATTTTGCATTTCAAATTTCATCTTGAGCTCAAAAAAATCTTCTGCCCCGTTGATATTTGCTTCAAAAAATGTTTTGACCCACCTCTGATAAGCTCAATAAAAGTAGTGGCCCCGTTGCGTTTTGTACCGGCCATGTTATAAAATAAACTTTTCTCTGTCCCTTAGAGGAATTTAATCTTGAACCAATCACGAGGAGATATTAAAGAAGCGACATCATCAAATTGGCAGGAAACAAATCGACCATAGCTTCAACGTGCTTACACGTTTTTTTTATAAGAAACTAGGATCAGGCCATGGTACTAAAAGTTTCTTATTTTTTTAATGCAAAATTAGCAATGTGGTTGCTAACACTGCGGCAGATAAGTTTCTTGACATTTAAAACATCATAAAGGATAAACAGTGTTCTGTTATGTCGAAAACACAAATTTTTAGATAATATTGCTCAAGAATAAAGGTTCAACGATCTATTTGCTATAATATCCATACTTTTAACTTTGAAAAGTTTAATAGTACTTCTCAGACATAGTACTAGAGTTTCTTAAAATTTTGGCCATCTTAGTACTAGTTTCTTATAAACCACTTTCTTATAAAAAAACGTGTATACTGTGATCCTTCAACACTTGCCTTGTATGTTATCTTGATCATAAAAATAATAATGCACTATGTATGTTAAAAGAAAACAAAAGTTCCAGAAAAGCGCTTCATCTACCAACCAAAAAATTCATCAAAAGAATGTTCAAGGACATCGAACTGAATACGAGGTCCTTCAGAACCATGACTTACCACGACCTTATTGACTTAAATCGTATCTGTTCAAAGTACACTCCACCAAGACGACTAGAATTGTGATCAATTTGTGAAGCTGCTCAGGCACAGAAGCTGTCTCTGTTTTAAGTTTCATCAAGCCTATTTCGTTCAATGCGCGCAGTGAATTTTGCTAAGCAGCAAAATGGAAAACGCATCCATTCAGGCAATTTTCATAGACGAGTGTGATTCACAATTAAGTAATGCTAGAATTCAGACGGTGTGTATCTCTAAATGGTACCTTGTGTTCTTAGATTATAATCTTACAACGAATTGTTAACAAATCAATGGAACACCTGTACCTAACAAAATGAACACAAAAAAGATTTGGTGTCCGTATATGAAAGAGATTAAAAGAAGAACAATTGTTAAACTAAACTCAACACGAGGCTATTGGACACTTAAAGGGACAGGGTCACGTAATGTAAACAAAATTCTTTCGAAATCATGATTTTGAAGAATTTTTGACAGGCCACATCACAGTTGAGAAATGAAAGAGTTATTTTGAAGATGGACTCTTGTACTTTGTAGAGAAACAAACGCTTTAGCCTTTGCAAACGCTTTAGAGAAAATTGCTTCTAGCCTGTAAACAGACCCAATATTTGAAAGAAGAAAGGGTCTGCCCAACAAAGACCATCAGCTTGCTACCACTCAATTCTGGGACTCAGGGAAAATAGCATAAGCGATAGTGGGCAATCAATTTACCACTATCGTTTTGTTCCTGTCACAATGTGCTGTCACACATTTGCATCCAGTCATGTATTGTGTTATTTGTTCTCATCACTGGTATATTTTGAATTGCATTGTTTTGAACATTTGATTGTTTATAAAAGAGGATTGGACAAGTTGTGATTTCTACGATGTGTTGTTATGTTTTGTTGAAACGACAAGTTTGCTATGATCCTATTCATATGAGAGAATAATTACCTTTTCTCTTACAACTATGCTATAACTTGTTGCACTGTTTAGCAACCTTCACAGACCCTTTCTCCTCTGGAACATTGGAGCCAGCACAGGCTAAATTGTTTCATTTCAAACAATAGTTTTCAAGAGCGTATTGCTTTGTATGATCAGACTCGAGAAAACCCCAGTTTATAACATCCGTGATATTTTCTATATTAAGGGCCGCCGAAAGACTCTGAGGGCCCAGGGACTAAACTGCAAAATGAGACCAACTGCTAACAAAGCGAGCAGAAAATTTTCTGACCATGCCCTTTAGATTGGCTTAAAACGCATTTCAGAGTATATCCAGAGTAAAAATACCAAAAGTCTTCAATTATGAGGCCTCTTACACCACGAGGTCCTGGGAAAAATTGGCCCTCCTGCCCCCCTCAGTGGCCCTGTTGGTATCAAGCTACTAACAGCTTTGAGTTATCCCCAGTGCTTTGAATAAACACATGGCAGTTCTGACTGCTTACACTCAGTCAAATGTGTATCTGACGTATGGGAAGATAATGAGCATCATCTACCGCACTGCGCCAACTTTACAGTGCAGTGCCAAGATCTCCTTGGTCAAGTCTCCCATGTTGGATATGATGTTGCTAATATAAACTCAAAGGAGCTTTGTCACTTGTTATCATATGGAGCGAGCTCTTTTGCAAACAGAATCATCCTCTAAGCCGGATCTCCACTAGGTGGCAAAATGTCGAGGCAGAAGAGTTTCTGGCAATCTAATTAGCTGATTGAATTGTCACCGCGGAAAAATGTCAAGCAGCGAATAGTAGGAATACGTTCTACTTTTCACGGCTTGACATTTTTCCACCTTGTGGAAATCTGGCTTTAAGCAATTACTTCTTTCATTAAAGCTTCTGGACAGCTAAATTAAACTTTCTGGAAAAACAGCAGCCTAACCCTTTTATTTTGACTGAACTGCTAGAGTTTGTATGGATGGTCTCTGCTCATTAGACTGCTGCCACAATGGTCTTGGCTAGGGGATTCAAAAATTAGATTTGGGGAGTTTTTCCTCTTGGTCAGATCTCTGCTCTGTTCTCCCTACCAGTGCACTCTTAACTGAATTACCCCTGCCGCACTGTTATCTTATCCCATGCTGGAAAATATGTACGATAACAAAATATCGATGGCTGGAGAAACATCAAGAAGTATGGAAGAACAATAGGCTGTTATCTTTTAACAATTGTGTATTGTAAATCTTTGGCTTACCAAAACAAACTCTCCACACTCATAGCTTTTCAATGACACACTGTTATCCCTCAAACTAAATATTGATGTTTCCTTTAACTTATTGCATTTTACTCCTGTAAGTACCGAGCAACCTCAAATTTACTGCATTTCATCCCTCCAAGGACATCATACAATCCCTCTGTTATATTGAACAGCCCTTGCTTTACTGATTAACCCCTAGACCATTGCATAGAAGTTTGCTAGACTCTAGAATACTCCACTCTATTTTGTAAAATCAATTTTATGCGTGATACTTTGATATGCAGCCACCGGAATCATCAATATTTTTGTGATATGGTAATTTGGCATGCCATTCATCTTGACTGTGTATCAATGTATCGGCATAAGGGCTTCACATCATATTAGAATGACCAAGGACAATTGTTCCATGATTCTAACAATTAAGAGACAATAGTTTTCTTCACTGCATATCAATGTATCAGCATCACATTTTTTTATAAGAAACTTGGATCAGGCCATAGCACTAAAAGTTTCTTAATTTAAGAAAGGAGATGTCTGTTTGGGAAAAAAATTTGTGAATTTGAATCAAGTTCGATTTGGATTTCCATCGAGAATTTTTCCAAAGCATGAGGCTTCTTGCCTGTACTTCCACAACATTCCAGAACACGGAGATTCCACAACAAGTGCGTCAACAATTTAGGCCAAAACCTAAAAGCTCTGGTTTCAAGATGGAGGCAAATCTGGACTTTAAAGATAAAAATGCCTACTCTCAATGTTCCAATATCAACAAACAAGGTATCTATCTTCAAGTTAACTATCAAGGAATAGTTCAAAGATGACTTCCAATTGATTTGAGCTCAATTCTTTACGCTAGCCTTGATCAAATCTGTTACCTTTTGAGACACTATAAAATCCATGCTTTTAACTTTGAGAAGTTGCTCAATACTTCTCAGACATAATAGTAGAGTTTCTTAAAATTTCACCCATCTTAGTACTAGTATCTTATAAACCACTGGTTTAACCAGTTTCTTATAAAAAACTTGTATCAGCAAAATTTAGAAGCTTACATTTAGAATAACGTCTAAAAATGTCAAAGTTCCTGTTCAAATAGATCACTAGGAGTATAAGTCTCCTCTTCTAAAAAGGTGCATCAAGTGTTAAAAAAGGATGAGCTCAAAGTGGCGATAGGGCGGCGATAGGGCAGGAGGAGATTCTGAAACTCAATGTTTCAATTTACCCCTTTCAGCCGATCCCTGACTTTCCGGCTTCAGATCCCAGAGGTACGTTACAATGAGGCTATACAACATGAAAAATAATAATAATTGGCATAAATTGAACTGTGTAAAAGGCTTTTAGCCTAAACAGGAATATTGATATGATATGATATGAAACTGCTCCCAGCAGAAAGTTATCTACCTTAGGGAGATGATATTGCAGTGCATGCTGCTCAAGACGTACAGGGGGCTGGAAGGCAAATTCCAGGCGTAAGATCACACATAATTTCCAGGGTATCTTGACTCAAACCACCCTGGAAATCTAGGGACGTTGTACAGAGACCCCAGGAAATCCAGGGTCATTGTGAAGAACACCCTGGAATCCAGGGTCGTCCAAAACATACCCTGGATTCCAGAGTGCTCATAGCAATAATCTAACTTTCCAGGGCTAAAATTCATGCGATCCCCCTGGATTTCTGGGGTGCAAAACGTCAACAAAAAGTGCCTTCCATATGCCTGTATCGATTTAAAATGGAATAGCCCTATGTAGAGTGATCAAAGGTGCAAATCCCCTCGCGAAAACCATGAAACCTTTGCACGCCAATTTACATTTAGGCCGCATATGTTATGTTGCTCTTTGCATACACCGCCTTCGGGATGATCGAGAAAGGCCGAGACATCTTCGGTATTCCAGATTAATAAAGGAAGCAAAGAAGCAATGGGATTGAATTATCCTTTAACTAAATTGAAAACCTTTCGACCAGGAGGCTAATGGATTCCACACTTCCCCTATCACATCACCTGCTTACACACAATGACATTGATCTGTGAATGAAGTGAATCGAAAGGGTAGGGCCTAACCTGCCGTGATGCCTGATTCCAACAATACCCAAAATGCGCTTTGAAAGGTTTATCCTGAATCTCAAAGCGGCCAGATTTCTCTAACAGGTTCAGAAGGTTTGAAAGTGATAAATGACGAAATAAAATGGAAGTATATACACTACCTTCTGGCATCAAAACAAGTTGATCGTTGCCGCGATCTTTCACTACAGGCTTGCAACTTGTCTTTGCGGATTTCTCAATTCAAACAAATCCCGACGGATTTGTTGTTGTTGTTGCTGGGACTCTGCCACTATCGACTTTGCAAGGGTTTCATCAATGGTTTTATCCAAGGGGTAGACATTGGCGCAAGAGGTGGAGGCCCGGGGGGCGGGGTACTTCACTATGGGGTAAGACGGGGATGTGCGCAAGTTTTGGGTAGTCTTTGGCCTGAAAATTCTGGGATTGGGATATACTTTTACTTGAAAATTTCTGTGATTGGGGTATACTTTCACTTGGAATTTTTCAGGGAATGGGGTTTACTGTTATACTCCAAATTCTGGTTATGGGTGCTGAATGAAAGTACAACTGGACAATTCTTCGAGCAACACGTGGTCAATTTCAAGTGAACAGATTTCAAGTATCTTTGTGTTTAAAAACGTGCTCAGATCAGAACTTCGTTCCGCCACTTGGGACAAAAATTTTCGTTCCCAGCCCTTTCGATTCCTTATCCCTTTGACGTTAATTGTTTTTGTTACTTCTTCAAAATTCTGGGATTGGGTACCAATATCTGACAAAAATTCTGGGATTGGGTATCAATATCGGACCAAATTTCTGGGATAGGGTTCTAGCAGAAATCCTTGCGGCGCACACCCCTGTATGAATTTATAACCTCCCCCGGGGCGGAGGCAAGGAAACTGCAGCCCCTCTAATCAACAAAGGAAATTCATCGCATTTCAAGCTCTGTTAAAGTAGTTTCATTCAAGTGACCGAAGCGAAGCCATCATATTCAGGGACGTAAGAAGCATCTCGAACCTTTGGGGCAGGACACTTCGAGGGTACCATTTCCCTTAAGAAAAGAGGGCATTTTCTGAAAAGAAAAAGGGCACTTCTTTGTTTATTGCAAAATGTTAGGGGGCACGTGCCCCAGTTCCCCCGGTTACTAAATCTATGATCATATTCGGGCAAAATCCAGGATAAGCCCCCTAAACGACTAAACATTGGTCATTTCCTACATAGGGAAAATCATCAACCTAGTCCCAAGGATCTTTTGTCATACGAATCATAGCCTTATAATAACCTGAGGACCTGAACGACAACAAAAGGACTTTAACAGAGTTTTGATGGATTTCTCTCGATAACAAAAGGATTTTAGCCAAGCTAAGTGTACGGAGTTTTTGAAAGTAAAATGCCCCTTTAGAACCTCAAAACAGTCAGAGACACATGAACCGAGGGTATTGGGGAATGATATCCTAGCAATGTTTCCCTGCTCTGCTTCATCCTAACAACCGGCAGCTTATTGCTAAGCTTACACGTTTTTTACAAGAAACTTGGATCAGGCCATGGTACTACAAGTTTCTTAATTTCACATGAAATTCTGTCCATTTTGGTACTTAAAGTTTCTTAATTGGTTTCTTATTGTTTGAATGCAGAATTATGAATGTGGTCGCTAACACTGCGGCAAATATGTTTCTTGACATTTAGAACATCATTAAGGAATAAACAATGTTCTGTTATGTTGAATACACCAATGGTTAGATAATATTGCTCAAGAATGAAGGTTCAACCATCTACTTGCTATAATATCTATGCTCTTTACTGAGAAAAGTTTTTAGTACTTCTAAAAGAGTTTCTTGAAATTTTGGCCATCTTAGTACTAGTTTCTTACAAAACCAGTTTCTTGTTTAAAAAAACGTGCATTTCTGCAGATTGTGCTACTTCTTGAGCAGAAAAACAATAAATTGATTAATCTGGAAGTGTGTACATCAGAAAAGAGATCAAATGAGCAGCGAAAATTGCTCTGGACAACTCATAAAGCAGCTCTTTCGTATCATTGAAAAAATTCATAAGATCACATGCATCCTTTACCAGGTCGCTTGCATGCAATGACCCATCACCTGCAAGTTTTTATTCAAAACGAACAAAACATATCTGCATCTCACTATTCTTATAAACCACTGGGAAAAGCAGACAGGATTTTTCAAAACGGTAGGATTTTCGTGGGAATTTTAGGGATTTTTCGTGAAAACAAAATGACCGACCTTCACGAAAGGCCTACAACAAAATTTGGCTATGTCACAGAGGTTCAGAGCATACAGCTCAAATCCTTACTGGCTACTGAAGCACGCGGATATCGTCCTATTTCACGGTTTTCAGCCAATCAAATAGCTCCTTTCCAGCCATGTGATACCAAATTGGCCGTTCGAAGTGAATTCTTGATTATCCTCACGAAAATCGAAATAGCTACTAAGTTAAAATACTTACATGGAATTTTCTTTGATAAATCAGTAGAAGCAAGATTTGGTAGAAGGGATGCCCTTCCACAGTTTGTAGCATGCTTGGAAACATACCTCATTTCGAGCCGAAATTACATTCATTTTCCTCTCGAAAAATATTGACATTTGTTCAAACATCAATAAAATTCGCTGCAAATGAGATATAAGGATAAAAGCTCAGCGATTATGGCTTTTGTCCCAAACAATAACCTACGCTCTGTCCCGTCAATTACATCTCAAAATCCAGGTGATTTTCAGCGATTTCTGCCAGAAATGCAATTTGGGCCTAAACTTGTTACCGATTAAAAACTCATTCCTTGCCCCCAAAAGGGCTTATTTTGTAATCTTGAGCTAAATGATTCACTTACCAACGACTCAAGGATCAATTTGACTTAAGTTTCCATTTAAATGTCTCCAAACTTGTTTAAAACATCCAGCTGTGAGCAACTTCTTGCAAATTTGTCTCGTTCAATGTTTTCTCTGCAAGCGCCAGTAAACCGCAGTATTATCCTCGAAAACGTCGCATCTATACGTTTTGTTTCAAAGATAATACGCTTCGATACAGTTCATACACTCGTGAATAGATATGGCATGCCTGATTTTGCTGTGATTCGGGGATTGCAAGAAATCCCAAACTATGAAGTTTTGAAATCTGAATTTATTTCATTCTCATATTATGAAGCACACTCTGAAGGTTTATGAACCACAAAAATTTTTTAAATTGGACAACGGATAGTCAAGAAAATGATTTTTGAAGTTGGGCTCTAAATTAATTGATTTGTGTACATTACTAATTCCGGAATAATGCTGCCTAGACTGGACTGTCAAAGCAATATTTCTCTGCTCAGAAAAGTCCGAAAATTTTCATTTTAATCTTATTTCAATCCTCCAGTCATGTACAGTGGCGGACTGGCAACCATTCTGCCCACCGGGAAAAGCAACCAAAAGGGCGCCAGTAGGTGGTCAAGCTACTCAACTTTGGGGTTAGTGACACGGTCTCGAAAACTCTGTGTGGCGGAGAATCAGTTTTTTTTAACAATCTCATAATATCTTTTCGACACCCTCACCATGGAGCCATGGACTGCGGAGTGATCTAAAATGTGGCGGCAGGTCTCGAGCGAAGCAAGGAAAGTGGGGGTCCGGGGGCTTGCCCCCGGAAATGTTTAGAAATACACCATATAGAATGTCGGAAAATGCCCCATTATGAATACTACTCTTTATTCGCGATTTGCTTTAGAAAAGAAGTTGGTTCTCATCTAATCTGACTGCATTTGAAACATAGACGCGGTTGGTAAAATTTATATGTGTTATGATGTATTGCTGTCAGGTAATATAATAATTGTTGAAGTTAGACCAAAGCCCAAAGCCTGCTATTCAGTTTCTGAGACACTATATTCCAGACTTTACAAAAAAGCAACTTCTGTAGTCTAGGAAGCGAGATTCTTTTCGCTTAAAACTCATAGGCTTCAGAAAGTCAACGAAATGTATGACTATATTCCAACCCACCAATGATTTCTAACGTTTTGAAAGTTTATGTATTTCTGAAAAAACATACGGGGCTCGGGCCCATTGATGATGATGAACCGATTAACATGTGTGCCTCGAGTTTCTCATTACCCACAGTTGACTGTCAGTGTGTTTTTACTTGCTGTAGCTTACTGAAAGCTTCTCGCAGCTAACTAGGGTGAAT
The DNA here is from genome assembly GCA_964019985.1 of Aurelia sp. 4 Dawson et al 2005. NCBI lineage: Eukaryota > Metazoa > Cnidaria > Scyphozoa > Semaeostomeae > Ulmaridae > Aurelia > Aurelia sp. 4 Dawson et al 2005. Next base: position 22,966,491 of record OZ026494.1, read on the forward strand.
GAAAGTATGAGAAGGTATTCATAGGAAGAAAAGGTTGGAGAATGCTGATGCATTTAACGAATATATAGCATTCTGTAACAGCAAACCAAGGACTGCTTGCAGCTTCCTTTGCAGGCAACTCGATTTTTTTCAAGGATACCAATCACTTCGTCTGCTTTCGGTTCAATGTCGCAAATTCTCTCTTCGTCAGGTTCTTCCAAAATACTTTCCACAGCCTGAATATCATCAAAATCATCTTGAAGCGTTTTACTTAGATGATTGAATAATGAGATGAATAAAGCAAGCTCAGCCTTCAAAGAAATGGCAGACACACCGACAAGTGATGCAACCTTTTCCACGAGTGATCACGCCCTTCTCGGATGCGATCACGTTTTTCAACAGCTCCGAGTAAAATGTGAATTTCATATTTGAATTCGAGCAGAATGGGCCAATTACTGAGTAACTAATGGTTCATTGCAAGGATATTGTATAAAGAGATGTACTGGAGGGTTTTTCTGCCATAAAATTGCGAAATTAATTATTGACGAGCACTGGAGATGCTGAAGGGCCTAAATCAACACCTGAGAGCCCAACGATTTCAACGAGCACGCGCCAGCTGAAAGATTTGATTGAGGAGGCTCTCGCACCAATTAGAAAAGATGTTGCGAATCTTTCCTTGCGAATATTTTTTAGATTATGATGATGATGATGACCCAAATTCAGATTACATCGATGCTGTCATCGAAAAGTTGTCAACTAAACTGGAAGAGAGATTCGAAGACCAAAATCGAAAAATAAATGCCTTAGAAGCACGTGTGAATGTCCTCGAGAGTAATCTTGCTGTTCTTGGCGCACTAGATGCTAGAATTGAGGAGAACGAACAGTACAGTAGGCGCTTTTGCTTACGTTTCAATGGTATTCCATTGCCGAAAGATGGAAATAAAGAAGACTGCGTTAAGAAAGTTGCTGATATAATGGCAAACATGGATTGTGGAGTCGGAAATGAAGCCATAGACAGAGCGCATCGGATTGGCAGAGTCACGACGGACAAGCATGGGAAGCAATCACAAGTAATTGCGCGCTTCAAGTCATTTTCTGAGCGTACAGCAGTCTGTAGGAGTCGGAAGAAAGCTGGAGGAGGAGTTCGAGTAAGATTGGATCTAACGAACAAACGATTGGGTTTGTTAAATGATGCGGTAGAATTGGTTGAAAATTGGGAGTGTCTTGACTTTGTTTTTGCAGACATAAACTGCAACACTGTAGCGAAACTCATGAACGGGAAATTTGTATATTTCAACTCGATTAGAAAATTAGAGCAGGAAATAGAAGATCTAACGGACAGCATGGATAACGATGGACAAACATGAAAAGGTTTTTTTTGACATTTTTTCCCCATTGGTAATCATTTTTCAGTCTCAAAGTTCTTGTCGCACAACAATACTCGAGCAGAAATCGAGTGCTAATATTTAATTAATGTACGAACAAACTCACCCTATTTATAAGTTCTTTTTTACAAGAAATTTTGATCGGATCATAGCACTAAATTTACCAAACTCAAAAATGCCCTCACTTTTAGTACCAAACCTTCCTTAATGTTGCTTCTAAATATTTCTCAGTCATAGCACTAGAGTTTTTCTTAAGATTTAGAGCATCTTAGTGCTATTTTCTCTGCAAACCAGTTTTTATTAGAAAATGTGTATTAAAATACACTTTTGCTGAGCCTGATTAACCGGGTAAAATTGTAACCATTCCCTACCCTTTATTTGCGACGCAGATATGTGCGACATGGGTTTTTTTTAGATACAGCACAGTCTCCAAGCTTTTTTACTGTTGTTGTCGCACGATTTGTTTCTCTCCGTTGGTGTTTACAAGTATAATAAATGTGACAAACAAAAAATTTTATCTACTGCACGTAAGACTTTTTGTTACAGTGTCAGATCAAGACAGCTCTCTTTTGTTTTATTTCGGCTATTAATTCCCAGAAGAAAACGAAAGGACACTTCTATAAGCTTGGTTCGGGCTGGGTCGTTTGGGCTGTCGGGGTCGTGCGGAGGGCCCCGGGAGACAGAGACTCAGTGATTTAGTCCTTTGTCTCTTGGGTCTTTCTGCGCGGCTCCGGCGGCTCGGGGGACCCAGAGTGGACCAGGCTCTATTGTTTTTGAACTTGTAAATCTAAAATGCATTGTTGTATGTAATTGACCCTACTGCTCAACCATAGCAAAACAGCCCCAAAATTGAATTCTTGTTATCCAAACTTGTGTTTGGTTGTTTTTTCTAATTCATTCATTTTCTTTGTTTAGATTAAACTTGTATCATGTATGTTTTCCCTTGCTACTGCTAAAATTGAAACTGATTCGACTGATACATCAATAACAAACTAGCAGTAGCAGTTCCCTGTTAATCTTCGTGTTTGTGCTATTTTCTGTTCTTGTTGGTTTTTTTTGTTTTTAGTTTCGCATTGCTGAGGTGGATTACTGGGTTAAACTATGCACTGTAATATTTAACTCTTGCTTTACATTATGAGTCTAAAAGCTCAAATACCTGTTACCAGTAATCTGCCTTGGCTTTGTTGTTTAGTAGTCTGTTTTTTTACGTACTGTGTATTGGTTTTTGTGGTCTCGTTCTTTGTTTTTTGTATAGAAAATTAACTTGGTTTGTAAGTGCCATCCATAGTGAAGACCCGGTGACTTTGTCTTTTTTCACCATGTATGGCACAGTGTAATGTAAATTATATATTGTAGTTTTTTTAATCTCGATATAAAAAAAAACCTTTTCCAGGCCTTGAGATGGTATGCCGGTTTTAGAGAGCTCTTGAAATTGATTGGGGTCAAACAACGTTGATTGGAAATATGGATATTTGGGTAAAGTTTTGGCAATTCAAAATGGTGGAGATTTTCAAAATTCAAATTTTCAAAAGTCATTTAAAGAATTCAACAGAAAAAATATAAAAATTTAAGCAAGATGTATTTACCAAGAAAATAAATAAATAAATCCACTATCTATGGAAGTTTCTACCACTGGGTTAATTCCAAATCGTACCAAATAAGAATTTTACAGATTTTCTCAATGTTTTCTGAGATCAAAATATTTTGACACCTCCTAAAAAACAACTTAACTTCATCTCGTTAATGTAGAGTCATGATATTTAACCCTTAGAAAGATTTAAGTTTCATTTTTAAACATAAAAGCATTGTTTTCAAACATTTCTTATTTGTCATTCGTAGAAAACAAACAAAGAACGCATTATTCTTTATATTTACCACGAATGAGGAGCTTGAAGACTTTGTCGGTGTCAGAAATGCCACGAGAAATGATTAAAAAAGTGAGTGATCTTAATCACTCAAGGTGTCTTCACGCCCTCATTTGTGGTTTGTCATGTAAAACATGCTTTTCTTGGATCTGCTGATGAAATAATAAAAAAATGCTTGATAACTATGATTTTATGTATAACAATGAAACTCATATCTTTGAAAGGGTCATATGTCATCACCTACAAGAAACTTTGAGAAATGATTAGCCACCCTACTAATAAGAAACTCTCGAGGCTCACACCCAAAATAGTTTCTTGCATTCTGAATGACACTGAATTCTTGTCTCATGATCTGAGAACATTACATTTCATGGAAGGTTGATAAGAAATTGCTATAGCGGTCTGGATTTCGACAGATTTTTACCTAAAATTTTATTGAAGTTCTTGACAATCATTAGTAACATACACGTATGGCTAAATATGGCCAACATCTCTGTAAATAACCCTATTCGGCCGTAACATATTTTTCTAGGACTTTCCAGACAAGAAATCAGAAACTTGGGCCCAAAAATTGAGAAGTAACAAAGATAGAAGAAGCATTTGAGGAGAGAAAAAGTGGTTTCATAAATACGGGGCCTTAGGGACACTGCAAAATTTTATTATATGACATGGCCGGTGGAGAAGAAATCTGTTTGGAAAAAAATCTGCTCGCCCCGTATGAAATTATTGCAGAAAAACTGACTGCCCCGTCGCCCTTTCCTAAAAGTCCTTAAAAATGTATCTGCCCTATATTCAATGAACAACATATGTTTCTACAGTACGTATCAAAGTAGCCAAAGACCACAACAAAATCAATTTTTGTACTTACGAATGTTTTTCAATTGAAAGTTTACTTTGAAGATTCAGAGATATGACTGATGCATCGTGCTTCCAAGCAACTGACTAGGAAATTTTAAGTCATCTAAAATATGTCCTTCCAAGCATTTCTCTTCTTGCATGATTCACAACTTTGCCATCAAAATGAGACATTTTGCATTTCAAATTTCATCTTGAGCTCATAAAAAGCGTCTGCCCCGTTGATATTTGCTTCAAAAAATATGTTGACCCACCTCTGATAAGCTCAATAAAAGTAGTTGCCCCGTTGCGTTTTGCATCGGCCATGTTATAAAATAAACTTTTCTTTGTCCCTACTGCACTGTTGTCAGACATAAAACAACACGGTATCTAAAAACACTGAAGGGGAAAGCTTGATATTTACGCCATGCTCTTGGATTTGAAAAGAAAGCAGATGCAAAATTGCAGAAGATCTAATTCGTTTCCTTGCCAACGAAGATGAATTCAATACTGACACATTCATTTTATACTGTAAATCTCTCTACAAGCAAAGCATGCAGGAATGAACAATAATGCAATGAAATATATACAGACAGAAGAGGTTGCGAAAAATGAAGACATCAGTATACAATTTGACTGAACTTAAATTCACAATTAGTCAATAAATTCATTGGCAAAATCTGTCTAAGAAAATCTTGATGGACGGAACTTTAAAGTAAAGTCGAATACTAACAACAGAATGTCACACAACGCATCAACTAGTAGCAAAGTTATATAAGAATAAACATGAAACCAGTTCAAAAGTCCACGGTCATTGTATTGATTGGCCTCAGAATCTGACAGTTGAAGACATCCTTAACGGAGCACGGTCGCGTAATATAAACAAACTTCTTTCGAAACGATGATTTTGCAGTTACTTTTGATAGCCCATATCACATTGATTTTTCGCTACTTTTCTCAAAATGAAGGTGTCATTTTGAAGATGGACTCTTGTACTTCGAAGAGAAACAAAGAAACTCTCATATGTTGTACGATTGCAGAGATACTGCTGGGTTTTTAGAAGTAACTTTAGTGTGGATTCGCCCAATCCACCAAATCTGTAAAGTACACAAATGGCTATTTGTGGGCAACAAAAAAAAAAAACTTGGTACGAATTATAACTAGAAACTTTATATAGAGAGGTTGGACGACAAAAAATACTAAGATTTAACACACTGAGGCCTTTCGGACTCGTGTCCTCATCAGAGTGTGATTTCGATTGAATCGAAATCACACTCTGATGAGGACACGAGTCCGAAAGGCCTCAGTGTGTTAAATCTTAGTATTTTTTGTCGTCCAACCTCTCTATATAAAGTTTGTGGGCAACAATGTAGATTCTAGAGATAACAGGTTTGTTTACGGTTACTTGACCCTGCCGCTTGTTTCATCCAGCATGCCTTGCACGTGTCGTCTCCTGCTTTTCCTTTGTTGTCGCCATTTTCATGGGCCATGAAAATGGCGACAAACAAAGGCCAGTCAACTAACGACACGTGCAAGGAATGCTGGATGAAACAGACCCTTTACTGGACCCACTAGCTCGTCCGCAAAGGGACTGCACTGGACCGACTGATACATTTCTTGTTTTGATTCCAAATTTAAGAGTGGTTGCGTGATTCTCACTTATTAGTGAAATAGGAAAAAATCAATAATACTTAAGACGAGTCTCATTATCAAAATGTCTCTAATCTTCCATTGTTAACAAATCTATTAAGATTTTGATTCAGTAAATACGTCTACCTGTCTGTAGGATTACCTTTAAATCTATGAAAAAGGGATGTAAAATTCGATGCCCTTTTTCTTTAAACTGAATGACTTGAGAGAAACTTTAGCCACTTTTCTAGGATTCTACCGTTGGACTTTTTAGAAATCTTGAATATTCGTCGAAATTACAGCCTATTTCGTATTTCAGCTCATTTTATTATGTGACGTCATCAAGTTTCTAAGTCACAAACCAGACGAGTGAAAGAGTTTTGCTTGATGCCATGTTATAGGTATCCATAAACTATGGCTTTCTTGACAATTAGTTGATCTTTCGTCAACAGGTTTAGAAATTACTATAGTTTTAAGTTTTTTTTTCAAAAATTTTCTTTAATTCTTAAAAAAGAAGAAAAAAACTGTAATTCTGAAAATATTGAATATTTCAGGAATGTCCACCGGCAGATTTACTGTAAAATAGTTAATGTTTCTTTGTAGCCACTCAGTTCAAAGAAATAGGTCGAAGAGCTTTACACCCAGCTGTTTAAAGATTTGGAACCTATGCTGCATCATGCTGGCAAGGTGAAATATTGGCCAAATTTGTTGGTTAGCCTTTCCTGTGTAAATAACTGCTAACTTCGACCATGAACTTTAGTTGGTTGAGATCTGACACGCTTTACGAAATCTTGATTGGAAAAACAGAATTGAACAAATTCAATTTTAGCTAGAAAACAAAAGCTGTCTTTTCTACTTTGCAACAAATATTTCATTGACAAATACTCCACGTTTCTTACAAATGAAGTATCAAGCAAATGTGTAATTTGTAATGTGCAAGTTCTTTTCAGAACTTACCCAAAAAAGTGCCTCAACAGTGAAGAAATAGATCGAAAATGAAAAGGACATGATACCAATGTCACTCGTCGGATCCAAGGATACATGTGATGATGAATAAATTTGAAAGCATGAACATTGTAACACCACGAAGAACAACAGCAAATATGTACAAAATTTAGAAATGTGCATGAGGCCAATATTTCATCCTGCCATGCAGGACTTCTTCTGGACTGTAAAAATTCTGAATGCCTGTCTCAAATATCAGATGTCACGTGAGATCTACAATTACGTAAAATTGTCGATGGAAAACATTTAAGTTGTTGTTCTTTGCGGCTTGGACTGTTTATATCGATAGCTCCCCTTGCTTACCCAAAATCAAAATTGTTGAAACCCGAAAACAGAGTGAACACTCTGGTAAACTTCGATCAAACCTGTCCAGCAAAATCACTGATCTGTGAGAAAATGGACAGATTAGCAGCAATTATGAATTTGCTGTTTGCTAGGCAACGCTTATTATGCGACCTCGATTCCAAAAACAACAAAGCAACATTGCGATAGTTGCTGCTTAGTGACAAGATTATATCGTTGTTATTCGATTAATTAGGAAGTTCTCAACACATAATTTATGTCTGATATCATTTTGAAGAGCCAATCAAATTGCAGGACGGCCTCTTGTATCCCAGGGTAGAGGTACAGCAACGAACTAACTCTTGGGGCGATAATGTGTAAAATACGATAACGGAAACATTTCACAGAACCTAAACGAAATCTCACTAAAACAATTGCTCTTTAAAAATCTGTGCAATCTAAATACAAATCTCACGTGATTAAATTGTTTATAATCCAATACTTCTTCTACTTGCATGTTGAAGAGAATGAGGAATTTCTGTAACCTAGACGGTTTTCATAAGATATGAGCCCTTCTCGCTTTTCCTTCTTTCTTTCATGAAAAGGGTTCGATTAAATGGCGTTGGAGCATCCATCGCTAATTGTCAACATTCGAAAATGCGACAAAGTTGTACAAATCGTAGAGTACCATCGCCCTGAACCGCCATTTTTCTGATAATTATCTATTATGTGTGGCAGGCACCATGAAAGGCACTTAAACTGCTACTTGTTATCAGAAGATTCTTCAGTTCATAGCGTATACTGTGTCACTTCGTCACCTTAATATTCCCATTTTTTGAAGTACATCTTCAACTTCAAGGAGCGCCTGTACAATCGGCCTGGATACATTATGTCGCCTTGAACAACCACCCCTTTCATTTTACAGCGACCCGCTTTGCCAGAAGAAATTGCAAAATGATACTGGAAAAGTTGTGTTAATGGTCACTGTCCCTATGTATTAAACATGCATTGCATTTTGATTCGAGTGAACATTAAAGCTTTGCATTCCTCTCCCGTTTTCGCCTCTTATGTGTACTACCAGCATTACAATGTTCTAAAAGTGCTTCCCTCCCAACTCCACCTATGTCAGAAACATTTTTCTGGAGTCAAAATATCATTTCCCTCCTTTTATATTCACAAGTGAAAAAACGGGAGGTTGCTTTTCAAAACACGAGACTGTATCATCCACTATGGCACTTCAGGACGCTCGGGTTTGGGTTCAGGGCGATCTTACTCTATAAAGCTCTATCCTTCATCGTGTTGGAGCTTTTACACTCCAAGCACGCTCGTTCGAAAGGGCGAAAATAACTTTGCAGAATTGCACTCAAACAGAAGACATGTATCCTTGTGAATCCACTTTCATTCAATCTGCACTCTACGTTACGTATGCAATCTCTACAAGCAATCTATCAATCTGAGCAATGCTGAATCTTCAACACTATTTCTTTGAAGTCATGCGGTTTCGACAAGGAAATTACTTTAGCAATAGTTCAAAAATAATAGCCAATCAAATATTGACAACTCAAGTTAGTATGTTTTTTATCAAGTTCATTTGCGTAAGCCTCTTACACTAAAAATACATTGTAAATTAGTCAGTATCCGGAACCTCACATGAGTCTGCATGGAACCGAGGCTATTACGTATAATGGCTTCAAATATAACGCAAAAGAAAAAATAACATGAATCACTAAAGTGCCGACAAGAATCAATGAAAATAGTCCAAATAACTAAAGTGTTACTCTACTACCATGTGCTTGCAAATGCATGATGGCGCAAGGGTGGGGTTTCCCCGACACTCCTCCCTCCTTGACTCATTAGGAGTCAAGCATAAGGCGAACCCTCCATTGCGCATCCTTAGCTGCGGCCCTGCTTGGACGCCCGCCCTTGGGATTCCTATTCTTCTCACTTTTTTCCACTTCATTCAGTCCTTCCTGACCTTTCTGTCCTTCCTGGCATGTTTTCTTTCCTGCAGTCTCTAAAGGGTAAAGTTTCTGAAGAGGTCTACATAAAGTTTCTGACTTACCCTTTCCTGCTCTGCGTACCTTTGCACCTCTGACCACACCATCCTTTCCCACAATCAATTCTTCCACAACTGCAGTCTTCCACATTCCTCTTTTGACATTGTCTTCGTGAACCAAGACTAGGTCTCCTTTGTTGACACATGGAAGCTTCTTTGATCCTAACTTATGCGCTTCTCTCAAACCTACAAGATACTCCTTTCGCCACCTGTTCCAAAAGTGACTCAATTTGCGGGTTAAATACAAAAACCTTCTAGACAAGCTAGAATTGTTTTCATCATCATCATCAACAATAGGATCAATACCCTCAGACAATGGTGACAATCGTCGCCCAAACAATAAATGAGAAGGGGTCAAAACTTCTACTCCCAGTTCTTCATACTGGTATGTGAGGGGTCGTAAGTTCAAAGTGTTCTCAATTTCAGTCAAGACAGTGTTCAATTCATCAAATGAGAGCTTTGCATTTCCTAAAACCTTCCTAAGGCATCTTTTGACCAGCCCCACCATCCGTTCATATTGGCCACCCCACCACGGGGAAAGCTCCAAATTGAATTTCCAATGAATACGTTTGGACTCCAAGAAGTCTGCAAAAACTTGATCTTTCTGCAGTTTCTTGAGCAACTTTGCAGCAGACTTAAAAGTCTTGGCATTATCAGACACAATCATTGCAGGGGTGCCTCTTCTGGCACAAAAGCGACGTAAACAGCAAATAAAGGTAGGCGTGGCTAAGTCGTTGATTAATTCAAGATGCAATGCTCTGGTAATGCTGCAAGAGAATAATGCAATGTAACATTTGCTCATACCTCCATTCGCCTTGTAGTACAATGGCCCTGCAAAATCTATTCCCACACTGCTGAATGGTGCTGCCTCTGACACTCTGAATTCTGGAAGCGGAGCTGCTGGTGGAGAAGAAAACGCTTTTCCTTCAAGTTTCCTGCAAATGAAACAACGTGTTAAGATCTTTTTCACATACTGTCTACCCCTAGTGACCCAAAATCTGGACCTCAGTTCTGAAAGGGTGGCTCTTAACTTGCAGTGGTGAACCCGGTTATGGCAATCTAAAACTATCAGTTCTGTTATCTTATGATCTCTAGGCAAAATGATGGGAAACTTAGCTTCTGTCTCCAAGTCTGCATTCTCTAGTCTGCCATGACAGACTAGAATCCCTTCTCTATCCCTGAGATCAAGATTCGTGCAAAGTTTCTTAAAATTTGGACTCTGCTTCAGCTCTTCCTGAGCATCTTTAATCAACATCTTTTCTGCACCCTCTATCTCATTTACACTTAGCAATCCTACATTTATCTCCTTTCCTTCTTTTTTAAGCTTCAGATTCTCAATGAAGCGTTTCACCCAAGCTGTCACTTTCAAAAGCTTCTTTAGCGAACTGAAATCGTTGACTGTGATACTTTGACTCAGTCTGGCCTGCTTTTCTGTCACTACACTCAAAACATTGGTCTTTTTTCTCTCTTCCTTTACCTCATCTGAATCTGTCACTAGTATGTCTTTAGGCCAATGTGCCTTTCCCTTCCTGAGCCAATGTGGACCTTCCCACCACAGTTTGCTATCCCTTAACTGGCTTGCGGTTACCCCTCTAGAACCTAGATCCGCTGGGTTGTCTACCCCACTCACGTGTCCCCATTCATCGCTCCTAGAAAGTCTCAAAATCTCATTTACCCTGTGCTGGACAAATTGTTTCCATTGGCCATTATTGTAAATCCAGTACAGGGCAGTCTTGCTATCAAGCCAGTACTTGACTGAATCAATTTTCACCTGTGAGCTGAGTGCACTTCTAACTGTATTCATCAGAACTGCTAAAATCCTGGCAGACATCAACTCTAAACGGGGTATGGTGAGACTCTTAAGTGGGGCTACTCTGGTCTTAGAGCATAACAGTTTGGTGAATATACCCTTGCTTGTTTCATACACTAGATAAATGACTGCACTGTATGCCTTCTTACTGGCATCACCAAATCCATGCAATTGGCAAGACAAAATCTCCCCTTCACTTTCATCATACACACACCTTGGTATAGATATTGTACCAACCTGATAAAGATCATTCAGCCACATTTCCCAAATTGAAGCTTTATCTGCAGGGAGGGGGTCATCCCAACCTAACTTTTCCACACACAACTCTTGAAATAGGACCTTAGCCTTGACTGCTACTGGGCTTATGATTCCCTGAGGGTCAAATAAGGTGGCAAGTGTGCTGAGAATACCCCTTTTTGTCACTCTTTCTTTGCCTTCATTCAACAATTTTCTCAAATCAAACTCTAAAAGGTCTTTCTGGGTATCCCATGTTATCCCTAGCACTTTGGTCTTCTCACCAGCTTCCTTAACTTGACCTAAAGTCTCCTTAGCAAATGTGCTGTCATCTGTGGTGGCTTTCAATTCTTTCAATACATTCTCACTCTCATTCTGATGAATCTTTAATTGCAGATCAGGGTCATTCGTCTTCCATTTTCGAAGCTTAAAACCACCCTCCTGTAATCTTCCTTTTGCTTTCTGGAAAAGAGCAAAAGCTTCATGAGTATTGCTGCAACCTGATACTAAGTCATCAACATAGAAGCCTTCGACTAACTTAGTGACAAAATTGGGGTCAATCTCTTTGTAATGCTCTATGTGATGTCTCAAAACTGCATTTAAAATGAATGGGGAAGCATTAACTCCAAATACCACGGTCTGATACCGGAACACTACAATCTTTGGATCCTCTGCCTGTACATCATCCACCCAAAGGAATCTCAAGCAGTCTCTGTCTTCTGGAATAATCTCAATGTTCAAAAATGCCTTCTCTATATCCCCTACCAATGCAACCTTGTTCTCCCTAAACCTCAAAAGGATTTCAAAAAGAAGGGGTGTCATGGGAGGACCAACATGAAGGCAATCATTTAGAGACACACCTGACTTTCTGGCTTTACATGAGGCATCAAATACAACTCTTACCTTTGTGGTCTCTGCCTCTTCCCTGATGACTGCTTGGTGTGCCAAATAATGCACATTTTTTGCACTTTCCAATTCTGAAACTCTTTCTATAATTCCAGATTGCTCCTGCTCAAGAATTATGTCATTGTATTTCTGAAGGGTAGAGGGGTCTTTCCTAAGCTTTCTTAGTAGGTTGTTGAGACGCATTAGGCTAATTTCAAAATTAGGGGGTAAATCACCATGTCCAACTTTCCATGGTAAACCAACTTGGTACCGCTTTCCTGTAAAAAAGATATTATCAATGAGGGTTTCATGAACTTCATTCTTCTCTCTGATTCCAAGGCTGTCTAAATCCCAAAGTGTATGCACTCTTTCCTCAATCTGCTGTTTGTCTGACTTAGAATGGCTGGAAATAAAATTCACATTAGTTTTGTAAGTAGAATCTGAAGTCTTACCTCCTTTCAATGGGCCAGAAAGTACCCAACCAAGTGTTGTTTTGACAGCTACTGGCTCTTGAGGCCCCCCTCGTACTGTTTCCCCTTGCTGAAACTCCCAGACAAAGTTAGAACCAATGAGAATATCCACCTGCAATGTTTCTTCATTCCTGCAAACATCTGAGAAATATATCTTATGCAAGTGGTGGTAATTGCCCTTAATCAACTCAACATGCTCATTTGGAATGCTGGCAATTTCATCAACAACAAAACATTCCAATTTCACAGGCTTCCCACCATGCAAAGGAACCAAGGAAAACTCCACAATATCCCTCATCTTCACCTCTGCTTCACTCTTCCCAAAAGCCTGTATTCCCAAACTTTCACTCCTTGTTGGCCTTAAACCTATCCTACCTACAGCCTTGGCAGTGATAAAGGACTGGTGTGAACCAGTGTCAAATAACACTCTCACTTTGCTCTCTCTTTTTCCATCTACTTTTGCCAAGGCTGTCTGCAAGGCTACACTCTCCCCACAATAAGTACTGCCCACCCAGGAAGTGGCATTTGCATTAAGTGGGGGTGAACTGGGTTTGGGTTGCGCTTCCTTATTCGCATCTTGTCCTACAGGGTTTTCCTTGGACTTAGGCCCACTGCAAATAGCAACATGATGTTTACCATTGCAGATTCTACACCTGATCCTAGAACGGCAATCAAAAGCCCTATGGGCTGAATTAAGGCAAACATAACATTTAGCATATTTACGTAAAATCTTCTTACGTTCCTCAGGGTCCTTCACCGTAATACAAGTTTCTGGTGAATGTTCTTCCAGGCAAAATACACATTTTCTTTTTCCATTTCCAGCGAACAGCATGTTTGCAGTTCCGGTTTCTTGATTCTGTTTAGGCCTTGAACCTCTCTCTTCGTTGCCGGCTTTGCCATTCCCTTTCGTCACAATCAATGGCATATGGCTCTCTCTCACGGATACTTCCTTCTCTAAGGCAACCAGCATGTCGTCCAGCATCCACTCCATTTGTTCCTTATCACTGAAACGAATCATGTTTATTCGAATATTCTCTGGAACTTTCTCCATCAAGAGAGGCACAACGTAACTCGAATATGTGTACTTGTCAACACCCAAAGCCTCGAGACCGCGAAAATGTGTCTCGATCTGATCATGCAACGCTCGTAGCCTAGCAACATTTTTCTCGCTGAAGACTGGTGACAAGGAAGTGAGCTCATTGATGTGTGTTCTCTCAATCACGAGGGGTCTTGCGTATCTTTTCTTCAACAAATCAATGGCCGTACCGTATTCTGCATCAGTTATGGGCATTCCCGCGATGACGCTTCTGGCAGGCTCTTCCAAGAAACTCTTGAGATATTTGAATTTATCCACGTTGGCCAACTCTTCGTTTTCGTGTATAGCCGAACAAAACCCATCCCAGAATTCCTGCCACTCGTAGATTTTTCCATTAAATTTTCTCAACTCTAATTTTGGCAATTTAACATTCACTCTTTTTCCTTGGGATCCGATTGACGACAATGAACCGATTGAAGCAAGGCTTTCCCTTGAATCACTTCTCTGAAGATTCGGCAATTTCAATTTTTCAAGGGCTTCTTCGATCGAAATTAAAGCGCACGACAGTTTTTCCTTATACTCCAGAGCATCGTCCATTTCTTTATCCGCGGTTTGTTCGTCTGCATGTTCAGTTAATAATTCTAAAATCTCATTGTCCAAATCTTTCAAGTCACTCCGTTTTTCGATAAGTTCATTCTGATAATGTTTGAGCTTTCTCTTATCCACAGGGTCAGTCTTGAGAAGCTCATCGACTTTGTTCACGATCTTCGTCACGTTTCTTCGATGCGTCGTTCGTTTCTTCTTCACTTTATCGACGTTCTCCATTCTAAAATTTCTCTATAATTCTGCAACTGAAATTATCATCATCCCTTGGCTTGGTGGACCATAATGTTGGAGCTTTTACACTCCAAGCACGCTCGTTCGAAAGGGCGAAAATAACTTTGCAGAATTGCACTCAAACAGAAGACATGTATCCTTGTGAATCCACTTTCATTCAATCTGCACTCTACGTTACGTATGCAATCTCTACAAGCAATCTATCAATCTGAGCAATGCTGAATCTTCAACACTATTTCTTTGAAGTCATGCGGTTTCGACAAGGAAATTACTTTAGCAATAGTTCAAAAATAATAGCCAATCAAATATTGACAACTCAAGTTAGTATGTTTTTTATCAAGTTCATTTGCGTAAGCCTCTTACACTAAAAATACATTGTAAATTAGTCAGTATCCGGAACCTCACATGAGTCTGCATGGAACCGAGGCTATTACGTATAATGGCTTCAAATATAACGCAAAAGAAAAAATAACATGAATCACTAAAGTGCCGACAAGAATCAATGAAAATAGTCCAAATAACTAAAGTGTTACTCTACTACCATGTGCTTGCAAATGCATGATGGCGCAAGGGTGGGGTTTCCCCGACACATCGAATCTGGGGTTCCATTTAGAACCGTACCCTAAAATACGTTTAGGCCTTGTGTTTACGCAGGACCCGCTGGAACCGTTCCATATGGAACTGCTAGCCGTACCTAAATTTTTCCACTAACGAAGTCGATCCCATTTCGAACCGCCTTCAGATTGGTCTCGTGTAAACGGGTGGAACGGTTTCAAACGAGAACGGCTGGGAAATGACTCTGCTATTCATTGTCTAAGCAATTAGACGAACAAAAGACGTCTTAAACGATGGAATTCAAAGAATTTCCATCTTTGTTTTGAAAAGCCAAAGAGATGCCGACGACGTCTTTGTTTTGAAAAGCTCTTGAGGTTTTTTCGAACCGATCCTGTGTAAACGCAACACAAAGTGAACAGAAGCAAGCAGTTCCAATCAGTTCCATACAGAACGGTTCCAACAGGTCCCGTGTAAACGCTGCCTTAGAATTACCTGAGCATATTACTCTCCTCCGCGAGGTTTCTTAAAAAAATAAGGAAAGAGGAAGAAACAAAAGAAAGTTCCTTTCTTCTTTTTCTCCCTGCGCAAAATTACGGACTACGGAACCATGGACCACGGAACTATGGAACTAATAAAATAAACTAAAATGGAACATCGCGGAGGATAGTATGAGAATATCAAAAATCTACTAAAATTCATCCATGAATCTAGTAGCAGAAACAATAATACCTATGTAATCCATATGGTCAGCCAAAACTTTAGTGCCTATTTGAAAAATTGTGGCTAATTCATTAACAAGGCGATCTACCAGGTAACTTAAACCCCGTTCACACAAATCTGTTTTGGCATGAAAACGGATATGTTTAGCTCCGTTTTTGGCTTTGCGTTCACATTAATCCACCCTAAAAACGGAGCTAAGTGCATACGCTGACAAAAACAGAGCTGAATGAAAACGGAGTTAAACAAAAACGCATATCTGTAATGTGAACACCTAAACGGAGGAATTTGAATACCCTAACAACCACAAGCCTTGCTAATCTTGTTTTCCAAAAGAGACAACCAGGTGTATTTTTGAAAACAAATGTGAGCACTTCTTGAAAAATATCGATTTTCATCTGAATACGGAGCAGTGTGAACGGGGAGGAAAAATAGCGCCGTTTTTAGGAGTAAGAATGGATCTGAATGAAAGCAGATTAGTGTGAACGAGGCTTTGATAAAAACAATCCACGTTTGAAAAAATACTGCTCTCTGAATATCAAAGCAATAACATAGCAAACTGTCTTCCTTCATAGCCAATACATTTAATTTCATTCGATAATTTACCCGGCTTCAATTAGTCATCCCTATGATATGGGCGATATGGGCGATATTCTGCAGAAAACAGGGGTAAGTCAGAGAAATTGCAAGCCGTTTGCAAGACTATTGATGTCCATGCATATTACAACGATGGCACAATTTGATATTTTATTGAACAGATATAGATATTTCATTAATAGTCATAACGCTCAATTAATGTGAGAACTTTACCTTGATGAAGTCGGTCGGTCCGAACCCATTCAAGAAGATATCACCGAGAAGATTCCTTTAATAAATCTGAAAAACCGTCTATAGTCACCATCGAATTTCCCTAACATTCCTGCCACATTCCTGTGATGAGGAGGAAACGCTTTAGCGCGTGCTATTCTCTAGGGAGAAAACTGAAGTTATCCCATGTGCTAAAACAGTTCGACGGCATTTTCGTGACGTGAGGCAGGATAACCGACAAAATGTGATCGTCATTTCCAGAAATTATTTAAACTTTTTGAAGCGACATTGTCAAGGAGATCTCCCGCGATTCCAGAGAGAAAAGGCAGATTTATGCCTGGTTTTGTTTATTTTGTTTTTGTTTTTCAATTTGTTCTGAGTTGGATCGTCAGAAATTCTAGCTACTGAAAGCTCATTTAGACCCACTGTGCATGCCGCATCTAGGCATGGGACTCCTAGTTTAACGTACCTTCAGAAGGACGACGAGGTAAGTTGTGAGGTCCGACCTCCGAGGTCACCCATCCGGAGTTTGACCTCACTCGATCGAGCTTAACTTCAGTTACCTGACGAAAACTGTTTGAGCCACTCGGTCACTCATCCCATAAATGCTCACATCTAATTGAACACTTCATATCAGTTCAATCAAACAAAATATTTGCTAATATCATTGCTGTGGAATTCTAGGAACAGTATTTCTGAAACAGCTTTATATATTTTGACTCAAGCGGTATAATTTTTCAAATAGTTGGTACATTAATGTCTTGGCCGGGGATACTCACTAACTTTCAGTACGGGGGACCATGCCAGTATTTCTTTCTGACCCTTAACTGTGGACTCTAAAGTACTGGAGACCCTAATATTTATTTCTATCTCTTGGTCCCCTAAAATCGAGGGTCAAATCACACCGAAAGCAGTTCACGAGACATTGGGGTAAAATCTCTGAAATTTTTCAAAGATTTCTAGATCTTTTCAGGGTTTTTCCCCTGGTTTCTTTAGATTCTCGATAGATCTTAAAAATTTTCGAGATTTTGCGAGATTCTCGATGTTTCCCAAGGTTTTTTAAGATTAGGCAACATTTTTGAGGATTTCAAAAATTTGTGAGATTATCACAGAATTTTCCAGAGCCGTTTTGGGAAATCAAAATAATTTTTTTGCTTAAAAATCTGAATTTTCTTGAGATGCTAAAAGATTTTCAGGCCTTACTTTGGGACCTGTAAGATATTGTGAAGATTTTTGAGATTTTTGGCAATTCTGGGATTTTTAAAGATTTCTGAACATTTTTTAGGATTTTTCACAAATATGTATGAGAATTTTGAAGTGATTTGCCACTCGCCTAAAATGTTGTTGAACATGACTTCTATTACTCTTCATTATCTTACTTGGTTTCGAAACATACAAAAACATTTATTTCATGATTCAAAACTGTTATGAATCACAACAAATTGCTTGGTTTTCCCTTTCTTCAGATCCACGAACACCAAATATCGAATTATCAATCGAATACCTGTTCGTGTTGCTATTAACAAACCCTAAGCATCCACTTGATGTTAAGAAAAAAGCCAGCGCGTATAAGAGCCTACAGGGTGTCTCAAAAAAATTGTTCAACGTTTGATTTGTTTGTTTTCAATTTGTTTTGAGTGGGCTTGTCAGGATTTCTAGCTACTGAAAGCTAATTTAGGCCCACTGTGCATGCCGCATCCAGGCACGGGACCCCTAGTTTAACGTCCCTTCCGAAGGACGGCGAGGTGAGTTGCGAGGTCAGGCCTCAGTGGTCACCCATCCGAAATCTGACCTCACTCGACCAAGCTTAACTTCAGTCACCTGACGAAGACTGTATAAGCCACTCGGCCACTCACCGAGTGGCTTATACAGTCTTCGTCATACTGATTAAATACTAATGAATAACGATACGCTGAATGGACACTTGGTCAAGTAACCGTTTTCCTGAGATTTTGAATTAAGTTTTGACACAAGAATATTGCAAATCCGCTAAGGATTCATGGAGTTACAAGCCTTTGAAGTTCAAGTTTGTACGAAAGCTGAAACCAGTGGCCTGATGAGCAGATTTTGACAATAACCGCAAGGATTAAATTACATGAGAAGTCCAATTTGGTTTGCTCTCATATCGACGAGAGGTATGACACTGGATAAGTTTCTTTTAACTCGGTCTTCGAGCTTCTTGCATTACAAGTAATCTTGGAGTCTCTGGTTTCAGCTATCGCATATTCTTTTATCTTTGAAAGCCCGTAAACCCAGTGAATTTTTAGTCGAACTGCAAGATTCTGGTCTCTAAAATTATTCCACAATCTTAGGGACATGGTTATCGTCCCATGAGTCTGTTCATGTTATCATTATTTTTCAATATTTAATCAAACGTCGAACAATTTTTTGAGACACCCTACACAATTTTGCAAGTCAGCCTGACTAGGTTCTAATATATTGGGTATTTAGTGGGAACGGAGGCTGTTCAGCGTCTTAAATTAGTTCTTGTTTCGTGCAGGACTTTTAGAAATTCTAGTTTGCTCAAATTCAAATTTTAAGCCTATTTTTTTACTGTCAGTTCACAGCACTTGCGTTTATGAGGTCTCATTTGAAACAGAAGTACTGAGCCTTGCACTTTTAAGATTTTTTGAAATCTGGACACATGGTTTTATCAGTCTGTATAGGGTTTATGACTAAGCAACAGGAGTTTTAATCTAATTTGATAATCTCTACAAATAAGAACCTACTTCAAATTTCAGGCTGAATGGGTTCTTATATCATGGGGGTCTAATTTCAAAATTTCATCCTGTAGGTTTAAATCACTAGGTTCTTATACGCGGATTTTTATTGTAAGAATTTAGACACTGAATACTAGCACGTACCCCTTGTATTGAAAGTTAGGGAGTATCCCTCCCTGTGGATTTTTGACTCACCTGGGACCATGTGAACTGCATAATTCGGTATTAGCGATTGTCATCATTTAAATCAGGTAACGGTAGAGCACTTGCAATGTCAGGCAATTTTGATAGTATGTCGATCTAGTCATAAGGGAGCTACTTTGCGCCTATGTCTTCTGTAATGACAAACAATCGCTGTAATCCACGTGAAGCAAAGAACCACTAAGAATATCTGCAAGCAAACAAACGGAGAATATAATACAGTCATTATACCTTGTGGACCAAAACAACTTCAATAGACCCTTTAGGCTATACTACTAACGAGTTGTGGAGCGAGCGATGTATTTAAGGCTGGTTTTCATATGTCACAGTTCATCGCATTTCATCGCATTTCGTTGCATTTCGTCGCATTTCATAATTGATGGGATGCAAATAAGTGCAGCAGTCATATAATATGAAAAATGATGATCTTAATTCATTGGAATTCGTCTTATTTCATCGCAGAAAATAGAATTTTTTGATTCGCTGGGATCAGTTCAATCTCGTGCCCAGTGAGTTCTTTGCTGTTCCTCTACTCTGGGATACAAGAGGACGTTCGGGGATTTGATTGGCTGTAACTCCGTTTTGCGCGGGGAAAACGGCCACGGCATGTCAAAATTCAACGGGAAACCACATTCTTTATCAATTTCAACCAGAATTTGATACTTATCCCCGAAATTCGAAGAATACGGAGCCACTTCATTTTCGAAGCTGCGGTGAAAGTTTCTCGAATTTTGGAAATTACAATCCCGGACAAAACTCATGAGACACACTGCTTCTTGGAGGAGACTTTGAGTTGAGAGCCCCCATCCACCAACTGCAATGTTGAAAGCCAATGTTAGTGTCATAGATGAGTCCACAAGCGTGTTTTATCTAATCTACCAACATTACAAAGGGGGGAGGGGGCATTTAGCAGTGACACGTATTGGTTTAATGGCAGGAAAGGCATCTTTTGACGTAAAACGCATTTGTCTCAATGAGTCTTGTCCGGGATTGTAGGCCCATTTTCGCTCAAAACAAACCGAGCTCATTTTGACATTAAACAAACTTACCAACCCCAGATTATTGTTCAGCTACCCTGGAAAAGGTGGAAATAAGGTCCTCAAAATGTTTTTTTTTCTTTAATTCATTTAACGTTGGCTAACAATATACAAATAGTACAAGATGCTAATTTAGGCCAACTACAATTATAAATTAAAAAAGAAATTAACTGTATCCTAAATTTTCTACTAAATCAAATGTACCCTAAATTTTCCACATATCGCTTGCATAGTCTGCAATCACAACTAACCGTGTACGTTTTGATTTTTCTTTTAAACACTGAAAGAGATTCAGAATCCTTTATGTCGGCAGGTAGTGTCCTCCAGAGCTTCTGCCCGAGGAACCGCACAGTTTCTGTTCCAAACCTCATTGTTTTAACTTTTGGTAAACATATGTTTCCGCCATCCCTCAGCTCATATGAAGGAACCTTTTCTATGAAAATCTCCTTCATAAAGCTAGGGGCGTTTCCTCATTTTGTTTTATATATTTCAGTTAGAAGTAACCGCAGATTTCTCTGATGGACAGATGCCGAATTTTGATTCACGAGTAGAGTTTCAAAATCTGAATTATTATCTTTATATACAATATGTAAGGCCCTTTCCTGTATCTTATTGATTTTTTTATTTATGTTTATCATGAAACATCCATACCAATGGGCAATAACTAAAATGTGACATGATGAACGCATTCATCAAGAACGCATGCAAGTTGTTCAGTTTCTATATAATTCGCAATTCTAGCCAGAGCATGTAATTTTTGGGCAGCCTTCTTACAGAACGTTTCAACGTAGGACTTAAATGTTAGTTTATTGTCTATGTTGATTCCTAAGAGCATTTGCTCCTTTGTCTCTTTGATCACAGAAGTACCAATTTTAACACGTATATCATCATGCATTCCACCAAAAATGATTACATGGCATTTTTCTTCGTTAAGTTTCATAAAGTTATTAGGAAACCAGTTTAAGATGGCTGCAACGCCATCCTCTAATCTTCGCACAGCATCATCTATCTTATCACTCACAACGTAAATAGTGGTATCGTCAACGTAATTGCAAATTTCGGCATCCTCCATCAGATAGAGCATATCATTTATATATATGTTGAATAAAAGTGGTCCCAGAACGGAACCTTGTGGAACACCGAGATTTGTTTCACGCCAATTGCTGAAAGAGCCATTTACCTTTACACGCTGTTTCCTCGCTGATAGATAACTATAGATAAATTCAAGTGCAGATCTGCCTAAGCCATATGCATCGAGTTTGGCTATCAGCAGTTCATGATTCAAACAATCAAAGGCTTTTGACAGATCCATTAAAATTGCACCCGCAAATTTTTTGTTGTCTAATCCCATTTTGACTTTTTCTAGAAAACGCAAAAGCGCATTTTGTGTAGAGAATCCTCTTCGAAAACCGCATAGTAATATGGAGAGAAATGAGTCTGCGAATTGCATTAACTGGGAGTGCATCAGTCGCTCAAAACCTTTGATACTGCAGGGAGCACAGTGATTGGCCTGAAATTCTTCTTCAGAGAAGCGTCATCCTTTTTAAAGAGTGATGTTACCTCTCCGGCTTTTAGTTCCAATGGAAATGTGCTATGAGCAACACTTTGATTGAAGAGGTTACATAGATTATGCGCAAATATATCTGGGTACTCTTTTAAAATTTTAGCCGGGATTGCGCCAACAGGCGAAGATTTCTTTGGATCTAACCGTGCCAGTTGCGAAGCAACCTGCTCAATGGATACCTCACTGAAACTAAATCTTTCAGTATATTTCGTATTGGACTGAATTCTTATAATGCTTGGATGCAAACTAAATTTTTTAATAGCAATTATCATTAACGATGGTGGTGTCCAGATTTTTGTAATAACTCATTTTCGCTTTCCGCAGGAGCTTAACACATTGATTTCTCTGCTTCTTATATAACTTTAAATTGGAATCATTTTTGTTTTCATTGTATTTCTTTCTCAAATGAGACCTGCGCATTATGGCTTTACGGAGGGTTTTATTCATGAAAGGACCATCATTTGCTCTCACATGCTTCTTTTTCAGGGGTGCACGCTTATCCAGCAATTGGTTCACTATATCATTAAAAGTCCCATAATTCTCAATAAGACCTTGATCAGAACCAACTTCTGATAGTCTCACTGCAAGTTCTATACGAAATGCCTGTACGTCAAATTTTTTATAGTCTTTATATAACATTAGTTTTGGGCCTTTCTTAACAAAGCCACTTCTAAATACTGTTACAATCATTTCGTGAAAGTCTGATAGTCCCGTTTCAATTGTTTTCGTATTCTTGAAACTTCTTGATCTATTTGTTAAAATAAGATCTATACAAGTAGAGCTATCAGATTTATGACAGGTGGGACTGTTTACCAAATTTTTTAACCCATATGCGTCCAAGAAATTTCTGATATTGTGACCATCTTCCTCTGTGTTAAAGTCACCAACTAGTATGAAGTTTTCATTTGTGGTGCTATAGTTATCTAATGCCTTACCAATTTCATTAAAAAAGTATTCTTCCTGTTGAGATGGTGGACGATAGATGCCTGGAAGTAACCATTTCTTCTTGTTGAGGTTTATCTCAATAATTCCACACTCGATGTTAGAAGGTAGCTTAAAGTCTGTTTTCAGTTTTGCTGGAACCCCTTCCTTCACATAAATCAATAAGCCGCCTCCATTTTTGTCCCGGTCAAATCGAAAAGGTTCCTTGTTTGTCTTTAGCTTCTCAATCTATCTTCTGCAGGAATGGCGCTAGAGAAACGGCCATTTTCCATCGATTCGCGTTTCCTAGCAAACCGTGAAATCCATAATGGCTGCTAATGCTAATGCACCCAGATTCTGGGCGCATTTGATCGAAGTGTACCAGGGTGTTCATTCAGCGTCGTGATTAGTGTATGACGTAAGAACACCCTGGGAACGAGGTTGGGATACATAGGAAATAATCCTAATTGATCGTAGACACAGAATTCCAATGAAATACAATGAAGTACGATGAATTGCGACAAACGAAAACCAGCCTTTTCGATTGTAGGCTGATACGATATTTGTAGTTATCGCTATTGATAGACTGAAGGAGGCTCAACTACGACTCATGGACTGTCACATTGAAAATCAGGACGCAGTCCCCCCTAGATTTCATACCTGCATATTGAAACCATATCAAGGCTGTCCAACAAGCTGAGTGCTCCAGGCAATGGCGGGTGGGCCTAAGTTACCGACTCAAACCTCCGACGCGCAAATACCTCAAAGTTAAAGTTTTCAGAAAATACCAGCCATGAATAAAAGTTTCAAGTATCCAGATGAATGTTTTCTCGATCCAAGAATCGAAAGACCTTTCACTATGGACCAAGAGTTCCTCATCTTTTAAGATAAATTTACTTCAATGAGTTTCACCGCAGCAATGAGAATTTCTAACGGTCGAAGGTCTCTTGCCTCGCTTCTGAGACCACGCTATTGCATCGTTCTAGAGCGCACAGATAAATCTGTCCATTTCCGCCTCCAATTTCATTTTGATATGAAAGTCCATTAGCCCTAGTTTCAGCGAACAAGTTTGTTGTTATTTTCATTGTTGTTATTGCTGTCGTGTTTGTTTTTGCGATAGCTGGGAACATGTTGTGAGTCTAGTTCGATTGCCTCGCGATAGAGCTTCTATCGCTATTGTGCGCATTAGACAGTTCTACAAAATGTATCAAATTATCGCTCGATCCAGATTCTTTTTCAGAACGTTCCTTAGGCTCCGTTTACATGATACCTTTTCAGGTCATATCGGATTGGCCCCCTGTTTACACGACAACGCGTCAATCCGATACGCTTCATAGCAACAAGGACAGATTTTGTAAGACAATAGCATCAGTTGCTTTTATTGACACCTAAATTCAAAGAGATTTGCGATTGCAGACAAAGGAAATTCTCTCAAGCGGAAATTCAAAACAAACGAAGGCGCAAAGTTTCTCTGAAACCCAGGTAGCTATCTCGCTAGTTGCGCATTCCACAAATGGTTTTTAAGAGCAAACATGAGCGTATATTGAAAGAGGAAGGATATATCTAGATATCTACCACGGGCATTTTACTTGTTTGGTATATGAACCGATTTGGAGGCGATTCAATTCTCGTATTTTTAAGGTGAGATCAAAGCACTTACTTCTCAGCTTCTGAACAGCAAAAATAAAATGCCCGCGGTAGATGTTTATATATATCCTCCTTCTTTCAATATGCGCTCATTTCAGCTCTTAAAAACCATTTGTGGAATGCACAAAAAGTGAGATAGCTACCTGGGTTTCAGAGAAACTTTGCGCCTTCGTTTGTTTTGAATTTCTGCTTGAGGGAATTCCCTTTGTCTGCAATCGCAAATCTCTTTGAATTTAGGTGTCAATAAAAGGAACTGCTGCTATTGTCTTACAAAAGCTGTCCTTGTTCTTCATACCGCTTTGCATATTCAAATGAAAACGCCCAGAAAGTGGCATGAAGCCAATCTGGTATCATGTATGTTGTCGAATCCGGGGTCAACTCACTAAGGAACCTCATTACCAACTCTACAGGCTTCCCATTCATTTGGGGCGCAGCGAACAATGCGCAGTAGATGGTAAAAGCATACAATGAAACCATTGTAGTGCAAGGCGAAACGGCGTTGTGTAAACAGAACCCCCATCCGAGATGAAATGAAAACGGCATCGTGCAGAGAGCAAATTTTCCTTTCGGACTGGAGATGGCAATCCGATATGAAGTGAAAACGGTATCCTGTAAATGGGGCCTTAAGCGTAAAGTATTGAAGGTACTGGACTGAATAAAACTTTACTGGACATCCAAAAGACTGGAGCAACTTAGAGAGCTTGTCCTAATATTCTGAAAATTGGAAATCCCGCTAAAATTTACTTTACAAGAAATCTGTAAAATCAAAATGCGTGAAAAGAGGCCCAAGATCTTCAAACAAAATTATAAACAGTCTCCTCGCTCAAACACATCTCATTCCTCTCAAAAGTTTAGAATCAAACCGCTTGGAAGCGATAGCGCATATGATCTGATACTCAAAAATACAAAAATCACTTTAAAAGCAACCTCGTTCCCAGAGTGTTCTTACGTCATACGCTAATCACGAAGCCGAATGAGCACCCTGGTCCACTTCGATCACATTTGCCCAGAAAATGGGCAAATTTCGAAGCCATTATGGATTTCACTGTTGGCTAGGCAACGCCAAGCGACAGAAAATGGCCGTTGCTCTGGCGCTAATTCTGCAGAAGATGTAACCAGATTAGAAGTAGTGAAACGGGTGGAAGATGAATAGAGAAATTGAAAAACAAACACGTTCAGGACCTTATTTGAACCTTTTTAAACAATAATCTGTTGTTGGCTAGTGTGTTTAATGTGAAAATAAGCTCGGTTTGTTTGGAGCAAAAATGGGTCTCAGTTGCATACTTGGAAACTTTCACTACAGCTTCAAATATAAAATAGCTCGTTATTCTTCGAATTTCGGAAATAAGTTACGAATAATGGTCGGAATAGGTAAAGAATGTGGTTATACGTCGAATATTGAATTGCCGAGATTGCCGAGGTCGTTTATCCCGCGCAAATTGGAGTTACGGCCCAAAATGGTGAACAGCCAATCAGATTGCCGAACGGCCTCTTGTATCCCAGAGTGGAGGTAGAGCAACGAACTCACTCTGGGGACGAGACTGCTTTAAAAGCACACTGTCGTCGCGCTGATTGGGTTAATACGACAATAACAAAGAATAGAATTAGTCAAGCTTCAGTAATTTCGCTGTGCATTGAAATTCATGTAGACGATAACGATCTGTCTCCCTTTATTCTCGAAACAAAGTACGACCAAAGGACATAAAGGGTTGATAATTGTTCAGAGGCCTGGTCTGTTTTTAGTGATTTCAACATCACGACTAGTCAATCAAAGCCACGATAGTGTGCCTTTAAAAGCCTTGAGAAAAATGAAACGCATTTGTATGTTGATCTAATCGAGGGGATTACTTATTCATTTTTCACGTATTTGGCTTAAAGGAACTTTCACAAATGGACATATACCTCCCCGGTTATGGTTCATGTCACACATCTAAAATCTCGTTAGGATTCGGAACTTCGTTTTCTGGCTTAAAGGCACACTGTCGTTGTTGTGATGGCTATTGATGATGTTAAAATCAATAACAAAGCTTTGGCCGTTGAGTAATTACCAAGCCTTTTTGCTCTTGGATCATGCTTTGTTTCGAGAATAAAGGGAATCAGATCATTATCATCTTCGTGAATTTGACTGTACAGCGAAATTACTGAACCTTGCTTAATTCTTTTCTTCTTGATTGTCTTGTTTATCCAATCAGCACCACGACAGTGTGCCTTTAATTTGATGAAAAGGGCGTAATGGATCACAGTGATCCGATTTCGTATAAAAACCCAAAAAATTAGGATAAAAAAAATTAGATTAAAATGATCCATCGAAATTGCCTTTAAATTTGACTCTAAGTTCATGTGGAATCACAACATAATTCGCTTTAGAAAAAATTCTGTTTTGTGATTATATCCTACTTGAAATGTAGTTTAAAGGAATGATTTTATAATCTCTTTGTCGCACTGATAAATAACAACAATCCTTTAATTAGGTTGGCTTTCACAATAAAAAAATTGTTAAAGCTGTCACAGGATGACTGAGCTTAGGTCTCGAACTAAGGCAGGATACCGTAGGTCATCTTAAAAAATTTCCTGGAGTGAAATTTCTACAGGATGGGTAACAAAGCAATCCAAGTTGGAACAGCTGCAGTTCTCTCGAGATCATTACAAATAAACCTTTCGAGAATCAGTATAATAACGGATATGCTCCGTTCAACCTCGTTCTCAAGGTGTTGTTACGTCATACGCTGATCAGGAAGCGGAATGAACACCCTCGTACACAGGGAGCGCCGAAGGAGGCAAGTTTCGATCCCTTCTGGTACACTTCGATAGAAATCAAAGAAATCAAAGGGTCCAGTCCCAATCACTAGAAATTTTTAAGGTTACCAAAACTTTTGACTGCAGCTATAAACTGAGTAAAAAATTTATCTCAAATCTAAGTTTTTTGTAATTAGACTTTTTCGATTTCGATATTGGACTTTGTATAGTTGGCCTTAATTAGTTAATGCTATTTTCCCTGCCAACTTTAAATAAATTATTTACTGTATTATTAACACATTCGATCAAATCTGCCCATAAAATGAGCAGATTTGCAGCCAATATGGATTTGCAGTTTGCTAGGCAACGCCAAGCGACGGAAATTCCCGTTGCTTTAGCGCTATTTCTGAATAGATAATTCGAAATACTAAAAACAAACACTTTGAGGATCTTATTTCACCCTGTTTAAAGGTATTCGAAGAATACTTTCGGGTTAGCAAGTGCGTTTAATGTGAAAATAAGCACGGTTTGTTTGTGGCAAAAATGGGCCTAAGTTGAAGATAAGGGAAACTATTACCGCAGCTTCCAAAATGAAATGGCTCGTTATTCTTTGGACTTGCTACAAGTCTCTCTCAAAGCAAAAAAGGGAGAAGGAATAAAAGCGAGAGAGACTTGTAATACTTGGCAGCCTGGGTCGTTGGCTGGACAGAATTCTGTCCAGTCGGCATCCTTTTACAAAAACCAATATCCAATCATATGCTTAGAGAGGACAATGATACAACAGAGTGAGGCTCTGCGATGCTTTTTGACAATGGCAGACTCAAGCTTCGATGAAACAGTTGACAACAACCCCGTCACTTTTGAAAATGGAAGCAAGGCTCGATTGCTCATGAATATTAATGAGCATGCCACGTATTTCTAGTCTCTCTCGCTTTTTCCTTCTCCTGTTTTTTCCGCGAGAGAGACTTGTAGCAAGTCCAGTTATTCTTCAAATTTCGGAAATAAATTGCAGACGATAGTCGGAGTAGGTAAAGAATATGGTTTTATATCGACTTTTGACATGCCGGGGCCGTTTACCAAACGCAAAACGGAGTTACCGCGCAAAATGACGAACAGCGAATCAGATTGCAGAACGGCCTCATGTATTCCAGAGTAGAGGAAGAGCAACGAACTCACTCTGGGACGAGACTGACCTCCGTGCGATACTAAAATCCACCTCAATATAATCGGCCGCTCTATTATTAAGTCATAACGGATTTTCTTGAGAAAGCCCTTTCCAGTAACCTCGAAAAAGGCCTAAATGACCATCAGAATTCCTCAATACTTCTACACCACAGCAATGGCTTCAACAAGCATTAGCACTCGTTAGATGTATATCACTATATGTCTATATCTTATGAAGGATTCAAGTTTCATCCAAAGAAGCATAGCAAAATGATTGCAGATGTCAGCCTCCAAAGAGGATAACAGGTGCCAACACACTTAAATGTCATTACTTGTGCTTGATGACAGGAAAACTGATGACATTTGATCAAAAACTTACCAAATCTTTCAACAGTTCTTGGAAAGGTTTTTCCAGAAAATCGCTCACAATTTCAGAAAATGAGGTGGCTAATTCAAACTAGGTAAATTTTGAAATCTAACTGAACACGTGCGCTGTCTAACAGGGCATTTGCTAATGCTATTTCCTAAAAGTTGCTTCTATGGGAACCAACACAAGGAAAGAGGAAACCAGGCAGACCAACATCCACCTACGTTGACCAGCTAAGGGATGATACTAGACTGATGACTTTCGGCTAAGTTTTGTTCCATTGAATTGAATTTTTATTTACTGTTACAGTCATTCCGCTAAGGTCATTCGTTGAAGCGGAATGGGTGTAATGGGGGTATCGTTGGGGTAAATGGAGCGAAACAAGGACAAATGTAATAAGTCTAGGGATGATACAGGCTTGGAGAAGTATCATTTGAGGGAGATGATGCAAAACAGGGAGGAATGGAGAGGTCATGTGCAATATGTTTGAGCAAGTAGCTCGACATAAGTAAGTAAGTAAGTAAGTAAGTAAGTAAGTAAGTAAGTAAGTAAGTAAGTATTTCGTAAAAAACCATTAAAGATTAGTGTTCCACAACGGGCGTTGTTTCAACTCACCATGCAAATGCCAGACAGGTCAAAGTAACTATAAGCATCAAGATACTTGGGTGAAAATGCTTTGAAGTCCATATTGTGCATCAGTTCAGAGGAGCAGCTGCAAAAATCAGACATCCATATTAAAATACCAAGTGCAGAGCTCCAAGAGGATTTTTCTGCGTTTACTAAACTGAATAATTATGAATTATGCACTGATTTACATGAATTAGGCAGTAGTTTGAAGCAGAAAAGCTCACGTAGAAGTACAAATGTATTTCTCAAGACTCATCTTTCACTACTTTGGTTGCGCATCTAACATGACACCGACTTAGGGGACAGTGCAAAGTTTATTTTATAACATGCAAAACGTAACGGGGCATCTACTTGTTTGAGTTTCTACACAACTGGCTCAATACTTTTTATTTAGCTAATATAAATTTTCATTTTTTTCCTTTCATTTTCAAATTTTTAAGGAGGGTAGCCCTTCATCAATATCAATGATGATTTTCAAGGGGCCCTCCACTATCAAATTTACAAATTAAAATATAATAGAAAAAAGACTAAACTAACTTAATTACAATTTTCATAAAATAATAGTACAACCCTATGATCTAAAATAAATATTAACAATAAAACGAAATCCAAATACATATTTACACCTACTGTTCGTCGAGTTTTTTGAGCAGGCTTGAACGGGGCTGTAACTTTTTATGAGCTTAAGATAGGATGAACTTTTAGATATAAAATGGCTCACCTTGAGGAAAAAATTGAAAATCATGCAAGTTGAGAAATGCATGCAACAACGTGTATAAATGACGTCACATTTTATTCTTAGTTTCTTGTAAGACGGATTCATCAGTCATTGACAAAGATTCTCATAGAGATGGACTGCCTTTCTCATGGTCTTTGGCTAATTCATCAGTGGTACTTTTGTACTGTACATCATCTGTTGTTCATGAATACGAGGCAGATGCATTTTTTAAGTAAAAGGTGACCGGGCAATTGTAGTTTTGCAATGATTTCAGACGGGTCGAGCAGATTTCTATGCGACAATCTTTCTTCTCCACCGACCATGTAATATAACAAATCTTCCACTGTCCCTATGTATCAAATCGCTCTTATTTCTGTCATGTGGTAGATGTGTACAGGGCAACCCAAAAAATTGTGCCCCGCCTAGTACAATTCATAGGCGGTTTTACGGTTTTTCTGAAAAATTTTGGCGGTTTCGCTGTTTCTGACACACACTTCGACTGCCAATGTAAAAGCCCGGAAAATGAGGATTCGAAGAAAGAGGGCTTCTGGCTTTCTAGGAATTCTCCAAAGTATTCAGCTGCTAGGCAGGTCCAAGAAAATACGAAAACTCAAAAGGAAAACTCGGCAAATGAATATGCTATTGTGCAGAAAAGCAAAATGTGTCGCTAAGTAATCGAACACGCTTGAATCATAATTTTTTTCCGAGCTTTGCTAGGAATTCTCGGGAAATTTTCCGAACTTTCCATGGAATAAACTTTACCAAGCATTCCTAGGATTTTCTTGCACATTCTCCGAGCTTTTTCAATTCCTAGGTTTTCTCGGGATTTCTTTTCGAGAATTTTGCAAGGAATTCCGAGCTTTTGAAGCAATTCAAACGCTACTTTAAACATTACGGTGAAAATCCTCCAAAATTCTGTCAGGATCCCTTTGCAGGATCCTATAGGATCCTGTAAGAGGTCTTGTATAAGGTCCTGTAGGATTCTATCAGGATCATGTAGGAACTCATAGAACATGTTCAGATCCTGGGTGGCAGGGCATTCATTGGATCCTATCAGGATATTGTCAGGATCAGATATTCTTTTCCGCAGAATTCAGCCAGGATAATGTTTAGAAGTCCTACAGGATCCTATAGGATGTTATTAGGATCCTGTACCAACCAACAGAACATGTTCAGATCCTGTTCAGATCCTGGGTGGTAGGACATTCATTGGATCTTATCAGGATATTGTCAGGATCAGATATTCTTTTTCCGCAGAATTCAGCCAGGATAATGTTTAGAAGTCCTACAGGATCCTATAGGATGTTATTAGGATCCTGTACCAACCAACAGAACATGTTCAGATCCTGGGTGGTAGGACATTCATTGGATCTTATCAGGATCTTGTTAGGATCAGACATTCTTTTCCGCAGAATTCAGCCAGGATAATGTTTAAAAGTCCTACAGGATCCTATAGGATGTAATTTGGATCCTGTACGAAAAACAGAACATGTTCAGATCCTATTCAGATCCTGGGTGGTAGGATACTCATTGGATCCGATCAGGATATTGTTCGGATCAGATATTCTTTCCGCAGGATTCTGCCAGGATGATTCTTAAGAGTCCAACATGATCGTATAGGATGTTATTAGGATCATACAGGAACCCATAGAGAATGTTCAGATCCTATTCAGATCCTGCGTGGTATGATATTCATTAGATCCTATCACGATAATGACAGGATCGTGCCAGGATATCATTAAAACCTTGCGGTATCCTTGAAGAGTCCTCCAAAAGGATCCTGACAGGATCCTGGAGGATTTTTCACAGTTTACCTGCAAGACAAGACTATCAATCCTTTTGCCAATGCAGAGCAAAGTTGAATATATACGTAAAAACACTTACAACTTATTGACATCAAATGTGTCACAGAAGGCCTTGAGTCCTTTCTCAAGTAAGACATAATTGATTGCTGCTATTACAGGCACAGCTGCTGCCAATATCCTTGAATGTGTAGTATCAAACCTGCATCACCAAAAAACACAGTGCAAATCAAATTCATGCACATCAAAGGCAGACTGTCATGCATCTGATTGGGTGATAAGGACAATACAAACAATAAGAGAATTGAATGGCTGCTGATCCTACTGACCTTCTACCGCCGTTGCAAATGATAAAGATTAGCCTTCCTTTATCCCAAATGCACAGATTCACAAAGACATAAATTATGTGTTAAGCCCTGATTTGTTGCGGTCAATCAGGGTAGTGACAGACTGCCTCGGACTTCAATCATCCTCTCAGACCAGTGATATGAGATTTGTAACAAACTAAAATTACTCATACAAAACGCTCGTGTTGTTATTTGCGGGCATTTTCAGGTGGCATATAATACATTTGCACCAGATGAGCAAGAAAGAAGTTTCCACTTTAAAAATTAGTAACACCAAGAGTTCATCACAAATTTAAATGAATAAAGAAGTTAAAAGCCGATGGATCAAGGTATTTCTGTGATTTTCTCACTGTTTTACGAGCACTAGGAACAAAAGTAAATTCAGCGTTACAAAAATTTCATGGCTACAAAATGACTGAAAAAGGGCCTAAGACATCAGTTTTACTAAACTATGGAATCAGCCAAAATGAGCCACAATGGCCCAAAACGACCCAAAATAATCCATAACGAGCCAAAAATGATCCATAACGACCCAAAGCGAGGCAGAACGATCCAAAATGACCCTGAACGACCCAAAAGCGAGCCTTGCCTAACACAGCAAAGAAAATACAACTTCTGATGGGTGAGAGATATCTTCTGCGCAGTTCTTATCATGGAACTGAAAAACTTTAGTACCGGTTTGATAATCAACCCCAAAAAGTACTTCTGTTTGTTCATCATAAAAAAAGGTTTCTGAGTGAATGTGGATGAATTTGAGTGATCTGAGATATAGACACTTTTGCATTTCAAATTGTGCAAGATATCAAAATAGCACAAAATATTTATTGATATTGTTCGTAGTTTCAATTTTGCTTCGAAATATATTTTTGATAACGCATTTCTGAGTTCTGTAGGTAGTGTATTCCAGAGTTTGGCACCAAGATAACGTAATGATTTTAGTCCATGTTGAAGGCTGTTTTGTCATCTCCAGCAAGGTTCGAATAATTTTAAGTGCAACGAAATCATCCTCCGGAATGGTGCCTCTTCAAAGACCCATAAACTTGCAAATTAATATTTAGTGATGATTAAACTGAACATATTTTGATAAGAACCTTCCACTGTAAATGCAAAATTTCCAAACATACATTAATTTGACGCAAGAATGTCATGAAACTGCAGCGGCTGTAGAGCTTCGATTGCAGGTGTCTTCACTCTCACAATGATCAGAAAAAAGTGTTAAAATTTCATACTCTTATGAAAAAGTTGTTTTATGACCTCCAAATATGCTGTGCAAATGACAAAAGGGATCAAACAGAAAATTTTAGAAAAGGCTTGATAGCCATATTTTGGCAATTTTTCAGACAGGAGTACTCTTTTGGGACATCTGGTATGATTCACAATATTTGAGAGAGGGTGCAACATCAATAGTGTACAGTTCTGTGTGAGGAAAGTCCTTATGATTTGATTAATGTTTAAGGCTCTCTTTCAATCACTTTGCAACCATGATGTAGTTGACTGTACCTATGCTCCTACAGCTGAGTGAGAAAAATTACAAAAAGACTTTTGTACTTTCAGCTTTTAACTAGAAATCTGTGTAGTACTCTTGGTGCTATGAATTTTCAAAGGGAAAACCTTTTTCTGGCTTACCTGGTTCATTTGTAAATGAAAGGTTTGCTTGGCATTTAACTTCTATTACTTTTGTGGACGTTCAAAAATTCTACAACATTTAGTATAAAAATGTCAATCAATCTAGACTCTTTGATAACGCCCATTCTTTTTATGTAAAAGCAGGAAGTTTCTTCAGGGACACTCAAACAGCCTTTTTTGATGTAAAAATAACAAATGTAAATGCAGAGTCAAATAAAGACTTGCCTCAGAAACTATTTAAGAAAGGCAGAAAACGAAATGCAAAGTGGAAACCTCTCTCTTGCATTTACAAGCGCAGCATTTTAAAATGGATGCATAAGATTTACCTCGACAAAGCAGACCAATCACTTCAAGACCTATTTGAAAAAAATTTACAACAAAACTATGCTGTACGGGACCCTTTCACATTCAAGATACCAAGATACAAAAAAGAAATTGGGAGGAACAGTCTTCAGTACCGGGGCCCATTAATCTGGAATATGATGCCATCAAACAGTAAATCAATCGTGAACAAACACAAATTCAAAGAAAAACTCAAAACTCCAAATGATTTCATAAAAAACTTCTCCTTTGGAAGAGAGGCAGTATTGATATCCAAGAAGGACTCTGACATTTACTATTAAATTAAGAAATTTTAAATGACGATTAGAATGAAATTCTAATCGGAGTTAAAGCAACGAACATGCTGTGTATTGTTCTTTTTACAGATTTACAAATCTGGCAGTTTAGACTACCATTGTTTTTAACTCTCTAGAGATGTATCGTTTTTCATCACCTGCGTGTTCAAAAATGAGGATAACCGAGGCGCCGATGTGTTGGGGCGGCCTATTCATTGAACTGGATTAAGTCTTTGCAGCAGAAAATTAAAGGATAGAAACTATTGTATTTTGGAAGGAATCAAATTACTAGTAAGACGTTGTTACAACTTGCAGAAGCAATCATGGTGTTCTTCGTATCGACCCTCGTGCAGCCATAATGTCAGCCTGGCTTAGGCCATATTTACAGGTTGGCCTAATCTTACATCTTCTTTCGACGAAACTGCCTGTAGATCGGAGCATGGCTGCTTTATTGCAGATACGTCCACCTAAGATGTCGAGAAATGATCTATGTACTATCATCTCACCAAACAGGAAGAGTGAAGAACACAAAAAATGGCATTACCGTGGTAAAAGGGGTGGTAGGCGGAAACCAAAGCGTGTCAAGGAATTTATTAATGGAATAAACTCGTCCAATTTACTTTACCCCCCTCGTAAACCAATATCAAGGGACAGTGGCTGGAAGTTAAAACTTGCTACAATAAACACAAGATCAATTCGTAATAAAACTGGCATTTTCTTGGATCATATCATTGATAATAGTATTGATATTTGTACAATTACTGAAACTTGGTTGAAAGATAAAGATGAGGTTACCCGTGCTGAACTGAATATTGATGGATATGTTTTTAAGGATATTACAAGAGATCACAGACAAGGGGGTGGGGTTGGAATTTTTCATCGATCAAGTGTTTCTTCAACTTTGGTTAACTGTGGGGAAACTAGCTCCTTTGAGTATGCTACTTGGAAATTATTACTCCCAAAGTTTGCATGGATGTTCCATGTCATCTATAGACCGCCTTACAGTGAGGCTCATCCTGTGTCTGCAAGTGTATTCTTCAAAGAATTCTCTGATTTCCTTGAGTCAGCATGTTCTGATTCTTCCAATTTTATCATAACAGGTGATTTCAATTTTCATGTTAATGA
This sequence comes from Aurelia sp. 4 Dawson et al 2005, assembly GCA_964019985.1. Classification (NCBI taxonomy): domain Eukaryota; kingdom Metazoa; phylum Cnidaria; class Scyphozoa; order Semaeostomeae; family Ulmaridae; genus Aurelia; species Aurelia sp. 4 Dawson et al 2005. Next base: position 23,002,096 of record OZ026494.1, read on the forward strand.
CAAGAAAGATCTAGACACTGCAAAGTTTTCTCAAATCCTGGATTCTTACAACTTAATTCAGTTAATCCAGATGCCCACTCATTTATCTGGTAATACACTTGATCTTCTAATTACATCTGCACCCAATAAAGACTTATTCAGTAATTTTCAAAGTGGTTTCTACATATCTGATCACTCCTTTGTTAGTTGTCACATGGGAGAAGAAAAACCTGGCCATGAAAAAAGGGAAATTCAATACAGAAAAATTAAATCCATTGATCACAGTGCAATGAAAAATGATTTGCAAGATTTGGTTAAAAGCTGTTTTGAAGAGGATAACCTTGATACATTGGTAGTGTCATATGAAAGTGGTCTTAAAGGTATTATGGACAAGCATGCCCCAGTTCAAACCAAGAATGTTACAGTTAGACCCCTTCTCTCATGGTATGACCCTAGTCTTAAGGTTCTGAAACGTAGTTTGCGCAAAGCGGAACAAAAGTGGCATAGAAAACAGTCTCAGGAGGATCTCAGGATGTTCAAAACATTGAGATCAAATTTCAACAATAAAGTAAAAGATTTGAAGTCTTCCTATGTAAGGTCCAAAATAGAGGAATGTGCACATAACACCAAACAGTTTTTCAAGGTTGTGAATCAAATTACAAACAATACTAAAATAAATCCATTGCCACCGGGTAATAGGTCAGAACTTGCAGAGAATTTCTCAATCTACTTTGGGACCAAAATTGAGAGGATAAGAAGTGAGTTAGATAAGTTTGGACAGTATGAGCCAATAGTGGTTTCAGTTGACAAGTTTGAAAAATTCCCAGAAATTAGTGAAGATCAAATCAGGAAGCTGATTATTGATGCAAATACAACTGACTGTGCAGTGGATCCTTTCCCCACCAAGTTAGTCAAAGAATATATTGATGTTTTACTGCCTCTCATCACAAAAATGGTGAATCTGTCCCTTGCAAATGGAACTTTCCCAAGTAATTGGAAAGAGGCAATACTGATACCTCTTCTGAAGAAATTATCTTTAGAGTTGATCAACAAAAACTACAGACCAGTCAGCAACTTACAATTTTTGTCTAAAGTTACTGAAAAAGCCGCACTGTCTGGTTTCATACCTCACTTAAAAGAGCATAATTTACTTCCTAGTTACCAATCAGCTTATAGAGAACATTATAGTACTGAAACTGCCCTTGTCAAAGTGCAAAATGACTTGCTCATTGCAGCGGATAACCACAAAGTGTCACTTTTTGCATCTATAGATCTGTCTGCAGCTTTTGATACTGTTGATCATTCAATCTTAATGAAAGTCCTTGAGTCAAACTTTGGAGTGACAGGTACAGCTTTGAAATGGTTTAATTCCTACTTAGAGTCTAGAAGTCAACGGGTTAAGATAGATAACGTTCTATCAGACAAATCGGAATTGAGATTCGGAGTACCACAAGGATCATGTGCTGGTCCCATCTTGTACTCAGTATATGCAAGTACCTTATCAAATGTCATTGACAATAATATTTCTGTGATGGGTTACGCAGATGATCATGCGCTGTATTCAACATCATCTACTGACAAAGAGTCAGTAGCACTCACACTTGCTAACATTGAATTATGTCTTGAAAAAGTCGGTGTATGGATGGTAGAAAATCGCCTGAAGATGAACCAAGAGAAAACAGAGTTTATTGCTTTTGGATCAAGTCATACCATAGAACAATTACAGGTTGAATCAATCAGAGTTGGAAATGATCCGGTTGAAATCTCCTCTCATGTCAAATATTTGGGTGTCTGGTTCGACAGCACTCTTACCATGAAAAAACACATATCAGAAAAGTGTCGGATAGCGTCTCTAAAATTATATAACATAAAGAAGATTCGCAAGTATCTGACCCATGATTCCCTCGTCAGGCTTGTAAATGCCTTGGTGTTATCACACTTGGATTATTGTAACGCACTGTTGATTGGCCTTCCGGATTCCACTCTAAGGCCACTGCAGAACGTCCAGAATTCTGCTGCCAGGGTCATCCTTGGCCTTTCAAAATTCGAGCATATATCTCCTGGATTAAAGAAATTGCATTGGTTGCCTATTAAATACAGAATTGTATTCAAAGTTTTGACCATGGTTTTTAAATCATTACACGACGAAGCACCAACTTATATTAGTGATTTACTCGAGCTGAAGAAATCAAACTATTCATTACGATCAGCAAATGGCATCAACCTGCAAGAACAACGCTCAAAATTAAAGTATTATGGAGACAGAGCCTTCTCAGTCTGTGCTCCTCGACTTTGGAACATGCTGCCTAACAATGTTAAAACATCTCCAAATTTGGATATTTTTAAGAAAAATTTGAAAACCTATTTCTTTAAAATTGCTTTTAGTTAAACAAATCTTCTCATGACTCATTTCATAAACATTCATTTTAGCCGTTTTTAAGATTTTAAAAAGCAGAGGACTTCTTATTACTTATCTAAATTTTAAACCCGTTATAAACTTTTGTCATTGTAAAGCGCCATAGATAGATAACTTGTTATTTGTATGCGCGCTCTAAAAATGTACATTTTATTATTATTATTATTATTATAGTCGTGCATGCGGCATGGTTTCTTCCATGCAGTATAAAACAGAGTTTGATTTGAGAATTTAGTAAATTTTGCACACTCGTGCTGAGTGTTTGCAAGTCAAAATCTCCCACCCACCCGCCTCTTTCACATTTCATGTTGGATCTTCTTTCTTTTGCAGATGCATCTGGAAAGTTTTGTCCTCTTATGTAATGTTAGCCACTAAGCAGCCACTAAGTCCTCTTATGTAATGTTATTTTTCTTTGTAATTTCTGTTTCACATTAAGTGTCAGGTCTTTCCACTCCAAACAACCCACGACTTACGCTCGTGACATTTTAAAATTATCGCAACCTGTCACCTAATGTAGAACAGAATCGTTCGTATTTTGTTGTGTTGTAGGTAGATTAACTTGCTCGTCTTTATATATTGGCCATGGGGTAGTCATTGTCTTTCGCTCCCCATGGTGTCGTCCCTGTAGTGTTGTAAAGTAATTAGGGAAGTTTTGTATTGTAGAATGTAAGATATGTTGTAAAATTTTTATATGAATAAAAAAAAAAGTTTTGTCCAACACGGACGAGGGGATTAGTTTTGCGGGAAAAATGCAGGTTTTCCTTCCAACCCCACCTTCGGGAGGGTTATTTGCTTTTTCGGGAGATGGGCTAGTTCCCTCAAAGCCCAAATTGCCCTAATGATGAGGAAATGCAACCTTATGTTTGTCTGATGCTTATGAGGAAAGATTTAGGAAAGGTTGAAAAATATCTGAAGGGCAGCCAAGCCCCAGCATCATTGGGCAGATTTATGGGAGTGTAGCTTTAACATATCTGTAAATATTCAGATTTAACTGAAATGGTTTTATATTTTCTAGGACTTTTACTTCGATTGTAATTAGGATTTATTTTATTTTGCAGGTCCACATTGACCTTTGGTTGCCTGATATCTAACCTGCTGTTACAAATAATATACCGGGTGAGTCTGAAAAAATGTGGGGCGTTTAGCTGACCGTGACATCGCATTTAAGCACCCAATTGTCATGAACTAAGTTTTTCCGAGCAGTCAATAGTCTAACTTAGATCATAAACCTTTTCTCCATCGAGATCAGTCATTTAATGCATTTTTTAGGATAAATTCTCTTCGTAAGACCTTGTACGGGAATCTTGCAAACTGATGAAATCTTTCCCTGAGCCCCTTCCGCATTTTATCTTAGCCAAAGTTACAGGTACACGTGGTATTATCAGGGGAGAATGAATTGGTAAGGAGGTAGTATTTTCTTCTTTGGGATGCCTTATCATAACTTGCCATGCTTGTAGAATACGTTTGAAAGACATCGATAATGCGCACTTCTTCGTCTTGCGAAGGGGTTTCTTTCACGCAGATAGACGCTCTGTCGCAATGGGACTTCATGCAAACAACACTGTTTCCTAAAGCCGGATTCACAGAGTCGTGCAGAAAGACCAAAAGACAAGGGATTCAACTCTGAGTCTTTGTCTTTGGTTCTTCCTGCATGATCTTAGAGATTTAAGCGACTTAACTAGTGTGAACCAGGCTCAAATTTTTCAGTTTCCCTTGACAATACAACATGTACTCTGGCAAGGCTAAACGGCTGAATGGGCTTGGTCGAAGATTTCACAAGCTAGCAAGACTCCCATACAGAGTCTTACGAAGAAACTCTTTTTTAACAAATGTATCAGATGACCGATTTCGATGGGAAATGGTTTATGATCTAAGTTAGACTCTTGGCTGCACGAAAAAAGTCATTTAACGATGATCGAGTGGCTCAATGCGACGCCAAAGTCTGTCAAATGCCCCACGTTTTTTCTAACTCACCCGGTATATGATATGATATATGATATGATATGACAAGAAGCGAGTGCACAACCAGAGAGTCACTAAAATTGAACAAGGAACATTTACACCCCTGGTCTTTGAACTAATGGTGCCATGGTGAAAGAATGTCCAATTTTTCACAAGCTTTTGGCAAAACTTTCAATGAAACAAAACAAAAAGTACTGCAAAATTATGTCTTTGATAAGAACACAGATCTCTTTTAGTCTTATATGCTCAATGCTAGTTTTTATTTGGGGTTCACAAACAGTCTTTTAACGAGGATATTTCAATTGGACGTTTTGGGTGTGTTTTCTGTTAGTTTTTAAAAGAAGTTTCTTGGATATTTTTAGGCATGTTTTCTTTAACTCATAATTCTCTCTGTAATTAATTTCTTATTGTCATTATTTGTAATGTGAAATTTGAGAAGGAAATGAACAAATATTTTCAAAAAATCTAGACTCTTTGTACAGTAGCTTCAAGGTCTACAGCATTCTACACAATCTGATAGGAAGCAATGCTTACATAATAAATAATAATAAATAGTCGATTTTATGAATGTGCCTCTATATTATTCAATATTCTGTGGCGCATACAGTTTATAGGTACACCTAAGTTACATCAAGTTAAAGAAACTGTTAAAAATTACAATGAAGATCCTTAAAAATCACAGTATTTTTCACTCACAAATGTGTTGTCACTGCCTTCTTGAAAATAGAGATGGTCTTCAATTGTCTAATGTGCAGTGGCAAAGAGTCCACGTATGAGGTGCAGCACATTGAAGTGCTCTCTTGCCAAAAGTCTCAGTTCTAACTCTTGGGATAAATCTCAAGAAGGGAAAGCTTTGCTGATTGAAGTGTTCTGAGAGCTTTTTTACTAATTAATAATTCCCTAAATAAGCTGGTCCAATATTGCTCATAAACATAGGGGATAGACATAAATATATGTTGTGGCCACTCTAAGAAAAATGCATCCATTATTTCCCAGGCTCCACAATTGAAGCCACACATGTCAAAGTTATCACATTCAATAGATTATATCTTGGCCCAGCCAACAGAGCTGAAACTGCGCAAAATGACATCATCAACCTATCTCAGATAAGGAATTGTTTGAATATATAGATAAGCTCTTTAAAGTGATAAATCAAGAGTTTAAGGCGCTATGAAGAAAATGTAAAGTGTCTGCAAAGAGCTAAGGAGCTAAAAGCTGTGAGTTTTTGCACATGCGCACACAGTTCCTGCTCTGTTGGCCCAGCCAGTTTTTCTATTCAACTTTCTTGTTGATTCCCTTTAATTGATTTGCCTAAGTAACCGACCTGTTGCTCACACTCTCAATTAAACCAATCATTAATAAATGCAGGATTTCTATTTGGCAGTGGAAAGCAAGCTTACCTGAATTTACTGGCATTCTGAAAGATCTTTACAAAGAACCACAGACAAATAATTACTGCACCATACATTGACATCAAATTGAACTGGCAGATGAATGATGGTCCAGGTACAACACGTCTTTTGAACTCAAACATCTGTCCATACAGCAGACATACTTTTGCATTGCAATGGGCAATTGAAAAGGAAATAGCACACGTCAAAGAAGCAAGAAGTGATAGTAGGAATGCCACTGTGTCAGCTTGCATGGATGATTTTACATTATTGATAGCAAGAATTAACAATGTCTGCAGATCAGCCTCAGTCTCCATCTGTTTACAGGAGTCGATGCAGGAACATTGAAGGATAGCAAAGGAACTTGATATCTCAAATTAGACAGATAACGATCAGAGAATCAGCAACCAGAGACACATCTCAGCTACAACTGAAAAAGTAAATAATTCACATTACATTCTCCACAGAGTTTGAAGCTGCATCACCATACCAGCTTGAACCTTGTACAGCATGCCAAACATCTTTGGGGAAGTGTCAAATATCCCAGGTATGAAAATTTAGAAAACCCATTGCATTATGCAAAAACTTCTCCATCAAAATGCTGCAACCTAATTGAAAGTTGACATGTAATCTCAATAAAGATATTTGGTGTGCAAACATTTATCAAACTTTACATTGGCACCAAAGTCTTTGGACAGTGAAGGTATCCTTTTAGCTCAGCCAATCATTGGCTTGGACAGGAGAAAAGAGGTTGACAACAAAAAGAAGAAGTGTTCTTCAAGCACTTAGTGCCACAATACAACACTGGAAATGAGATGAAATAACAAAATGTATACTGAGATAGCAATGAAAACAATAATGATTTTATTGCTTTTCCCTCTGTGCTACATTCTTTGTCAGACACTCATTAGGCCCTTTGATGATGAATGATTTCCATTCAGTTACACTGTTTCTCTTTGGTAGTCGTTGAATGAAAAGAAACTGGATTCTTTCAATTCTTCCACATCAAATCACCTCCACATCTTTTTTCATAAATTGCAAACTTATGATCAAGCAATGGAAAGGAAAAGTCTTTACATTCAGGACACTAATGTTCTCCAACTGCAACTTTCATGGCCATGCAATCTGACCTTACGGTGACCAATCCAAATTGAGATGTTGTCTCATTGCCAAAGAAAGGAAATTACAAGGATTCTAGCAAGTAAGAATAGCAGCACTTGAAAAATTAAGCATCAGTACTGTATTTCATTTGGGTCACAAGTTAAGTTCTTATTGATTTCCATTTCACAAAATGACATCATCTTTCAAGTATGTCAAATACTGGTTCCCTCAACTATATAAAACAACATGGATAATGTTGAGTAAAAGACTTTCTAGGGGCACCAAAAATCATGCTTCTTGACAGCATGAGGTGTGTCATGAGGGGGTGATGAGGCACACACATGAGATCACACATCTTTAACAGCCAGGTAGGGCTTTTAGAATCAGGCAATTGCTAAGATAGAAGTTGTTCACTGAATTTGCTGAGCAGTATCTTAAAGGGGGCATGGCAAAATTGCTGTGTTTTATTACACACACCTTAAGATTTGAGCAAAGACTGCACCATTGTGTTTTTTTCCATCTTTAATACCTTACTTCCTTCAGGATTCTATGGCTCAGCTGCCAATTCAGCATTCTTTCCCAATGGAGACCTTGCCATTGAGGTGTGCGACTGCATGCTTGTGCCTCATCACACAACTCCTGCCCTCAAGAGGCATGATTTGTCATGCGTATACAAAGCATTTGCCTCAAAATCAGGCCCCACCATTTTTATTATTGGGGCAAGTGAGTGCTTGAGGCTCTTGGAAACTGATGTAGCTTTGCAGAAAGGAAGTCAGTGAATCAATTTATATGCTCAATTCTTCAAGTGCTGCCAATCATAGTTGGTTTCAAACCAAGTAATTTCCTGTCTGTGACAGTGACAAAAAGTCATGAATCCCACAAGGTCACAGCAAGGTCCGATTACATGGGGACAGATAAATGCCCTTGGAGTACATGTGTTACAAAACTATGAACTTTGCTTTCCAGCTCTTGATCATAAATTCAATGTATGAAAACAATGTGGAGGTGATTTGATGTTGAAGCAACCAAGGTGCTCAGTTCCTCTTCAACCCAGGACTACCGCAGTGATAAGGAGTAACTGGTTGGAGAAGCATTCATCATCAAATAGCTTGAATACAAGAGTCTGAACACAATTGTTTCTATTGAGGTTAACCATTCAAAATACAATATCGCTCATCGCTATTTCAACTCACTTTCAGCCTTGTTTTGTAACGCTAAGTGCTCGAACACTTATTTTTCATCCTCAGAGTGAAATAAAGTACTTAAAATCACATGCGTTGCTAAGAAAGGTGTGATTTACGACGCACCACAAAAATTACTTATAGCCAGGACTGGGAAGTGTTGCCAAGTCAGGTACCCAGGGACCCTATTCAAATTGACTCACATTTGTTGCCCCATTGGGCAACAAAAGTAGAACACATCTTCAAGTGAATTTAGGGGCCGCACACAAATTGATTCTTTCATGAAAAACATCCAATGGATGTTTAGGGGGAAGGCAAAAAGACTGGACATTTCCCAAAATTTTGTTTTATATCAAAATTTTTTCTGAGAAGTTTCTGTAGGAAAACTATATTCTACCGCTTCTGCTTGCTCTATATTTGGTTGGTCTGAAAGGATTTGACCGCAAACATAGAATCTTGTCAATTTTAGATTTGTCTTGTCTGGGTCCAGGGATGGCACCAGAAATCTTCTAATGGAAGGCTGAAGCTTCCAACAGGGGCGCTAAAAATTCAGTTTTCATCTGAAGGTGAAGGTGAAGTTGCGTTTTACAGCGCCAAGCGCTGGGATAGTAGAAAAAGAGCAGACCTAATCGAGTCAGTGACCCCTTATCATGACGTTCAAGTATTGGGGTCCTACTTGGTATCAAACTTACTCCGCCTGACTGTTCTGGCTGTGAAGTCAGAGGATTAGACCACAGCGCCATAACACCTTCACCTAGGTCATTTGGCAAATTTCTTCCAAGAAGAACCAAAAGTTTGCTCCAACCGGGGGCAAGATGCTTCTGATGGAGGGGGGCCATAGTCCCCTCCAGCTCTCCCCTGGTGCCACCACTGTCCGGGTCTGGTCAGGGAAAGCATTGTCACCAACGGCTTCCTAATCACCTTGGCCTATTGGAGAAGCACAACAACTGCATTAAAATATTCTTGTGACTGGTGGTAAACATCAATTTTCGATGGGCTGTTTGGGGGGGGGTGGATAGGGGTATTTTGAAAATGTCAAATGAGTTTTGTGTGAAAGAATCAAATTTGAGTGTGGCCCCTTATGTGTTTTCCCAAGAGTGGATCCAGGCCAGTTTTCCAACCAGTTCACAGAAAATGAGGGGGTCTGGGGGAGCTTTTTGTGAACCGCGCCCTTTGACCTTCAGAAAACATGAGCAACATCTTTTCAATGAATCGTGGTGATCCATTTGAGTATCCACCATAATGTTTTCAAGGTGAAATCAACAAGAAATTGCTTGCAAAAATGTAAAAATTGCAGTATTCATAGATACTTTTGCAAATCCACTTCTTAGGCTTTTAAAGTCCCCATCAGGGCTCTCTAAAATTTTCTTGGGTGAAGATGAAGGTGAAGTTGAGTTTTTCAGTGCCAAGTGCTGGGATCGCAGAAACAGAGAAGACCTAATCGCTTCCGTGACCCCTTGTCATGATGCTCAAGTGGTGGGGCCCTATCGGGATACGAACCCACTGTTCTGGCTGCAATGTCAGAGGATTACACCATGGCGCCACAACACTTTCTTTCATTTTATTATATTTCAAATACACTTGTACTTTTCTGTTATCTTCTTTCCCTTTCCGTCAACCTTCTCTTCAATGGCAGTGTATGAAGGTGTATGAAGGTGTATGAAGGTGGGAGAGATCTTTCTCCACAGGATCATTGCTGTCAACTTCCTCTGCAAGCATGGTTTACTTCCTTCAGAAACGGTTTACATCCTAATTGACACAGGGTCATTGAATTTAAACAATTGTGTACCGGTTCATGGAAATCATTCCACAGGTTCACTCAACTTTGATTGGCTTGTCAGATCGCAATAGTTTTCATATGAATACAATATGAAATGTTATGGCCATTCAAAGCAAATCATGTGTGGGATTGATTGTGCAAGTTTCGAATGACATGTTCCCCGAGACGACCATGGCAAATAAAGCAGAATCAGTGCAGCCATCATGAAATTTCTTCTTGTTTTGGGGGGAATTATGAAGAAATACAGTGTGTCATGCCTTTAAATAAAGACTCATTGTTTCTTTGGTTTGGAAAACTGCACAGAAACCGGTGAAACCAGTCTGAAGCCATCCCTGTTTTCAATGCTGAATCAAAATCTTTTAAAGAGTTTGATCTACCACCATAGTACCATTTTTGGCGTTATCCTAGAATCGCACACGGGATGACTGCAATTTAGCGGACCAGCTTTATGTCATGTCTCTCAGGAACTAACCCTAACCTAACCCTACTAATCCTAACTTACCCTAACTTACCCTAAAGCCCCATTTCCAAAACCTAACTCTGACCCTAACCCTTACACCATAACACATAGTCTGCTGATTTTTAAAGCTGGTCCGCTAAAGTGCAGACTAGTCTTGCACACCTGTGGCTATGCTATACTGATTCTAACTGAACCCTACCAAAACCCTACCAAAAACCCTACAAGATGTACAATTCTACACTATGTAGTCTCCAATTTTCTGCATGCACTGTTGCTACTGTTGCAGTGGCGGAAATTCAGCTTTTTGAGTGGGGGGGCAAGGGCAATCAATTTTCCGAGTCAGGAGAAATGCTTTTGTTTGACGTATTTTGCTGGAAGACCTGACGTAAATAAGGTCCTGGTCCTTAAATGTGCTAAGAGAAAAGATCTGTATTCAGCAAAAGTTGATAAAGACAGACAAAACATACCGTAAGGGTAAGTCAAATAGCCTCCAGGAATCTGGGGGCGAAGCCCCCAGGAAAATTTTTGAGGACACGCCCTCTACTTTTGCCTAGAATGCATCTCACGACCAAATTTTTACTGGTATTGAATGGATTTTGACAATTTTGTAACAATTTTTGCAGAGTAGGAGCCCCACGAAGTTCTTTGAGATTTTCCGAGTCAGGAGAAATGCTTTTGTTTGACGCATTTTGCTGGAAGACCTGATGTAAATAAGGTCCTGGTCCTTAAATGTGCTTAGAGAAAAGATCTGTATTCAGCAAAAGTTGATAGAAACAGACAAAAACGTACCATTAGGGTAAGTTGAACAGCGTCCAGGAATTCTGGGGGCGAAGCCCCCAGGAAAATTTTCAAGGACACGCCCTCTACTTTCGCCTAGAATGCATCTCACGACCAAATTTTTAGCGGTATTTAATTCGGATTTCGACAATTGTGTAGCAATTTTTTGCAGAGTAGCAGCCCCACGAAATTCTTTGACCTTGAGCAAACACAATTTACTTTGGCTAAAGAAGACTCCTTGGATCTCTTATCTGCCATAGACCGACTTGAATATTTGACGAGTGTTGGTAGCTACTTCTTTGAGAAATTTTACGTAAAGAACCTCTACTTTGTCTTAGAACGCTCCTCGCCATCCAATTATTGCCTGCCCCGAACATAGACATAGTAAATTTGACAATTCTTGGATCGTTCGTCTTGTAGTAAGCGTCCCAAGGAAAATTTTGAAAACTCCAGCCTCTACATTGGCTTAGAACGCCTCTCCCAATCACGCTCCAACACCTCTCGGAAATATCGATGCTGTAACCAACCCATACCCAATCACTTTCTTCTCGTTTTTGAAATGAATGTTAGTGCATAAAAACTTAAAATATGATGCAGATAGAGCGTGAGCGTGATTTTGTTTGCTCATTCAAAATAGAAACTCTTTCCTTCTCAACGGCGACTTGTTTCTTTATTGCAGTTTCGATCCCACCTTCGAAATTCCCGACTTCTACAGAAAATTTCCGAGTCTTATTGAATTGGGGGGGGGGCAGTTGCCCCCCCCAACCCCCCATAATTTCCGCCACTGTACTGTTGCAACATGAAGAAAGAAGCCTTGTATTTTGCTTCCTATCAGGCAACAGATTGTACATCAAATTCAACGAAGTGCTGCTTTAAATCTGAAATGGCCACATCCAAATTTCGCTGCCCTCACCCTCTGCCTTTCTGCAATCTCATCGATTCAGGTAGGACCAAACCATATCGTACCATCAAGTTCTGGGTCAACAAGAAGCAGCACGCGCAATCAAAAAAACCGACAGATTATCGCATTCCAACCAATCATTATTGCTCATAGTAAGGCCATGACTTGGTATAAAATGCAGCCCCAATTAGGGAATGTGTAAGAAAAGGGTTCTTTTTTACAACAAATACATACCTAGCCATAATAGCTACGATTTTGTACTGCTTTGCATCTGCTGTCGGTTAACCTCTGGTGTCAAGCATCGATCGACCATCTTTATCTCTGGACTGGACGGCCCAGACCTCTACAGGTTCCTTCGCAGCAACCTTACCACTCCAGCAAGTTGAAAACTGCTGAAAACTAGCCTGCGCGCAACATCCCAACCCAACCGCAGAAATTGTTTGATCTAGAATCAAACAAAAAGGTAGAAAGTTTGCTATATGAAGTGCTTTTTGCGTAGATTATGAAAGGTTAGTGCAAAGTTGTCTTATCTAATGATCACAGATAGAGCAGTAGCGTTATATCATTAACACAGGCTATATGTTATCAGCCATTTATCTTCCTGTTGCATAAAGCATTTACTTGTAATGTTTTTGTACCTCTTTGAAGTTCTCTTTTATGTCCTTGCTGTATCGTAGTTCAAATTGCTGCAAGATTAGGTCTCATTTGCCTTCCGAATTTTCCACGGTGGTAGGTCAACTCTAGGCACGGCCGTCGAGAGCTGGGCCGGGCCCCAGGGTCGGCCGCAGAAGGGATCCTGCGGCGCCGGAAAAGCTAATGGACATCATCCTTTTTCCAGGGATCACGCCCTCCTATGCATTGCTATAACGCTGCTTTTAGATGCAAACGCCCTTCCACACAATCGTGAAGATATAATTTTAGATGTAAAATTAGTTTATCTCGTATGTAGAGACTATGTTTAGAATGCCAGTGGGCCCCCAGGCCCCGGAAAGCTACTCAAGGGAATTAAAAACAAAGCAAAAGTACATGCTTTATTTTTTCCGGGCCCCTTAAGGCCCCAGGCCCCTGGCAACTACCCTGGCTAACCCCTTCTCGACGGTACTGACTCTAGGGGTCTAAAAGTGTAACAATGCGTGTCCATGAAGTCTCTGAGAATGGGATAGAATCACGTGGGGGAGTCCTCGGCTAAATTTCGGGTAGGGATGTGCCGCCCACAGTCTCAAAATGGGACCGTTGGCTAGACCAATTTTTGTGAAAATGATACCCTTGGCTAGACTAATTTCTCAATCAAAAGTGCCAAGTGCCCTGAATTGGAGTTTTCTAGACAAAACTTGCCAAATTTTCTCATTCTCAGGACACAAATTTTTTTAAAATTAGATTTTTTAGCAGAAATTACCAAGTTTTTACAGGGCTTTGACCAAAATTGCCACAAAGCATACCCTTGCCTAGACTAAACTCGAATAAAATTGCCAAAAAGTATACCCTTGGCTAGACTAGAAGTCCGAAAAAGTATACCCTTGTGGGCGGCACATCCCCAGGTACCTTTACTATGGAAGAATCCCCCCCCCCCGTGGATAGAATTGAAAAAGAGAAACGAGGAAAAATCATACCTCCAAGAAGTAGAATTATAACGCAGTGGTGGTGCCAGTGGAGGGCCAGAGCCTGGGGGGGTACTTGGTCTACAAACATACAGGGAGGTGCCGCTGGAAAATCTGAAAAACTACCCTGTTCCGGAGTCGAATTCTAAAAATGAAACCCTATCCCGGAGTCAAATTTTCTTAAACAATACCCTATCCTTTGGTTTCTTCACACAAAATTGTGCAATGTAAGGAAATTTGTACGAAATCTATCGAAAAATGGGGAAACATTGCAATCCAAGTGATTTGAATCACATTCGCAGAGTGCAAATGACCTAAAACGACCTTTCAGGGTAAAAAATGCCAATATGGACCCTGTCATGGAGCCGATTTTTACAATAATGATACCCTGCCCCGGAGTCGGAATCCTGAAAATGATACCCTGTTCAGCGGCACGTCAGAGAAATATATGAGTACCCCCCCCAGGGGCCAGAATGGGAACAGCCCTCTGTCAGAAGCATCTAGCCCTCCAGTCGGAGGAAATTTTGGGTTCCTGTCAGAGGAAATTTGGCAAGACGATGTAAGCAAACTGCATTTTTCAACAATTTTAACCCCTCTTTCGGAATTTCCAGCCTCTCTGTCAGAAGATTTCCGGTGCTACCACTGTTGCAATAACATTATCTAGGCTTTGATATTTCACCCAGCTGTTCAGCACCCTAATTGATAAGACTTATCTTATAAAATTGTAAGAGAAATCATGTAAAATGGGCAATATTTTGCAAATTTGTCACACAAAATACCTGTAGAAAGAGGTTGAATTTTTTGCCAGATCAGAGGAAAAAGTCAACTTGAAAAGTTGCCAGACAAGCATAGTCACACTTGAACCTAAAGAGTTGACCAGCCGAGGCATTTTCATTCTTTCATATCGGTTTTTTTTTTCTTGCTTTTTCTTTCTGTATGCGGGCTCTAGTGCCTGTTGCAGAATTTTTCTAGGCGTTCGCAAATCGACTGCCGTGGTCCCGTGCCGTGTATAAACTGGGAAGAGTGTTTGCTGCAACGTCTGTTTCATCAATTTTTATTGGTTTCATTCTTTTAACCCTAATCCACATTGGGGGAGGGTGTTTTCCAACCCCTTCAAAGTTTTCTTTCCGAGTTTTTGAAGGACATCAATTTTGTTTCCTAAACTTTCTGACTTTTAGAAATTATCTGATAGCCACATTTTGACATAAAAATTTTTAAACAATAGAGCTCACAGGTCATGTGACATGCTCATATTTGGAAGCAGGTAGCAGAAAAATACGGGAGGGATTTCATCAAACAGGTAACTTGGTGATTGTTATTTCACTAAGTTAAAGAAATGGCATAGCCTTCTGTACCATCTTCTGTGATACAGACTTTCCCATCCTAATTCTTTATACAATCTTTGCCTATTTGTACCTCTCCAGGCTCTATCAACAGCTAAGGCTGCAGAATAGTGGGTCTGTTCCAGCCTTTGCGTAAATGTTAAGTGCATTTCTGGGTCATATTTGTAATAAATGATGTCTCCATAGTCTAAGTGAAGTCTCACATACAATTTGTATATTTGGTTTAGCACATCCCTAGCTACATACTTAGACAAAAATCTTATCATTCCATTGCCGCTTTTAGCCTTGCCAATAGCCTCGTATTCCAAGATGCTTGTGCTCAGATTTTGTCTCAACTTCATCATTGGCTAGCAGCAAAAGGTGAGGATGGAACGGTTTTCTTTTTTGTTAGAGAAAACAACCTCTTCAGTCTTATTTACATTAAACTGCATTTTCCATTGCCATGCACATAATCACACCCTGTCAAGATCAGCATTGAGCTCATCAGCAGATCTTCTTTCATCTGCAACAACTGAAAAGAGAGAGGTATCATCCGCAAATATTTTGACATCACATTTCATATTCGCAGCAAGATCATTTATGTAGACAAGAGAAACAGTGGACCCAAGACAGAGCCCTGTGGCACACCAGCACATATCGGTGCCTATTCGAACTTTTACCGTTCAAGGCAACTCGCTGTTTACGATTTGCTAAGCAGTTCTGGATCGATTCTAAATTCATCTTGTAGAGGTTATCTGTACTTTGATAAAACTGCGACAAGATTAGGTCAGCTCATCCGCGTGGCAACAAGTGTCTTAAAAGCAAGCCATTACAAAGTCAGTTTTATCTGGTTTTATCAGTTATATCATTCTTCTAAGCTACTAAATCATTAGAAATGCTTTTTGGCCTTTTATAAATTCTATTTTAATGCCTAACAGCATTTCAAACTGCTACAAGATTAGGTGAGCTGTGTTCACTTGGAAAGCATTGCATTAGAAATGAGGTCATACAGCGTCTATTCCATTTCCTCAATTATATCATTCTTGTGGGCTACAAATTCACTTGAAATGCTTTTTCGCCATTTTATAATCTTCTGCTTACTTACCCTGGGTACCAGAGCCTCAAAATAACCACTTTAATTAGGCAGCCTCGTTTTGAAAATTTTTCAAAACTTCTTCTTTTTGTTGATATGAAAATTTCGGGCCCAGATTCGGATTTGGCACTCAAACTTTAGTCTGGTTACGTGTTTTTAAACTGCTGACAGTTGTGATGTTGATTTTATGACAAAGTGAAGTTTAAAGATTTATAAGGGATTTAACCATGAAAAGTCGTTTGGGGTGAAACTTCACACCCCGAGTCATTTTCATGGTCAAATCCCTTATAGATTTTCAAACTTCAAACTTCACACATCGCCATAAGTTTAACATTACAACCGCTAGCAACATGAAAACTCATGGTTAGACTAAGTTTGGATGCTAAATCCGAATTTGGGGACTAAAATTTCATTTGAAAGAATTTTGAATAATTTCCAAAACGAGGCTGCTCATTAAAGTGGTGTAGTTAAATGAACTTTATTTTTTCTTTTTATTATTTTTGGTTCGGGTACCCAGGGTACTGCTTACTTCGCCTTGGATGGTTTAGCTGCGTTTTGTAACAATCAACAATACAGCAACAGTTGTCTTGACAATGGCTTCTATGTAGTATTCCTTCGATCATTTGTATCATGAATTTATTTGAAATGCTTTGTCACCATTTTGAATTCTTCTTCTAAATTCTTCTTGGATGGCTTACTAGCATTGCAATAAAACTGCAACAAGACTACAGTAAATCCCCGCGTATAAGAACCTACTAATTTGAGAGCCAGCCTGAATTGGTTCTTATTTCAAAGGTACTAAGACTAATTTCAAGGTATAGAGGTTCTTATTTGAAGGGTGCCTCATGTAGTCCCCCAGAGAGTCTCACAAAGATGTTCAGCCAGCCATTTTATTTGTTTTGGAAGTTTGCTCATGGACCTAATAAGTAATTGAGGAGGAGAAAAGAACTTTCAAAGACAACTGGGGCCACAATGACGTTAATAACAGCAACTAAAGATCAACTATGCAACCCCTGCAATAAAAACCTATGTTTTGTCAAACTGAAACATGTTCTTAGTTGCAAGGTACATAATCTAGGAAAACAGCCTCTAGGTTTTTATTTTGGTAGGTTCTTATATGTGGCGATTCACTGTACATGTAAGCTGTAACAACATGGCAATTATTGTATTGATAATGGCCTCCATGTAGAGTTCCTTCAATCATTTGTATCATTTCTTTAGTCTAAGAATTCATTTGAAATTCTTTGTTAACATTTTTAATTCTTCTTCTAAATTCTTCTTGGATGGTTTACTGGCACTGTAATAAAACTAAAACAAAACTATGTGTAAACTGTAATAACATGGCAACTATTGTATTGATAATGGCCTCCATGTAGAGTTCCTTCGATCATTTGTATCATTTGTTTAGGCTATGAATTTATTTGAAATGCTTTGTCACCATTTTAAATTCTTCTTCTAAATTCTTCTTGGATGGTTTACTGGTACTGTAATAAAACTAAAACAAAACTATGCGTAAATTGTAATAACATGGCAACTATTGTATTGATAATGGCCTCCATGTAGAGTTCCTTCGATCATTTGTATCATTTGTTTAGTCTAAGAATTTATTTGAAATGCTTTGTTAACATTTTAAATTCTTCTTCTAAATTCTTCTTGGATGGTTTACTGGTACTGTAATAAAACTGCAACAAAACTATGTGTAAGCTGTAACAACATGGCAATTATTGTATTGATAATGGCCTCCATGTAGAGTTCCTTCGATCATTTGTATCATTTGTTTAGCCTAAGAATTTATTTGAAATGCTTTGTTAACATTTTAAATTCTTCTTCTAAATTCTTCTTGGATGGTTTACTGGTACTGTAATAAAACTGCAACAAAACTATGTGTAAGCTGTAACAACATGGCAATTATTGTATTGATAATGGCCTCCATGTAGAGTTCCTTCGATCATTTGCATCATTTGTTTAGGCCATGAATTTATTTGAAATGCTTTGTTAACATTTTAAATTCTTCTTCTAAATTCTTCTTGGATGGTTTACTGGTACTGTAATAAAACTGCAACAAAACTATGTGTAAGCTGTAACAACATGGCAACTATTGTATTGATAATGGACTCTATGTAGAGTTCCTACGATCATTTGTATCATTTGTTTAGTCTAAGAATTTATTTGAAATGCTTTGTTAACATTTTAAATTCTTCTTCTAAATTCTTCTTGGATGGTTTACTGGTACTGTAATAAAACTAAAACAAAACTATGTGTAAACTGTAATAACATGCCAACTATTGTATTGATAATGGCCTCCATGTAGAGTTCCTTCGATCATTTGTATCATTTGTTTAGGCCATGAATTCATTTGAAATGCTTTGTTAACATTTTAAATTCTTTTTCTAAATTCTTCTTGGATGGTTTACTGGTACTGTAATAAAACTGCAACAAAACTATGTGTAAGCTGTAATAACATGGCAACTATTGTATTGATAATGGCCTCCATGTAGAGTTCCTTCGATCATTTGTATCATTTGTTTAGTCTAAGAATTTATTTGAAATGCTTTGTTAACATTTTAAATTCTTCTTCTAAATTCTTCTTGGATGGTTTACTGGTACTGTAATAAAACTGCAACAAAACTATGTGTAAGCTGTAACAACATGGCAATTATTGTATTGATAATGGCCTCCATGTAGAGTTCCTTCGATCATTTGTATCATTTGTTTAGCCTAAGAATTTATTTGAAATGCTTTGTTAACATTTTAAATTCTTCTTCTAAATTCTTCTTGGATGGTTTACTGGTACTGTAATAAAACTGCAACAAAACTATGTGTAAGCTGTAACAACATGGCAATTATTGTATTGATAATGGCCTCCATGTAGAGTTCCTTCGATCATTTGCATCATTTGTTTAGGCCATGAATTTATTTGAAATGCTTTGTTAACATTTTAAATTCTTCTTCTAAATTCTTCTTGGATGGTTTACTGGTACTGTAATAAAACTGCAACAAAACTATGTGTAAGCTGTAACAACATGGCAACTATTGTATTGATAATGGACTCTATGTAGAGTTCCTACGATCATTTGTATCATTTGTTTAGTCTAAGAATTTATTTGAAATGCTTTGTTAACATTTTAAATTCTTCTTCTAAATTCTTCTTGGATGGTTTACTGGTACTGTAATAAAACTAAAACAAAACTATGTGTAAACTGTAATAACATGGCAACTATTGTATTGATAATGGCCTCCATGTAGAGTTCCTTCGATCATTTGTATCATTTGTTTAGGCCATGAATTCATTTGAAATGCTTTGTTAACATTTTAAATTCTTTTTCTAAATTCTTCTTGGATGGTTTACTGGTACTGTAATAAAACTGCAACAAAACTATGTGTAAGCTGTAATAACATGGCAACTATTGTATTGATAATGGACTCTATGTAGAGTTCCTTCGATCATTTGTGTCATTTGTTTAGGCCATGAATTCATTTGAAATGCTTTGTTAACATTTTAAATTCTTCTTCTAAATTCTTCTTGGATGGTTTACTGGTACTGTAATAAAACTGCAACAAAACTATGTGTAAGCTGTAACAACATGGCAATTATTGTATTGATAATGGCCTCCATGTAGAGTTCCTTCGATCATTTGTATCATTTGTTTAGGCCATGAATTTATTTGAAATGCTTTGTTAACATTTTAAATTCTTCTTCTAAATTCTTCTTGGATGGTTTACTGGTACTGTAATAAAACTGCAACAAAACTATGTGTAAGCTGTAACAACATGGCAACTATTGTATTGATAATAGGCTTCATGTAGAATTCCTTCGATCATTTGTATCATTTGTTTAGGCCATGAATTTATTTGAAATGCTTTGTTAACATTTTAAATTCTTCTTCTAAATTCTTCTTGGATGGTTTACTGGTACTGTAATAAAACTGCAACAAAACTATGTGTAAGCTGTAACAACATGGCAACTATTGTATTGATAATGGCCTCCATGTAGAGTTCCTTCGATCATTTGCATCATTTGTTTAGGCCATGAATTTATTTGAAATGCTTTGTTAACATTTTAAATTCTTCTTCTAAATTCTTCTTGGATGGTTTACTGGTACTGTAATAAAACTGCAACAAAACTATGTGTAAACTGTAATAACATGGCAACTATTGTATTGATAATGGACTCTTTGTAGCGTTCATTTGAAGAATTATATATATCATTCTTATAGGCTACATATAAATTTTAAAAAAAATGCTTTATCGCTATTTCAAAATTCTCTTTGAATCCTTACCTGTGTTTGAATAAAACTGCGACAAGATTAGGTAAGCTTATCAACGTGGCAAGTAACAACTGTGTTAAAAACAAACCCTTGCAACATCTATTTGATTAATTATATCATTCTTCTAGGTTACAAGTCTATTTCAATTGCCTTTTCACCATGTCTAAATTCTTTTTTAATCCCTAACTTTATTCTAAACTGCCGTAAGATTAGGTAAGCTGTATCAACTTGGAAATAGTTGTATAAGAAACGACTTCGTGCAGTGGGGATTTTATAAAGTATCATTCTTCTGGGCAACAAAGTTATTAGAAATGCTTTTATCAATTCTTCTTAAATCCTTAACTTTGTTCATAACTGCCGCAAGATTAAGTAAGTTGTATTCAAATGGACACAGTTGTTTGTATCAAGAATAAGCTCATGCATGCAGTATTTGATCAACTATGTCATTCTTTTAAGCGATGGTAAGTCACAAAAAGGAAACAGGATGTCAGTCCATCAGCCTCTCGCGCCCCATAGACAGACAAAGAGAATCTTTTTAAACATTTAAACAGACAATCAGATGAATAGACAGACGACAGACGAACAGAATCCATTACCAATGCTGTTGCACAGGAATATCGTGTGGCTCTGCAGCAATTAGTGCAATTAAGTGTTGCAATCATTTTGTGATTTAAAGAGAGTAACTTAACTTTATTAGATTCAATGGGAAGATAGGGTTCAAAATGAAATCTTATAGGTTTCTAAACAGCCTGTTATTATCAAATGATTTGTGGTGCTAAATTTAAAGGGAGTACAAAACCAGCATACTTTGCGTGAATTTTTGGGGGTACGTGGTACCCCCTTCTTGTTTTCTGTTTTTGTTTTTGGGTCAACTTGAGAGCCAATCAGCGCGGGGACTATGAACGCATGCGCTGTAGACATCGGTTGATCGTTCAAATATCTGCAGCCGTTTCGAAGATCGTTGACAGCTCACCTTTTATCGATTCTTGACTGCAGTTGTGTTTGATATGTGCCTGCAAGATTTCATGACTGATCTTTCAGGAAGCTTGGTACAGAGGTAATGTCGCGCGGTTGATCTCGCATATATAAACTGGCCTAAGCAATTGCTGTCGAAAGCCCAGTTATCAAATCTGAATTTGCTGGGTAGGACTACAAATACCCTTTACTTATCAGATAAATTCAATTCTTTGCCAAGCTTCCACGAAACGATATCGTGAGGGGTTTGAAAAAAACTTTTGTTATTGTTTCCCCATTGATTGTTCTGTGGCGGATGTGGTCTCCTGCGAACGTCTTACTACCACTCGTCAACTTGAGCTCGCCGTATCCCCAACAAGAAGTCAGTGACTTGCTCTGCACAGCTTCCAGAATAACTGACTGTACGAGTGTGTTTAATTGGCACCAGTTCTGAAAACGGTAGACTTGGAAGACTCAGAATTTGTGTTTGATTGACTCTCAATTCCGAAAACGACAGGTTTAGCAGGTTTGGCAAGCCTGCTGAACCTTCTGCTCCAAAAAGCAGAAGGTTTGACAGGCTTTGGAGAGATCCTTGATTTCATTTGCAGAACTCTGAAAACGAGGCGAAATTGCTCGCGTTGCTACGGAAATCGACAACTTTACTCTTTGTGGTCAAGCACCAGACTCGTCTTCATGTTTTTCAACTGGAACCTCTCGTCTTTGCCAAGATGAATCTGAAACCTGCTGCTTTGAAGAACTTTGTGTTCGATTAGGAACTGTGTTTCCGTCTCTGAGAAATCTACTGATTTCAGAAATTGGAAGGTTTGGAATTACCAATCAAACACCATCATAATCAACTCAAGGATGTAACAAAAACACCGTAATCTATAGGAAGAAGACTGTTCTGTAACTTAGAGAGGAAACTGCTGAAACCTGCAAAAGAAAATGAATTAATCTTTTTATCTGAAAGGAGAAATAAGTTAGTAACTCACCAGTAACAAAGAATAGCGTTAGACAACCAAAAACGCGTTTCGTTGCACACTGATCATGCGCAATAAGAAACACGTAATGTACACTCACCGAGCATGTGTGTTGTTTTATTGCTTTTGTGTCATATCTTCTGTCTGCGCCATCTTTACTGACTGCACATGGTGCTTCGCAGCGCTTTCAGTCAAGATGGCGCTGACAGAAGATATGACACATAAAACAACACACATTCTTGGTGAGTGTACATTATGTGTTTCTTATTGCGCATGCACTGATCAGCTCGGTTCGTGCGAGGAAACAATTAACGATGCAAGTAAGCCGCTTTATTACCAAAGAAATATGGAAACTTGATAATCACGTGTTGCCAGCTTTCAAGTCCTTTGGAAAATAGCACTTTGACAAATAACAATTGACGACTGCCTTAAAGATGGCGGTGAGGAATTTTTTACCAAGATGCACTGCACTCGAATTACGAATCTTTAATGATTCCCTAGGAATTCTATTAAAGAACGCAAAGGACTTTGTTAAAAATTCCTCGCTCCCATCTTTACCGCAATCGTCTTTTGAAGTTTTTCTGGACGAGGATGGCAAAAATGTCTGCATCTCGTTGAGGAATCTTAGCCGGAATGCTGGTTAAAGGAGATAACTTGTTTTTATTCAGCCTTTTAATCTGCAAAAGTATCTCATTGACAGTCATTGGCTAGAATTCAAATTGGCTCAGTTCGCAACGCTCTTTAATCATCTTGATGCTAGGATGATTTTGATATTTCCTGATAGCTTTTTCTACTGGGTCATTTATCCCATGTGTTTGTTTTAGCAGTGACTGGTCTTCTGAGATACCTAGACTCGCTGCAAAATGTTTGCAAAATGATGATTAAATATCTATGAAATTTGTACGTCCTCAGTCATCATTTCTCCACCTTCAATTAGAATCACAGTTGTTTCTATCTCATTTGAAAATACCGGTTTGACAGTCTTCCAAAATTTACGGTTATCTGTCTTCAAGGTCAAGGTTCCTATAGTACTCAGATTTCGTCTTGCGCTGGAGTTCCACGTAAAATTTTCTTTGCTTCTTGAAGGCTTTAAGGCTTTCTTCAATTCTTCTCTTCAGTTCTTCTCTTCAGTTCTCTTAACGTACCTATTGCGAAGTTCTTACGCAACGCATCGTCACTTTTCTCAGGGCCACTGTCATAAAGGTGCCGTCAGTTGTATGTAAATATTTTGTCTGTGGAGGAGCATGCCTATTAAATGTATCAGTAACCACAGTGTCGAAAGCATCGTAGTCCTCATTGTCCTGCGGTTCAGACGAAATCTGATCACAAAGGTCCTTCCTAACTTGACCTAAGCAATAGTAATGCCAATGGGTCGCCGTCGGGTTGAAATTATACGAGAACCAGGCTTATGTGACCGGGTCTACCGTTATAATGTCGTACTTTCTGGCGGGCGATAAAAATCAATTAAAAGAAAGTAAAGCAATTCACATTACAGCGGGAAAATACAATAGTGTGACCGCAGCCAGTAATTTTGACTTTCTTGCTTCATAAATAAGCAACGCCTGATCAGATTTACGCTCCGGACAACAATGTCCTGCAGCTCCGTTTATACTGAGATTAAACCCTGCCCTCAGAAGCAAATGCATCCATCTTGAACTTAAAAGTTTATTTTGGAAACAGAATGCCTTATTAATCTATACATTCCTATACGAATACCACCATGAATATCCTTATACCCAAATCCTCCAAGTGTTTAATGTCCTTATTTGCAATACACCTTTTCAAATAAAGGCCTCGTTTTGGAAATTTTTGAAAATCTCTTGATACGAAATTTCTGACCATGGATTTTGATTCAGCACCCCAAGTTTAGGTTAATTCCAAATTTTCATATTCCTAGAGTATGCGATTTCGATTTTATGGCGATGATAACTTTGAGAATTTATAAGGGATTTGACCGTCAAAATCGTTCGGGGTGAAACTTTACACCCTCAGTCATTATTCGCGGTCAAATCCCTTATAAATTTTCAAATTTGTTATCCTCATAAACTTAAATTCGTTAGCACTAAGATCATGAAAATTTGTAATTAGACTAAAATTTGGATGCTGAATTTGAATATGGGGTCCGAAATGTCATATGACGCAAGCTAAAGAAATTTTGAAAAATTTCAAAACGAGGTCGCTTAGTTGAAAAGGTGTATTACATGATAGCCATGATAGTTCGAGGTAGCTTGCAACGAAGTAAGTGATTTTTAAAACGAATCGTTGGGTTTAAAGTTTTGGCTCTTCATTAATTTTCAATCATTTTTCTCGCTGTTGTCCTCTTTTTGTTTCATGTAATAATGGGGAAGTCGTGCCATTTTCCTCCTACTCTTGGTACTGTCCCCTAGCCTTACTCCACAAGGGCCTTCAACTTACGCTCATCTTATCATGGGTTGCGGGAAAATTAGAAGTTCCTGTAAAGAATAAGAACTGTCAGGCCTACCTTGTGTGTTCTCTGTTTTTCCATCCTCTCCGTTGTC
Organism: Aurelia sp. 4 Dawson et al 2005; assembly: GCA_964019985.1. Lineage (NCBI taxonomy): Eukaryota > Metazoa > Cnidaria > Scyphozoa > Semaeostomeae > Ulmaridae > Aurelia > Aurelia sp. 4 Dawson et al 2005. The sequence goes on from OZ026494.1 coordinate 23,026,778, forward strand.
CCGTCGATTCAGCATCATCGTCATCTTGGCTGGTCCAACAAGTAAAATGGCCTAAATAGTCTTCTGTCTTGTTTTCAAGAGCACGAGAGCACAGCCTCAGTTTGGCCTGTGAGCTCCTTCAATGAGAGTGCGGAGCCCTTCAATGAGAGAGAATGAGAGTTGTGTGGAAAATGACGGAAATTATTTTACGCAAAATGAGGAATCCTAGATTCGAAATTTCCTTTGAATCTGGTTTTTCGGATGGTAATCATTGCTTAAAATTGTCTTGCAGCAGCTCAAAAGACATATATTCCTTTCAACTAAACTGTGATGAAAAGGATTTGACACTAGCTTTTGATTTCAAGGAGCTATTTATGATCCAGCTCGTTAAGTTTTTTGGATCATCCAGTGGTAAAAAATTTTAAGCAGAAAATTGGGACTGATGGCTTCTCGCAGCAACCATTCAAACGGCGCACATGTTTTTGGAACGTCCATTACTCTAAGACTCCGCAAAATTAGCCAATGCAATTAGTTTATTTTTCTACCGTTAAGGCGCAACGATGCAGCTGCAATTATGCAAAGCATCCAGTTTAATAATTCATTGAACAGACGCTTCGTAAAACATCATATAAATCACAAAGAAGGTGAAGCAAGAGCTCAAAACAGTCATGAAACATTGGAAAGAACAACAAGTCTACGAATAATGGAAAATAAAGAACGGAGATAATATATTCAAAGTTAAAAGGTAAATGTCTTATTATCGTGTCGTATAACTTCATAATATCGAAGAACTAGGATTGCGACGATTATCATTTCATACATATTTCAGTCCTTCAAAATCGTATTCACGTTGACCAAACACTGGAGACAAATTCAAGTTGACTTTCAATATATCTACCGGGTGTCTAAAAAAGCACCCCTATTTGAGTAAATGAGGAAACGGACCAATAAAAATATCAGGAATTTTTGAGTTCATAGGCATACTTGTTGATCTTCAACAGAAATGCACATACCTTGCACTTTAAAATCATCCTGCGAATACTGGGGATATGAGCCCGATGGGAGGGGGGGGGGTAGTACTTCAATGTAGCCATGATTAGACCTGTATCTGAACTTTGACAAAAGGATCCATTTGTATGATAGGATCTTCAAGAATTTCGAACCAATTTGCATGGATATCAGAAAATTTTTAACCCATGCGCATGAATTTGGTTGATTTTAAAACCCTTTTATAATACTAAACAAATGTTAATTTATTACTGTACTTAACACAAACTATCAGAAAAGTAACAACTATATCAATCAACCTACAAACGAACTGCAATTGTAGACTTATGACGATGAGTCCCTTGAATTCCTGAGGTAAACCTTGCTCAAGAGGGACTCATAATGAAACAGTGAAAAACTTGGCCCTATTTTCTTCAATCATCAATTGAACTATGATGGAATCACGTCTTCGAATCTCAATCCCGTAGGAGCGTATGGCAAGCGAAAGTCACCAAAATCAGATCAACCCAGGTTTTCTCAGAAAAACCGGGTTTATCTACAGAAAATCCGAGTTTATCTGAGAAAAACTTGGTTTTTCTCCAGAAAAACTCGGTTTTTCAGAAAAACTAAGCTTTTCTGCAAAAATGTCACTATTTTGGAGAAGCCGAGTTTTTCTCCGATCCCTTCCGATGAACCGAATTTGGCTTTATCAAATAAAATTTCACCTAGTGTTTCCCGAGAATTCACGGCTGCACCGATCGACCAGATCGAACTTAAAATAAACCGAGTTTCTCAGAAAAACCGAGTTTTTCAGAAAAAACCAAGTTTTTCAGAAAAAACTAAGCTTTTCAGCAGAAAAGCAGGGTTTTCAGAAACACAATCAAAGTACAAAGAGTGCCTTGAATCAGCGTTGATTGATCTTCTTCAACATAATAGGATTGAGAACAAAGCGATGTAAAATATGACAAAGACGAAGTATTGAGTTCCTCACAAACAATGAGTGGCAGTAAATGCAATCCATGATGGAGGGGTTCCTGTTCCTGAAGGGTTCCTCATCCATTGCCCAGTGATACTTTGCCAGAATTAGCGCCACTTTTCATGGAGCCACAAATTTCTTACGAGAGAAAAATTTATACCCGGTTGATAGAAAGTTTTTTGCAATGCTGCACTGCATAAATTGAAGCTGTACATTGTAAAAGTTTCTTAGTATTTTCATGGTTTTCGGTAGTACGATTTCATAATGTTGTCTTAGAATTATTATTATTATTATTATTATTATTATTATTATTATTATTATTATTTATCATTATTATTATTATTATTATCAATTTGTTTTAGGTTGGCAACTTACATAGCTAGAAAAGCTAATTTAAACAAGAAAAACAAGTCAATAAAATTACAAAGTTCATACCAATTTACAAAGTTCATATTAAAAATAGTGCAAAATCTATAAAAATCCGAGCCGAGGAATGTACTGCCTGCAAAGTCTGCAGTCGCAGCCTTCATTTTTCCAATATTTGATGTTATTCTTAAATTCTTGCACAGAATTTTGAATCCTTAATTTCCTGTGGAATAGAGTGCCAAATACGCTGTCCTCTGTATCGGATTGTTTCAGTACCATGATTAACTGTATGTACCATAGGAAGTAAAAATGTATTGGTATTTCTCAAATTATATCTAACACTTCTTTTCAAGAAACTTTCGTCCATAAAACTGGGGTTTAAATTATTTGTAGTTTTGAACATTTCAGTCATTAGCAATTGCACATTTTTCTGGTGTATTGTTACAGATCCATCTTTTTCCAACAAAGATTCGAAGCTGGAAGCATAGTCTTTATATGCAATTCGTAAGGCTCTTTCATGCAGTCTATTGATCTTGTTATTCATTTTTCTGCTATGGAACATCCATACCAAAGGACAGTATTGGAACTGGCTAGTTACAAATGCTCTCATTAACAGTCTTAACTTATCTGTTCCTAGATATGTGGACATGCGTGACAAGGCAAATAGTTTGTTTCCAGCCTTTTTACAAATATTGCTGACATGCTTTTCAAAGTTGAGATTTGAATCAATCAAAACCCCTAAAAGTTTCTCTTCTTGTGAATTATTGACGGTACAGTTGCCAATATTTATGCCAACATCTTGATTTGTTCTTTCACCAAAAATCATAAAATGGCATTTATCTTCGTTAAGTTTCATGTAATTATTTCGAAACCATTCAATAATGATTTAGGAGTCATTTTCTAACCTGAAGGCGACATTTTCTAGACGCGTATCGCACGTATAAATGGTTGTATCGTCCGAATAGTTACATATCTCTGTCTCCTGAATCGATAACAGAAGGTCATTGATGTAGATATTGAAAAAGAGAGGTCCAAGAATGAGCTTACAATATGAATGTAGGGGTTTCTGATATTTATAAAACGGTCGTATGGTAAACTATGTCTGTACAGTCAGTAGGTGAACACATTTCATTATTTCATTCCCAGTTGATTGTTTTCACCATTGGCATTCGAATATGGTCTCTTCAAATATATGTCTTTACCGAAATCGGCATAACTTTGTATTCCCGGGGAAGCATCCCGAGAGTTCAGAATGCCCCTTTTAAAACTCGGTCTTTTGAGATGATAAGATATCCGAGAAACGAAACCCAGTCTCGATTATCGGAAGAACCGAGTGTATCTTCGAGCAGCCGATTTTTCTGACGCGAAAGTCACCAGAATTAGAAAAACCAAGTTTTTCTGACAAACTCGGTTTTTCTAGATATAAACTTAGTTTTTCTGCCTGATAAACTTAGTTTTTCTGCCTGATAAGCTTAGTTTTTCTGAAAAACCGAGTTTTTCACCAGAAAAACCGGGTTTATCAGATTTTGGTGACTTTCGCTTGCCATAGGAGTTTTTTCAATTCTTCAATCGAATCGAAAATTCTATCACATTTACACCGTGACAGTAGTAATTCACAAATCTCGCAATCTGATTGGTACTGTGGGAATTGCAAAGTTTGGGCCTCAATACACCACTTTAATTAAGCAGCCTCGTTTTGGAAATTCGTCAAAATCTCTTCCTATTGTTAATATGAAAATTTCGAGCCCAGATTCGGATTTGGCACCCAAACTTTAGTCCGGTTACATATTTTTAAAATGCTGACAATTGTCATGTTGATTTTATGACAACGTAAAGTTCAAAGATTTATAAGGGATTTGACCGTGAAAAGTCCTTGGGGGTGAAACTTTACACCCCGAGTCATTTTCACGGCCAAATCCCTTACAGAAAATTAACAATACTACCGATAGCAACATGAAAGCTTGTGATTAGACTAAAGTTTGGGTGCTGAATCGGAATTTGGCATCTAAAATTTCATTTGAAAGAATTTTGAATAATTTCCGAAACGAGGCTGCTCATTAAAGTGGTGTTTAGGGCAAGGTTTTTCAGGGTGATATTATGTGTCTCTGTTGACTGAAGCGCCATCTTCAAGTCAAAGAGTACAGGGAAACATGAGACTTATCGTCATAAGTCTAGTGCAAATGTTCAGTTGACATTCTGTTGCTTGCAGCCCATGATTTCCTATCACAGGGACAAAGCAGAAACTGTGTAAAATGATGTCATTGACCTATCTGAGATAAGCTGAGATAAGGAAATGTTTGAAAAAAGCATTTTGAAATGATAAATCAAGAGCTTAAGGTCCTTGGCAGAAAATATCAAGTGTTGCCAAATTTTGGGATCTGTTACAGGGAGCAATGGGGGCTCAAAGTCACGATTTCTCGCGCAAGCGTGTGCACTTTCCGCCCTGTCTATCACAGGCATATTGCAACAGAATTTCAACTTTGACCTTCAGCTTTTCTTTTGAAAAGAATTATATACTGAAATGCTTCAATTCTTCTACAAATAATTACTCCTTTGAGGAATCAATCCTTGCATTGCGTTCCATCTTATGTGTCAAAGAAGAAGAAAGGGAGCACAAGAACGCTCATTTTGGAGATGTGGCACGACTTTATCATTCTTACCACACTTTTAACATATTTGTTGAATCCGGGCGATGTCCAAGGGTCGTTTGTTCTTTCAAAAGCGAAAAACCGAAAGGTAAAGTTTATATGTGCATGGAAAAAATATCCATGATACAAATCAAGGCTAGGACCTTTTTCAAAACCTTTGCTTTCGGGTGCACTTTAAATTTTGGCTTTGCAAGCTTGTATCTCGGGTGTTTGGTGGACGATTTCTGAATGCAACGTATTCGAATCTATGTTGAAGATTGGTATACTTAGCTGTCTACTCGGATAGTAATATTGTCTTATCGTTTCGTTCCTGTTTCCAATCAAAAGGGTGGTACTTTTTTGAGACACCTGGCAAATACATCTATACATACATACCGGGTGAGCCAGAAAAAAGTTCCCGCTTTTGAAAATTCGTAACACCAAGACTTCTACGCGGACTTGAATCATTCAAATTCTGGTTAAAAGTTGAAAGATCAAAGTATTTTTTTTATTCTTTTCGCTGTCCTACCAGCACTAGAAGTATTGGTAAATTCAACTTTATAACAATTTCATGGCTGCAAAATGATCGAAAAAGGGCCTAATCGTAAGGACTCTGTTCAAATCGAACAATAGGCCATGGACTTTTCACCTCCCTCAAGTGTTATAAGAAAACGATTTTCAAACAAATACGAAAGATTTTCAATCCCAAGGCAATTAATACCTAGAGGATATCTCTCACCCATGAGAAGTTGCATTTCCTTCATTATTCTGTGCGAGAGGTCATTTATGCATTGATCAATGTTTTAGGCCATTTTTCAGTCATTTTGCAGCCATGATTTTTGTAAAGTTGAATTTACCTATATTTGTAGTGCTGGTATGACAGCGAGAAAAATCACAAAAATACTTTGATCTTTCGGCTTTTAACTAGAGTTTAAAATGATTCAAATCTGTGAAGTAGTCTTGGTGTTACGAATTTTCAAAAGTGGGAACTTTTTTCTGGCTCACTCGGTATATATAATTCTTTTACAACGATATCCCTTCCGTAAAAATACGACTTGAAAAAGTCAAGAACTAGAAATATAAAACATACCGGCGAATCAAGAAAAATGCCCGGAGTTTGAAAGGCTACTGCTGCCTGAGTATAAAAGCAATGATGTTATGCAATACCTGATTGAAAAGCTAACATGTTCAATTATTTTTAAAAATTTTTCTGGCTAAAAGCGGTCACTCCGTTCAGATTCTGTAAGTGATTCTCTAAATGAACCCTTTGAGAAACCTTAAAAAAGTGCTAAAATTAAAACACATCTAAGTGTCATTATTGCTAGAAAGGAGAACGAAGGGAAATCTTGCTTGGTATTTTCACTCGTTTCTGCAGGTTTCCGAAAGGGGCTTTCTGTAGAAAATCTCTTATTTTGACTGGAACGAACGACCGATTAAAGCTGGGTAAATTACTGATCCTAAATTTGACATATCTGCGATTAAAAAAGACAGTTTTCAATATGTCTTGCATATGCGTAGTGATGGCAGTTCTCTGATATTAAGCCTGGTTTCCATTAAATCGCAAAGTGTCGCAAAATGTCGCAAGTGTCGCAGAATTTTGGTTCTGCAACACTTTGCGACGAATGGAAACTGCTGTACTAATATACTGCGACACTTTGCGACACTCTGCGACACTTTGCGATCAATGGAAGCACTTGTCCTAATATTCTGCGACCAATTGCGATCCCAGAACAATAGAGTCATTTGACATCATTCAAGCTGTGCGCACGTGATGTTATTTTCATTGAATCATGGCACTAAAATTCTGCAACACTCTGCGACCAATGGGAACGTCCTGTCGCAGAGAGTTACAGAATGCAGCAAACCAAAATTCTGCGACACTCTGCGACACTTTGCGAAACTCTACGATTTAATGGAAACCAGGCTGTAGCAGCAAGACGTGGACGTCTTTGAAAACGCAGCTTATTTTTTATGTTTCTAGAGCATTCTAATTCCAGCCTTAGGGCCAATTTATACGTCGTGCTTAACTCGCACCGAATCAATTATGAAGTTTCGAAATTTTCAAAGTGTCGATTAAGTTCGAGATAAGCTCGACGTCTAAATTGAATTTGGAATTAAGCTCGAATCAAATGCAAAGCACGACGAAAGCTCGTCGTTGCCAGTCGCACTACGCGACCAAAGCGCGACTTGGATTTTAACGTCGCGCTTCTGATGAATCAAATAGAGTTGATCTGTTGTTGTTTACAGTTACCATGAAAAAGTCTCATATCCGAGTGGGCGCCAAAAAGAGGTAGCTTCGGAATTGCCGAAATGAATTGGCGCGGCAGAAGTGCGACGTTTAAATCTAATAAAATTTTTATGACGCGCTTAACTTGTGCTTTTGTCGCTCTGAATCCTAATTGATTCGATGCGAGTTAAGCGCGACGTATAAATTGGGCCTTACCCTTCCAGAAAGCTACTCACCGACAGACAAATTCCCTAAGAACTGTTTGCATTCTCGTATTTCCATCATTTGTGAATGTGCTCTTATTGCATTTTGATTCCCTTCTCGACGTCCTATTTTTCCAATGCGGCCTTCAAAAGTATACTTTTCAGCTTGTCAGTTTCAGAATAGAACGTACAATTAGTCTCTCGAGACTCGCAAAAGTGTTAAAGTTGATTTCACATTGTAATTGAATTACAATATTGACATCCTCAAACAAAGAATTATGCTGGCGTCTTCTTGACTCGCATCTTCTTGCTAAAACAGACTATTAACTGGAATATTACTCCAAGCCTTAATGCCTGAGTAATGAAATCCCTTCTTGGTTAATTCAAGATTTAGCTTGAGGACATGGAGATCTCTATAATTCCTTGTATCATAATGTGATGGGAATACAGAACATCTCTGGTAAAATTTACAAAACTCTTCACATGTTTCTTCTGTCCTCTTTGCTTATTCGCCATCTGATTGGTCCGTGAAAATGAGGCTTTGAAGGTTCCCGGCCATGGATCACGAGCAAAAAATCGGCTAAGACATTTGATTCCTATCTTATTGGCTAGATATATAACAAATGATAGACTTTGAAGAAACGGAAATTGTTCGTAAGTCACTGCACATTGAAATATCTGGGGAATATCTGTTAGGTCTGCTTGCAAGGGTCTCTGGCAAATGCGTCAAGGACAGGCATTAATTTAAGGATTTTTCATCACTGCACAAAATAGCGCAAATCGAAGCTCTTTAGCTTGACGGGGTGTGACAGAGGGGTGTGGCAATGGGTGCGGCATAGTTTTTAGTGGCCAGAAGCTGGAGGAAGGGATAAAGTTTTTTGCGCATCGTATACGATTTGTTCATCAATTGCCGAGCAACATCAATTAGTTGTCTACCAGGTGGTAAAAACCAGTGGTAAATGCCAGAAGTGTACAATTTTAAGGGGTCCAAGAGTATGGATACCTGGAAAAATTTTGTAAATATGACTTGTAGAATGCTCAGGTTGGACTTAGTTCTCATTTTTCATGGCAGTTTGTCACGCAGCTGATATGCTGAAAGATGAGCTAGAAACAGAGAAACAGTGATTATTGAATATTAGTCATTGATATTCTCTTGCAGACTATGATAAGCATCCAGAAATGTTCTGCTCCGCAAGGAGAGGATCAGCTAGATTTTGAGTGCAGCATCTTACAAATAGGGTGTCAAAGATACAGGAGAACGAAGAAGCGCGCCGTAGGCGCGCGAAATTTTCAGGCTGGTAGTTATGAAAATTCAAAATTCTTTGGTTCAACAATCCTGACCTGAATCTATATTTCAAAGTCCTTTTCCAGTTATGTAATGAAGTCAGAACAGAAAAATGGGAAGCCAAATCACTGCTGAATCTTTCCACACTGAAACCTTTTGAACCTCTTTTTATGGTGCTACTAACTTAAGAACATCTTGAGCAGATTGGTTTGTGTTTTACCTCTAGTCTCTTACGTCTTCTTCAAGTTCAACTCCCTACCAAGCTGGTTCACTCGTTTTTCCTGTATACAACACTTGAATTATATACTCTCCAACATTCGTTTTGAAAAAAAACAATGGGGAAATGAATTTGTTTCATTAAGGGAGGCGGGGGGAATCCTGTCAAGGAAGGGTTGTCAAGCATACAGTCCTTACAAAGAGTGTTTATTGGTCGTTATTCTGAAGACAGCTTAATCAGTAGTATTTCAAACTGAAAAGTGACAAATTCATCACTGCACAATATTCAATTCATCACTGCACATTTTGGATTCATCACTGCACAAATTGGTCATCACTGCGCTTTGAATTAATCCTTGGAAGGAAGAACGTAATAGACGATTACGCTAAAGATGGCGGCGAGGAACTTTTTACCAAGATCCATTGCGCTCGAATTACGAATCCTTAACGATTCTATAGGAATTCGATTAAGGAATGCAATGCATCTTGGTAAAACGTTCTTTGACGCCATCTTTAGCGTAATCGTCTATTCCAAACTGGATTTGAACCTTCCGCTGTTAACAGCATCCTTAGAACAAAAGAGCTTTTCATTCAAGAGTGCCAAACTTTGGGACGAATGATAGCCGGCTTTAGAAAAAATCTACGAAAAGTATACTCCAAAATGTGAAAGCAATGAAATGACGCTTTTGACAACCGGCTTTATAAAAATTGCCTTCTTTTCATACCCTGTTAATTAGAAACTAGTTAAGTCATGAACAAATGACCAATGACAAATGAACTCCTATCTTTGAAGCTACATCGTCCCTATGAAGAGACTTTTTCTACAAATAAGAGTGTTCATTTTGAGAAGCAAGAAGCTGTTCTTGGCTTTATCACTATTTGCGCCTTTGTACAAAAACAACTGCTCATTTATCTTAAAAGTGTGACATTCTGGAGCTAATTGGCTCCATGATTTTCCAAATCCACAGGCTTACAAGTCTCTGCAAGCAGTTTTTCAGCAAAATTGACTAGTCCTTTTCTATTTTTGATCAAAATAACGGCTTTTCAAGCAAAGATCTGTGAAATTTCCACATGTCCCTCGCAGCCTGCTCAATGGAAACAGCTAATTGTGTAGCAGGTGATGGTGAACTCGATTTTCAGCAAATATGCTGCAGGTATCTTCAAACAGACTGCACAAAAATGAATATCAACAGATCCATCAAAAACCAAATAGGTACAGATTCTTGCTTAAATATAGACCTCACAAACTATGGTTTTTATGTACGAAGCAAATCGAGTATATACGGTATAAGCGTGAGGAGGTGTCATGCACCAATTGACACACGAACCAAGAACGCATTCCGTGTGCTTGCTAAAATGCCGAGAATGCAGTCAGTGCCACCTCTGACGTATTGCTGCGTCTCCGCGCCAAACTCGCAAGGAGGCTATGGATTCGTCATAAAACCATAATCCAGCGAGAAAACGTTGCGAGTTCTGATAAACACAATTCTTTGTACGAGGAGTTTGTTTTTCAATGTTCAAGCTCTATAAACATAGCCTGCGTGCAGACTCCACAGTCAGTGCCGAGGAGCAAAATGAAGAAGAAAGCTGTAGAGTCTGCACGTAGGCTATTTAAACCTGACTCTGAAGTGATTTTGAAGAGTGTACGAGAACTCCCGCTTTTTAGCCTGTTTTGAAAAAGTGGGCCTATTTTTAAGAGTGAGTCCCTTTTGACCAAGTGATATCAGCAAATCAAAGAACGCAAGGAAACAGGGGTCTAACAGGCATAGATGTAGCTCGACTGAAGCCACCAAACAAACTGTAGAAAACAATAGATGCACGTTGGTGCACCTCTTCATTGTAACATCGGAGGTACACGACATCACCAAGTGTGAAATTACAGTAAGTTCCCAGTAAGTATATGGTTGTGTTTGATTGGCATTTCCAAACCTACCCAATTTCTGAAAACGGTAGACTTCGCAGAGACGGAAACACAGTTCCCAACCAAACACAAAGTTCTTGAAAGCAGCAGGTTTCAGATTTATCCTGGCGAAGACGAGGTTTCCAATTGAAAAACACGAAGATGAGTCCGCTGCTTGGCAACAAAAACTGATCTGACTCAATTACCATGGCAGCACGAGCAAATTCGCCTCGTTTTCAAAGTTTTGCAAATGAAAACGAGGATCTCTCCAAAGTCTGCCAAACCTTCCGCCTGGTGGAGCAGAAGGTTCGGCAGGCCTTCCAAACCTGCCAAACCTGCCGTTTTCGGATTTTGGTAGTCAATCAAACACACCCTAAGAAACCACTCTTCAATTTGAGGCCTCAGAAAGTTTCTTATTCAAAGAGACCTTTCCATGATCAGGGTTAAAGTTTCTTATACATAGGTACCATCAAGTCAAACCAAGTCAAAGTATGTGACAGCACCGTGGATGTATGTATATTGAACAATACTAGTAATATTGTACAATACATACTGTACAGTTAAATGTTTTGATATCAATTAACTGCTTTATGCATTTAAGATCAATACTTCATTGCAAAGCAAAGGAAATACCTTTGGAAGCATTTTTTTTAGCATTTAGGAAATATACTATGGCAAACCTAAAAATAGGAAACATCTTAATTTCAGACCAAGAATTGTTTTTTACAAAAGGAGCCTCTTGTGAATAGAATGAGGCCTGTTTCTTATACAAGGGAGTTTTTTATATGCAGGAACCTACTGTAATACCATATATATGAAGGAGAGCATAGAACTCAAATCTTTAAAAAAGGTGGGTGTAAAATTCTATTACATTTTTTTCTTTGAATTAAAGTTCTTGAAAGGAACTTCAGGTAATTCGCAATAAATTTGCCGTGGCCATTTCTTGATACCTTCACTACTTTCAAAATGGTGGCATTTATTAATTTTGAGGCTGTGACGTCATCAAATTTCTAAATCCTTAACCAGAAGAGCAACAGATTTCTGCTTGCAACCATGTTGTAGACCTTCATCAACTATGGTTATCTTGAAGATTGTATCAATTTCTCTCAACTAATTCAAGATTTACGATGATTTTAATTTCTTCACAATTTTCGATGAATTTTTGCAAAATAAGTCAAAATGCCGCCATTTTGAAAATAAACAATATATCAAAAAATTGCCACGGTAGATTTACATTACCTGATGGAACTGTGAAGCGCTTCTGAATAAATACACGCCACTACTTAAACCACGCGCACTTAAAAGCAGGAGCAGATTTTCATTGAACCATGTGGAAATCACATTTTCAGTTTCTGTTTTGCATTTTTACCATTAGTTATCAAAGCGACAAAGCTGCGGAGAAAATATATTATCGAGAAACGGGCATTAATATTAATTTAGCGAGTAGATTTAAAGAGAATAGTTGATTTCGCTTATAGAAAACTGAAGCAGCACTCAGAGAGTGAAGTTGAAATTTAGCGCTCTGATGGTTGGACCTGACGTCTCAAACATCGAACGGCTGTGAGAATACCATCATGGTTAATGTTTATCAGATCTTACGACTCTGAACTAGAGAAAATTAGCCAATCCTTGCAACTTAGCTGTAAAGCAAGGATTTCGGTTCCCTGCAAATGGAAAGAAAAAAGCTGTTCTGGTGAATGACACTGCATTTGAAATCGTAAGTTGTTTTATTGATGTATCGGAAAGGACATTTTTTATTCGCTAACCTGAATCGATGAGGTTGTGTTGGCGGTTTATTTTCTGTAATATAACTTAGCCTCATTTTCACCGACCATAATTCTTTGCGGCTCTGTGTTTGATTTGACCTGCAGGGATTTACTCTTCCTGGAAAATGGGATAAATCCTTTGGCTGCGTCTGGTGTCCAATTTAACCAATCGCCTAACTTGTCACGCACTTCCGTTCAATGAAAGTAGGCATCGGAAAGAATGGAACGAAAGTCGCAGAAAATTTTTACAACCCCTTTTGTGGGAGAAATCAAAACTACTATGCTCAGTACTCCTTGGCCATTCTAGACCATTCAGACCCGACCAGTCAGGGCTTGGCACGTTTGACACGTAATTTATCAGACGCTGTTGACCCTGGGTACAAGAGAGGAGGATGTTTGCGCGGTATAAAGGGGGCCTGAAGGCTGATTTCCAGTCAGTAGAAATTTCCGAGCGGACGGAAATTCTATTGTTTGCAAGAGAAAATGTCGCTCTGAAATTGAATAGATAGTTACGGCTGAGCAACCTTTATTGTCTAAAATTGGGCTCCCCCACTCGGAAATTTCCGGTGACTGGAAATTGGCCTTAACATAGGGGGTCCAAAGCCGCAAAGCCGTGCAGAAATCACGTGAAAGCCGTAATTCGCTATGAAATAGAGCGAAAAGCCGCAGCCGCGATGGTAAAACATGCCTTCTGGTATACATAACCAACTACTCGTCCATACAAACGGAGAAAACATTGCTATGAATACCTGTGTAGTGTGTATCACAGTTCTTATGCTTCTCATTCTTGTTCACTGAACGAGCTTATCGATCTAAGCCTTTTCAAAATTTATTGAACGCAAATTTTTTCATGGAAAGGTTAACATTCAGAAAATGTAGAGCAGCTTTATACCCAGAATCATGTGAAAACAATGAATGACTTACTTAAAACGGCAGAATTTTATGCATTGGAAAATATCGCATTGGAAAATAAGCTCCCGCTTACACGTTGCCGGTAGAATTTGAAAACGGCATGAGAAAGTGCCGTTTTGGCCTCCCGTTTACACGATACCGGTAGAATTTTATTCTTATTCTATAGACAATAACAACTGACGTCAATAATCAATCAAGACAGATAAAACAACTACGACAATAAGGACAATAGGGAGGATTTAAAATATTAGCCTTTTGACAAAAGCGGCATAAAATTCAGCCGGCAGAATGCGTTTACACGATGCTGGCAGAATTTGAAAACGGCAGAATTACAAACTTCGCCGTTTTGCTAACCAAAGCAAATTCTGCCGGCAGAATACCAGTATCGTGTAAGCGGGAGCCAAAACGGCACTTTTTAACGCTGTTTTCAAATTCTACCGGCATCGTGTAAACGGGGTCTAACAGTTTAGTTCCAAATAACTAATCAGTCATTAAAGCTCTGCGCGACCAAATCATGGCTCTGAGCCAACAAGGAGTCTCATTACTTCACTGATTATGGTAGCACTATCCTCTTCTTCCAAGTCCCTAGTAGCATTTTCGCGCTTAGGGGTGCGCGAACTCGCACCGATGGCGCGAAGAAGATAGCGAACATTCCTCTCAGGCACTTTTCTCCCAGTGCTAAATAGGGAGCTAAGACAAATTTCGTAGTGATTTTTTATTGTCACTGAATAGAGATAATATCGATTAATATGAATTTTTCGTCGTCGTCCTTGCCCACCGAACGATACAATATCTTGTCAACATTGATACCTTTGTTACATTTCTTGATTTCTTGGGCGGCCTGAGGAGGCTTCTTTAACCCCTTCGGAGTAATGCGAAGAGCATGGCCACAGGCCGCAATTTAACTGGAAGCCGCATCCGCATCATCAACGCCGTAAACCGTTGCCAGTTCACACCGAAAGACGCAAGACCAGGCCCATCGAAAGCGGGGAGGGGGCTGGAGGGGGCTTCAGCACCCCAATAAGTTGCTGAAGATTGTTGATTTTGTAAGTGAAAAAGGCTGCGATAGCCAAGTTCGTAGGAATGAAGATTAAAACTCATATATATTTGAGGAAGCTACCAGAATCTATCACAAATGCAATATCTTTCGATGTCATTGAAGTCTAAAACTTCAAAATGTTCAAAAATTTTGGAAAGATCCCATTAGTCGTGATCCTTTGCTTCCGTCAATGGCACATTTTCCAAAAATTGGGCGTTTTCCAACGATCTAAAGGGCGTGGTCATGAAAAATCTTCCCGGGGACAAGCTCCCGCACCCCCGATTTTCCTCGCTTCGCTCGTGCCTCACTTCAGCTCCCTAATTTGAATTTCGTTCCAAACGGGCCTGAAGACGCGTCTTATACTGAAGCCGCAATCTGTAGAAAAACCACTGCTAAATCCGAAAGCCGTACGTAAAGATAGGGTCGAGGCCTTGAAGCCGAAGACCTATAATAGGCCGCTATAAAACTGTTTACCTATATTTTAAGGGAGTGCGAAAATATTAAGAGACATTTTCATGAGATGCGAGCTTTCTTTGCCTGAAACAAATCCTATGATGTAGTCAATCCAAACTTAAAGGGAGTACAAAGACCAGCAACCTTTGCAATTGTTTGTTTTTGTTTTTGTGAATTTCGTACAGTCAGTTATTCTGGAAGCTGTGGAGAGCAAGTTGTTGACTTCACCCAAAGCATGCTGGTCTTTGTATTTTGTAAAATAGACCTTTTAGCTATTCTGAAAAAGAATCTCAATCGAATGATGATTTGCTACATTTTGTAGAATTTTCGAATGTGCACAATTGTGATAGAAGCTCTAACGCCACTCGATCGAATCTCGTGTATAAAAATGTATAAAAAGAACGCTCGATCCAGGCTCTTTTGCTGAATAGCTAAAAGGTCTATTGCAGTCAAAGCACGAGAAGCATGACCAGCGTAATCCTAAAATATTTGATTCTTCCAAATCCGCATTGCAATATTATTCGAATAATAATTCGAGTAATGATAATGAAAATGCTGTAAGGCACCTGCACTGTCAAATTAATTGAGTGTCATGTTTTGTTTTGCTCCCGGGGGGTATTTGACTAGGGGAGTGACGGGGGTGCGTAGTATCTGTCCACACCCTGTACCCTGTCTCATTAAAAATGCCCCAAAAGTATGCCCTGTCGCATAAAATTTTTGATAAGATCCATTGTTTCAAGAAAACTCTAAAACATTTCCTTCCACACGATAGCCTGTCGCATAAGTTTCTTATCAATTGCAGTACCTTGGTCCCTTCAAATTTCGCCTGCCTATAATTTTTGCCCCGGAGAAATGTGGAAATATTTGGCGAGGCGAAAATTAGAGGGAGCAAAAATTAAAGGGAGATTAAAAAGTCTATATTTTATACAAAAGAAGTTTTTTAGTTTTGATTCTAATATGAAACGCAAGACATGTGTTACTCTTCGACTATAACAATATTGTCCTCCCCTGTATCTGCGGAAAGATTTTGTTGTTCTAGTTCCACCGTGTTCTCTTCTTCAAGGCCATATTCATCCAAATTATCATCATCAGCCATTCTCTCCTTGGCTTCAAATTGGGCAGAAGATACTGTCATCATCTCTAGCTCAATATGGTATTCGTCTACCAACTCTTTCATTCGACTAAAGAGGGAGATGTTGATGCCTTATTTTTTCTGACAATTAGAGCAATTGGTAGTTCGAGTCCACCTTTAATAAAAATTGGTGATCTTCTATGCTTGTTGTCTAGAACACGATCTTCTAAAGCGCCTCTGTTGTTCTAGAAATCGTTGCAAAAGCGATGTATTTCCCTTGGTATTTGACCTACAACATCTTAGGCTCCAATTTTACACCGCAGTGGATTAGACCAATACTTTGAAATTTGTAGGGTGGGGGGGAAATCAAAGGGAGCGAAACTTCTGCACATTGGGGAGAGAAAATTAAAGGGGCCAAACTTAATGGGAGCCAAAATTGAAGGCAGGCAAAATTTGACGGGACTAAGGTACCCTGTCGCATAACTTTTTCGATTATCAAAAGATTAATATTCGCATACGTCAGTTCAACCGGTCACAATTCTCTCGCTTTGACAATAACAGACCATGGGCATTTTGGACACGATTTGGGTGTTGATCGTGTGAACAATACTCAACAATACCTGGCCTAAATGTTCCTAAATGAATAATTATATTTCGTTACCTTGCTTGTCTTCAATTCACTATTTATCTTCTCTTTCTTGATTGGGAGTAGATGGGTTGCTCTCGACAATTTGAAATGGGCCTCAAAGTTCTCAGGTTATAACTTTCAGTGCTCGGTTTAGTTCGAATTCTTGTTTCTAGATCCTTGGGACAGGGGATTCCACCGTCAAGTATTTATTAATAATGCTACTAATTTTTTCTGGAGTTGACAGTTGGATACAGTTTACTAATCTCTTTGCCAAGCGCCGGCATTAACTGACGGTAGCTATTACTAGTATAAATGTGAATATGTAAGCTCCACTTGTGCTCTGTACGTTGTTGAAAGTGAAATGCACTATCTGATGACTTGTAAAATAAACAAAGAAGATAGGGAAAAGCTTTTAATGCTGGAATTAAGCGAAAACCAAAACCATCAGGATTGAACTTGCCAAAATAGGCTGCGATTACGCAGCTCTAACATTATGGAATGATACACCTGCCGAAATACGTGAGCTACCAACATTAGATCGCTTCAAAAAACAACTGAAAAAGCATCTAAAGAGCTAGCATTTTAAACACAACTCCCTGGAAGAACGTCAATGCTTAGGTTTGATAGGTTTTTATTCTTAGATCTTTTATGGTTGTTGATAGATGTATTTTTTATTTACTGAAGTGTGTTTTGTGTATAAATAACATTAAATGAAATGAAAAAAATTAAATTCATGGATGATAAATAGCAATTTGCATTTCTAAAGCAAACAAACGATAAACAGCTGTCATATTTAATTCCAAAGTTCATTGAAAAATGCTTAAATAATGTGGACCAGATGAAACAGGAATTATACTAAAGTAGCTTCAATCAATTGCTTATTTTCATTATTTTTGTTGCTGGTCGTGTTTTAGTGCTTGTTTCTGTTTTGTCTATTCTGGTAATAGCTGCATTTAGTCATACAAAAGTAGTTTTATGTTAGGCTATTATGAACTATAAAATTTCTTAAAAATTCCTTTCGCTTGGTTTCATAAGAAATATTTGCTGGCTTTGTTTGGATCGTACTAGGATCGAATTTACTTTGCACGATAGGGACCGAAGTGATACAATACTCCAATCAATACCATAGTTCATTACCTGACTTAGCTGGTTAGGTCTATTCCTGCTTCATTTACATGAAATAGTATGCACATACTAACCGGTTTTGTGTTGTACAGGAAAATATAAAGCCCGAGGTCTTAGAAGTAAAGACCGAGCTTGCGACGTCTGTGCATTAAGACCGAGGGCTTTATATTTTCCTGTACAACGATAAAACCGGTTAGTATGAGTTTTATTACCTGACATCTTCTAATCTTGACTCGCATTTCATCAAACGCATTTTGTTACAATCATGTCGTTTGAGTTCACTGCAAATCTCACAGGCCTAGGCCTACAGCAGTTGCTGTGGTGACAAAAACGCATCCTTGTATCGTATTATACAAAGCTACGGGAAACCCGCGGGAAATGTGTGATTAGCCAATAGGAATGGCGGGATTCTGTATTGCCTCGTTTTTGAAACTCCAGTCAGGTAATAACTATCCTGAAAAGAATATTTATCGTACTAACGACGGTTGCGGTCTATGAGAGAAAATTGCTCGCTTTTGACGGGTAAGAGCACAGTTAGTGTAGTATAGTAATTTCATAAGTAGGATAACTGGTAGAGTGATTTTGTAAGTAGTGTAGTTAGTAATATGTTTTGTGAATGACTATTGAGTAAAAAAGAACGCAAATTTTTGCGGTTTTGCGGTTAGCCGTCTACAACTGTCTGACAACAACAAGATCATTTTAACTCAATTAGCGAAAATGGAGGGACTCAGATTGTAAGTCTACTAAAACACTTCGTAGTGAAAAGCCTTTAATAATCTAAGATAGCAGGGAAACATGTGAAATCAATCAATGAAAAAGAACGCAGGGAAGCAAGGGAAATAAATGAATCAACGAATGCAGGGAACACGGGGATTCAAGGTCATAAGTCTAATCAAACGGAGAACTGCACCTGTCATTGAAAACGAGCGTAGATTAACCGTGGGCTTACTTGGTAACTAAAACTTACTTGATGAGAAAAGAAAGTTCATGTTTGCAAGCCTTTTATGAACGCAATAAACTGTTTCTGTATGCTACATGTGTTCAAAGAAAGTTGTGGCGAGTTCTGTCCAATTAAACGGATAAATGCACCTGTCATTGAAAACGAGCGTAGACAACTGTGGGCTTACCTGGTAACTAAAACTTATATGTCGAGAAGGGAAAGCTCATGTTTGCAAGCCTTGTATGAACGCAATCAAAAGTTTCTGGATCAAAGACAGTTGTGGTGAGTTCTGTTATGTTTCTGTTGTTGTCACTTTGCTCGTTAAAAAGTTTTATTCTATCACGAAGTAAACATTGTTTTTTGCAAATACCGGAAAGCAAGAATGGATTTTTCAACAAGCCCCTTTGCAACTCAAACATTGGCCTGTTTTGCAAGGTAGCATTATTAAATTATGTTCGTTTATTACAGGCATTTTTATACATATTAAACCAAGGATTTCAGCCAGTGCCGATTGTCTTTTAGAAGTATCTGATCTTGAATACTTGGAGTTTATTAGGAGTTTCATAACAATCTTAATGTTTACTTCCTGTGCCCTGGTGATCATTTTAAAAGAAGTTGTTTCAAGCCTTTCCTACGACGTTTAGATATGCTTCAAGCACCTTTCACGTCATATGTGAAAACAAAGTAAAAATGTGCTCAGGATTTCCTTGACTGAGGTAAATAGCTTCTGAGATAACTCTTTGAAAGTACTGGAGTTTCTCAGATTTTTTGCGATCTGAGAGTTGAGCTTCTTACAAGCAGCTTCTTTTGGCAAAAAATACATGTGTGTTCATGTTACTGCAAATCAACTTGCTCGTTTAAACATTCAGGTCTATCGGCGCATTTGCTTATAAGAAACAACTGCTTAATAAGAAGCTCAACTCTCGGGTTCGACAAAACAAAGGAACTCGAGCATTTGCTAAAAGCTTACTAAGTATCCACTTATTTTGATAAAGGAAATCCTGAATACATTTTCAATTCATTTTCACCTAGAAGGTACTTGAATAATGTCTACGCATAGGAAGGGCCTCAAACAACTTCGTTTTGAAAAGTACACCTGGCAAAGGAAGCAAGCATTAAGATTGTTATGTAACTCGTAAGAAACTCGTAAAGAGACTCAAAGTACACAAAATCTGACGATTCCAAGAAACATTCAATACTGGTTTAAATTCTTAGATTTTATAAAAATTCCTTTAAACGTAAGCAAAGACTTTTAAATGAGGAATGAACGTGATTCCATATTTTAGGGACATGCTTTCAACGATAAAGACACGTTGTTTATTTTATAGAAGAACTCTTTAAAATGAAAATCTGATAAATTGAACTTTTACTGAACATTTCCTGCCTCTATATCAGATTTTGAGAGGTGAAAGTTTCGTCGTTTTTGGGAAGGTTCCCCAAATTCGAGTTGTATTCATTGATGCGAGATCTCCTACAACTTCGTAAACATTCAACCAAGTCAAACTCAGTTAAGTGCAAACATGCGGAAATTTCTTTGCTACTGTTTTTCCAGTGGGTGTTTTTTTAACAAGAAACTGGTTTATAAGAAATCATAGTAGTAAGATGACCAAAATATGAGAACTCTATCACTATGCCTGAGAAGTATTAAACACCCCCCCCCCCCAGTAACGACCCCGCCGGATATCAAAGTACAGCGGGGAAATTATGAAACTATACATTTTCAGCGGGGATTGAAGATATCGTGACGGGGAATAAAACCCCTTAGCTATTATTTGTAATGGAACATGAAAAATTTTTGACGGGGAAGGAAAATTTTCAACGGGAAGCAACAGAAACAAAGCGGGGAGAGTGGTTTAAATTCAAACTTGGCGGGGAAACGTATATTCCTGGCGGGTCATCCTTTTACCTTGGCGGGGCAGTGTTTCAGCGGGGTCGTTACTGGGGGGTGTTATTACGAAACTTTTCTGACAAAAATGCAACGATACCTATTATAGCAAATATGTTGCCGAACCTTTATTCTTGAGTAACATCAACTAACCGTGAGATGTTTTGAAGATAATAGAACATTGTTTATTCTTATATGATGTTTTAAAGGTCAAGAATCAAAGCTGCAGCAGAGTTAGAGACTACATTGACAATTCATGCATTACAAAATAACAAACAAATTACATTAACATCGAAAACTTTCGGACTGAAAGTTTCGCAAAAAGCTTCGGACAAAAAACTTTCGGATGCCTTTTCGGGAATTTCGGACAAAAAAACTTTCAGACAAACATGACATCAAAAACAAGAATTATACCAAAATATATGTTAAAATAATTGTGATTCCATCTTGAATATCAATTTACAGTAGGTACATGATGATCATCGCATCAACAAGGACATTTGAATGTAATTTTCGTTAGATTGAACAATGATAAACCAGCTGTGAACCAAATTAAAAGGTGTTGCCATACGTGAACTTTTTCCAAGAAATGCTTCAAGGAGCCAAACTTTTAGAGAAAAAAATTCAAGAAACCTAAGTACTACTGGTAAAACATTGATTTTTTAACGTTTTATGTTACGTTTCTTTGTGCTTTTCTATTTTCAATGAATTTAAAACTTTTGGACGAAAAAGCTTTCGGACATCACCACATTTCGGACAAATAAACTTTCGGACAAAATTTCGTCCGAAAGTTTGATTGTCCGAAAGTCTTCGATTTTAATGCAAGAAAATTTAGGGCCTTAGCACCAAAATGCGAAAATTTTTTGAGAAAAAGTATGTACTCGAGTTTCTTGGTGATCGCAGCCTGTGGCGTAACGCACGGTGGTTGGGTTTAGAGCCACTCCTAAATGCCTCCAAACTTACCAAACTTAGCCACTCTGTCAATCGGGAGTCTATTGTACGGTGCCTCAATGCCACCAAACCGCCAAAATTTGCGCTCTTACCCGCCACCGTGATCCATTTTCTCTCATAAGCCGCAACCGTCAGTCGTCTTTAGTTCCATAATCTCATTTTAGGATTTCATGAAGGTGAAGCTGGAATCCCAATGACATTTCTGTGAATCTACGAATGGCGATGACCGTCCATTTACAGACATGTGAAAACTTGATAGACAATAACGGTTATCCAGCAAACAGTAACGGAAAATGCAATCTCTCTAGGGCAAAACAAATCACTTTCTGCCACGAAGTAAGCGGAGAACCGTTCCGCGTTCGTTTTCATTTTATTTTCTGCAACCGTATACTTTCTTGCAGAGACCGTATACAGCATGATCGAAACTACGGCCACATCCTACCGTATACAGCATGATCGAAACTACGGCCACATCCGACCGTATACAGCATGATCGAAACTACGGCCACATCCGACCGTATACAGCATGATCGAAACTACGGCCACATCCGACCGTATAAAGCATGATCGAAACTACGGCCACATCCGCTTAACTGCCACACTATAATAAACTCCCTCGAACCTGCAGTGTAGAGTCAGGAGAGTCGCCAGCTCTCTGTAATTCCAGGCTCAGGGAATCATAACATGAGTTCCAAATCTTTAAAAATGTGGGTGTGAAATTCAATGAATTGTTTCTTTGAACTTTACCTATTCAGCGATAATTCTGCCGTTGGAAACATCTGAAATCTTCAATATTTCAGAATTAGAGTGTTTTTCTTCTTTTCCGGGAATTCAAGAAAAACTTCCAAAAAAAACTTAAAACTATCGTAATTCTAAACTGCTTGAAGCAACGTGAAACAATTTGCAAGAAAACCATAGTTTATGGATGTTTGTAATATGGTTTCAAGCAAAAGTCTGTCAATTTTGTGGCTTTATGAACTAGAAATTTGATGACGTCACATCGTCAAATGAGCTGACATGTAAAAATTAAACTGCGGTTTCGAAAAATATTCAAGATTTCTGAAGATTCTAACGGTGAAATTATGGATAGATATTTAAAGTTTCTTTTAAGCCATTCAGTTAGAAGAAATTCATCATACAATTTTACACCCATCTTTTTACGCCGACTTAAAGATTTGTAATGTAAGCTGAGAATCAAGAGCTTAGGTCGCATCGTGAGGAATGACTAGGACGCTCCTTCGGCAAAACTAGCTTCTCGTGTTCCAAACTGCCTTCTTAGGCCCGTCCATACGTATCCGGATATTCTTGAATCCGCATCTTTTTTATCCGTTTTGGTTTAGCTTTCACACGGAGACGGCATTTTCGGTCACCGAAAATTATTGTTATTATCATTATTATTATCAACAATTTGTTTTTTTATCAACAATTTTTGGCCAAAACCTTGCTCCAAACCAGGTTTGTAGGTGTGCAGTGTTTTTGCGTCTCTGCCTGTTGAGCGGAACATCCCGTCCGGTCAAGTATGGGAGTACCCCCCCCCCCTCCCCGAGAGATGCACTTGATTCAACATGATAAACCACTTGTTGCTAATCCACTCAATGTTGCCATATCGATAAAGACTTTATTTTATTCATTACATTATTACCTTGATGGTGTACTTTCCCTTGTTCTTTAAACTGTGGCATTTCCAAATCAAATGCTAACTGTCTTTTCCGCCTTATTACGATTAAGCCCGAGGTTATGGCACGCTAATCCTAGTTTATCATTGATAAACTTGGATTATTACGTTGATAAACTAGGTTTATCAACTGACAAGCTGAGTTTATCAACATTTCTTTCATAACTGGGTTTATCAACGTGCTAAACTTAGCTTATCAAAGATGACTTCATCATCATTTGATAAACAGAATTAACTCAGTTTATCAGTTGATAAACCTAGTTTATCAACTTGGATTTTCAGGTTTTGCGATTCGCGTGCTGTGACCTCATCGCTGCTTCTGCTTAGGAGCGGAATGGTACAGTGGTGTAGAAAGACAGTTGACATTTGATTTGGAAATTCCACAGTTTAATCAAACATGAAATCTTTTCAAATGGAAAATAATATTTGCAGGTGTTAGGAACCTGTAATTTGATGAGTAGAGAATGGAACGTTAAAGAATTAAAGCAACATTAAATGCAAGAGCAACAGGTGTTTTATCACGTTAAATGGAGTGTATCTACCGGGGGAAGGGGGTGAGGGACACTCCCATACTTGACCGGACGGGATGTGCCGCTCAACACGGTGCGCATTTGTGGTGACAATTATGCGACGATGTGTCTTTGCAGGCAAAAATTATGCGGCTGGGTTTTATAAATGATAAGAAATTACGCGACAGGGCATATATACAAGGTGTTTCAGAAAACGTCACCCGACGATAATTGAAAATCTTAAGCAATTGATAGAGTTTGTGTAGATGTAATGTATACAGTCTGATACTACAATCTTTCTTCTTTCAAATGATATCCAGTTTGGTACCCTGTGTAGATTAATGCAGTTTGGATACATTAACCCTCTTTTAACTGGGGGGGGGGGTTCACCCCTCCCGAACTTTTTTAACAGCTCCTAAGGGATGATAGATATAGCACTGAAACTTCCTGACTTTTACTAAAATCTAACTGGCAATCAGAAAATAAAAGTTTCAATGCCTATTGCTAGACCACGTGACCACCAGATATTTGGAGACTGATCACAAAGAAAATCGTTAAAATTGCTCTAGTTTCTCTATTTTGTGTCAAATCTCATTATTATATACACCATTCGATTTTTCTCAATGAGTACTTTCATTTGATATACAATTTATCTATATTTGCAGACGTCAGCAAATTATAATTTCTATGACGTCATAAATTTTTATGACGTCATATTTCTAATGAATTAGCAATTTTTATATTAAGAACTATGTAATATCTTGAAATATTGATATTTCTGTTTGATTTCACCCAAATTATGCGAAATTGATTAAGCATTGTTATTGAGGAAACAATTTGGCATTGAATTGAATTACCCTTATTTATTTAGTTAATTAACTAGGGATCACAAATATTCATATAAAATTGAATGAAATCTCAAACTAAGGCTATCAAGTAAATATCTTGATAGTTTTTAGCCTACTTTAACCAGTTATTTAATGTAAATCTACTCCTTTTTCCTAATAGCTCAATTTCGTTTTATGACAAAGTGCAAGTTTCATTGTCATAGCTATTATAGTTGCGAAGATAATTAGGGGGCGAAAAACGCCCCCGGTAGAAGATCACTTATCTTCAATATCTTCAGAATTACAGTATTTTTCTTCTTTTTTAAGAATTCATGAAAATTTTCGAAAAAATACTTAAAACTATTGCAATTTCTAAACCTGTTGACGAAAGATCAAATAATTTTCAAGAAAACCATAGTTTGCGGATGCCTATTATACTGTATCAAGCAAAACTCTTTCGCTCTTCTAGTTTGTGATTTAGAAATTTGATGACGTCACATCAAAAAATGAGCTGAAATGTAAAAAAGGCTGTAATTTCAACAAATAATCAAGATTTCAGAAAAGTCCAACGGCAGAATCATAGAGAAGTGGCTAAAGTTTCTTTCAAGTCATTCAGTTTAAAGAAATAGGTCATTGAATCTTACACCCGCCTTTTCTCGTAGATTTAAAGATTTGGGACCTATGCTCCAATTTCTCAGCCTTTTCTTCTATAGCTGGCTATCCCTTGGAAGGAAAAATTTCCACAAAAATTTCTAGAGCCGTGTGAGAAAATTACTTCTTGAAGCTCACACAACACAAACGCCATAATGAAAGTCAAATACCCCTTGGACTCCATATTTAACTGTAAGATTTATATTTAAATTATAGTTCAACCATCGCCACAACGCATCATCCTGATCTCAGAGATCATCACTGTTTTCTTTGTTCTTACAGCCTCATCAAGGAGATTGCGAAGGTTAAGCCTGTTTCCAACAGTTACAGACAAGGCGAAGCGGGTTCACACCTGAAACTCAAGACTGCATCAGTACTGAACAAGAAAAAGTTAGCACTTATCTGTCTCGTTTTTACAGCTTCATCAGATTACAGCAACGCCGAATTTTTTGCAGAATTCAAGGCCATTTTCATCTGAAACAAACGAGTGTTACAATTAAGGTAGCGAGATCGTATCTGAAACTCGGTGCTGCACAACACAGAAGCACCTCCAATAACACTGAACACAGAAAAAGCATCATCCTTTGAAAGCTTCTGTTCTCCAACGTCCTTCCCAATGAAACAGTATTGAAAGCAAAGTATTCCCTCACTTCGCGGCCGAACTGCCCCGTTAATCGTTCCCTTAGCATAACAAAAACAACCACCAAGGCCAACGTAATAATAATCACCTCAGGATCTAGTGATGAATAACTCAATATCAAGCCATAACATTTCAAGGCAAACATATGTGATAACAGCTATTTATATGTTAGTTGTGACAATATTTAGTGTTGCATTAAATACGGTAGCAGCCTTCATAACTCTAACGAAAGCGAAGTTGAACAGCCAAGCAATGATTCTATTCAGTTTGACAGTAGGGGATGCAGTTGCTTCTGCTTTTACCTACCCGCTTTCGGTTTATGCGAATTACAAGGGTGAATGGACACTTGGTGCAGCAGCTTGCTCATATTACGGGTTTGCAACGTTCGCTGGCGGTCTTGGAAGTATCTATCATTTGTTGTTGTTGTCCCTAGAGAGATATGTGTCCATTGTTCACCCATTTAAATCAGAAGCGCTCTTCGAGCCTTTCTGTCTGTCAATTTGTCTGGTCTTTACTTGGGTATTTGCAATTATTCTTGCCATGCTGCCTTTCACAGGTTGGACATCTTACGTCATAGAAGGGATAGGAACGTCGTGCGCACTCCATATATTCAGTACTTCTTGGGCTGACCGTAGCTTCACTCTGTTTTGTTTGACCATAGCCTACATACTACCAATGTCGACCATTATATATCTGAACTCCGCGTTTCTCAAAGAGGTCTTCAAAATAATGCGAAGAAGTTCTAGTATTAGAAATGGAGCGAATACTAAGACCATGGAACGAAAAATTGCAAGAAGAGAAACCAAAATAGCAAGGCAGATGTGCTTCCTCGTCGCCGTCCTAATCATTTCATTTAACCTCACATGGGTACCATATGCTGTCATCGTTGTTACGAGCCTGTTCAACTGGAAAGCATTCTCAAATCCTCTTGTTGCAAGCATACCGTCTTATTTTGCCAAATCATACACGCTGTACGATCCCATCATTCTATTTGGGCTTGACAAGAAGTTCAGAATCGCACTATGTAATCTCATTTCCTGTAAGAAGGCCAAAAGATGTACAGATCGAGTTGTGTTCATTGGCCATCATCGTCCAAGGAAAAGTGAAGCGATCGAACTAACAAATGAAGTCTTGGGGAAATGTACTGAGCTTAACGCATAACGAAGCAGTGCTGCAAGAGGGCGAGAAGTAGTAATCATAAAGTTGAATTCATTTACTTTCATCGCCCAAGGAACAGTGAAATAATGGAACTAGAATTGAATTCTTGGAGAAATGTATTGACCTTAACGCATAACGAAGTAGTGCTGTATGAAGGCGAGAAAGTAGTAATGGTAAAGTTGAAATCATTGGCTTTTCATCGCCAGAGGAACAGTGAAGTAATCAAACTAGAAATGAATTCTTGGAGAAATGTATTGAGCTTAACGCATAACGAAGTAGTACTGTAAGCAGGCGAGAAAGTAGTAATGATAACGTTGAATTCATTGGCTGTCATCGCCCAAGAAACAGTGAAGTAATCGAACTATAAATTAATTCTTGGAGAAAAGTATTGAGCTTAACTCATAACAAAGTAGATTGCAAATCCATCCATGGGTCGCAGGAAACGAAGTAATAGTTAAAAATGTAAACGCAAACATTCCTGTGTCTTTATCGTGGCTTCTTCGGCCTTTCTTAGCTTTCCTTTGCTTCCCTGGCTCAGACGAGAAAGTTTCCTCGTATTTTCCCGCCGCTGAACCACAAAACCGCAAACGAGGGCAGCCTCGCTTTTGCAGAGAAACTGAATTAAGCCACTACGAACTTGAAGCAATGAATTGAGCTGAGCCAGGGAAGCAAAGAAAAGCCAAGAAAGGCCGAAGAAGCTACGATAAAGACACACGAATGTTTGCGCTTACATTTTTAACTATGATCCATCAAAGTTTCATTTATTGCTAATTTAAAAAGACCAGACGAATACCAGTGGCGAGAAGATTAGCATCCGAGGAAAAACTATTGAGTCTGAAGATTCAGTCAAGCTTCTTGGAATTCAGTTAGACTATAAACTAAATTTTGATCCACACATTTCAGAGCTTTGTAGGAAAGCTGCAACTCAACTAAATGTTCTAAAGAGGCTTCGATCTTACATTGGGTTCGAAGAGAGAAGAGTCCTTGTTCAGAGCTTTGTTTATTCAAATTTCAATTACTCTCGAGTACCGAATAATCGTCCCCCCACTTATTAATTTTTGAAAAATTTTCCGACCCCCCTGCTCTTATTCCAACCCCCCCTTTATTAATTTTTGGACAAATGAAATGATATTAGACATAATTTCTGCATAAACGCAAGATAAAATCTCAAGAAGTGCATTCAACAGAACCAGAGTTCAAAAGTAAATGTATCAGTAACATCACTGTTCACATAAATATATAACAGATACGTGTTTACCTCAGAAAAGGGCTATTTTCTATTTCTCTAAGCACCCCCCCCCCCGATTATCCAACCCCCGATTATTGTTATATCGAACCATTTCCAACCCCCCCCCCCGATTATTCTCACCCCCCGTTTATTTGGTACTCGAGAGTACTGTCCTTTAGTGTGGCATTTCTATTCAGCAAAATCCGCGAATAAGATCGAAAAGATACAAGAACGTGCACTTAGATTCTTCATAACGATCATGTCAGTTCGTATACTGATCTGCTACTGAAGTCGCAACGATGTACTTCATGTTTCCCGACTTAGATCTCTTTCTTTGGAAATTTTTAAAGCTTTCGATGATCCGAATCCATCCTTCATGAAACATATTTTTGAAATTAGAACCTCTAACTATTCATCGCAAAACCCTAATAATCTTACTCATTATTGAGCAAATCAGGTTACCTTCGGCACAAACAGTCTCAAGTTCTTAGGACCACAGATTTGGAACTGCGTACCAGAGGAGCTTAAATCGGCGGATAACCTCAACACTTTAAAAGCTTGATAACTCGATGGGATGGTCCCACGTGCAGCTGCGATGCCTGTCGATTTATTGTAAATTGTAAATTTATTATTTTCCTCGATCAGACTTTCGACGGCATGATTTGTTGTCTTCCATCTTTCGATTTTGGAAACTTTTAGTGCGCAGGCGCGCATCGTTTCCGCTCTGCCTTGTAAATATTGTATAAACGACAAAAATCCACCTTTTCAAGGTTAGAGGCGCGAAAGCGGAAGTCTTTTGTTGTTAGAGATATTGTATCTGTGAGTCCAATTTTCTGTTCTACGTACAAAGGTTAGTGTAGAGGCAAATTTTCACTTTCATATATGTCTTTGTTTCGAAATTATGGCATTATGAATAATTTGAACCCATAAGGGCTTTGACCGTGAAATCAAAGTTTAAACAAAACTTTGTCCAAACATCTGACTTCACGGTCAAAGCTCTTATGAATTAAAATTCTTTAAATCGCCATAACTTCCAAACCAAAACAGATATGAAAGTGAAAATGTGCTGCCATACTAAAGTTTGTACGCCGAACAAGATTTTATGCTCAAAAATGCAAAATCTCTAACAACAAAAGACTTCCGCTTTCGCACCTCTTACCTTGAAAAGGTGGATTGATAATTAATTTGCTTACTTGAATTAACTACATATATTCATCGATTTTGCTTAGTTTTCTTGTACAGACAATTGTATATAGCAGACTAGTTTGCTCAATCGATGTAAAATAAACGTTCAACAAGTAATGTAATTCTATTTGCTGTGAACGGCGAGAAGTACTGACTGTGGGCAGTAAGTCGTGATTGTAGGTAGTTTTATCATTATTATCATTATTATCATTATCATCATCATCATCATTATTATTATTATTATTATTATTATTATTATTATTATTATTATTATTATTATTATTATTATTATTATTATTATTATTATTATTATAGCGAACTAAACCATCTTTCAAACCAAACAGAAAATGAAATATAAAAACAAACACTGTTGGATCACATAAACGTTTCGATTAAAATCTTCTTCAGTATAAAAACTTTACATGGCAGCCGAGAATTTATAGACATTACGTTGTTTACGCCTAAAATTATTTACATGCTGATAATGCTATATTTACAATTGGTCTGAAAAACCTTACAACAAACAATAGAAGTTTTGCTGCTATGCACAAGTCAAAATATTTTCTAGTGCCCTTTGTGAATTAGAAAAGGGACTGGGAGCTCCTAAACTTATACTAGAAACTTTTTTACTCCCCCAAGTGATCCTCTGAAAAATTCGCATACTGCTTGACTCTTCTTTTAGCAGTAGCAGAATCCCAGATGATTATACAATACACTTTTTTCCTTTGTGAATTTGAAAAAGGACTGGATTATCTTAAAACTCATACTGAACCCTTTGAGGTTACACTGGCAACCTTGCAGCTCCCCCAAGTGACTCCCCGAAGGAACGGCACACTGCTTAACTCTTCTTTTAGCTATAGCTGAATCCCACGCGAAGCCACAAAGGGCAAGCACAAAACAGACGTACCTCGTATAACCTTTTGGGACAATCAAATACAATGGTAGAATTTAAGCCGTTCCGCATGCAAACAAGTCCAGTTCAACATCTGCAGCTCTTTCATTGAGACCCTTTGGCGCAAAAGTTTCAAGTCGATATTGCCAAAACAACTCCCTCCTACGAAGCGAAAAAACATCATCAGCCCCATCTATGATTTTAATCCCAACCCGAAAATTTCCGTTGTGTCCGTTTTCAAAAAAATGACTGAAAAAACTTGCTTGTGGAACAGGCTTCCCCTTATCAAGAGAATTTTCGCTGTGTTTGCGTGCATATGTTCTAAAATAGGATTTGTAAACATTAAACCTTTGCCTAAATTTCGTCTTAGCACTACCGACATACTTCATGTTGCATGACTCACATTGCAACAAATAAACCACATGATCAGAGTTGCAATCAAATCGCCCCGAGAAGTTTTTGAAAGACCTCGTGGAGTCAGAATTTTGAAACGTATCCCCCTCCTTCATCAAAGGGCAAATCTGGCAACTCCTTCTACCATTGCATCTGAAAGTGCCTTTTTCCATCAACTCTTCATCGATACTTGTTCACAAATTCCCTCAGTTTTTCCTCCCCATGCTGCCAGATTATAAAAACGTCATCTATGTATCTCCACCATACCCATGGTTTATTTTGAGCTGCCAAGTATCGATGAAGAGTTGATGGAAAAAGGCACTTTCAGATGCAATGGTAGAAGGAGTTGCCAGATTTGCCCTTTGATGAAGGAGGGGGATACGTTTCAAAATTCTGACTCTACGAGGTCTTTCAAAAACTTCTCGGGGCGATTTGATTGCAACTCTGATCATGTGGTTTATTTGTTGCAATGTGAGTCATGCAACATGAAGTATGTCGGTAGTACTAAGACGAAATTTAGGCAAAGGTTTAATGTTTACAAATCCTATTTTAGAACATATGCACGCAAACACAGCGAAAATTCTCTTGATAAGGGGAAGCCTGTTCCACAAGCAAGTTTTTTCAGTCATTTTTTTGAAAACGGACACAACGGAAATTTTCGGGTTGGGATTAAAATCATAGATGGGGCTGATGATGTTTTTACGCTTCGTAGGAGGGAGTTGTTTTGGCAATATCGACTTGAAACTTTTGCGCCAAAGGGTCTCAATGAAAGAGCTGCAGATGTTGAACTGGACTTGTTTGCATGCGGAACGGCTTAAATTCTACCATTGTATTTGATTGTCCCAAAAGGTTATACGAGGTACGTCTGTTTTGTGCTTGCCCTTTGTGGCTTCGCGTGGGATTCAGCTATAGCTAAAAGAAGAGTTAAGCAGTGTGCCGTTCCTTCGGGGAGTCACTTGGGGGAGCTGCAAGGTTGCCAGTGTAACCTCAAAGGATTCAGTATGAGTTTTAAGATAATCCAGTCCTTTTTCAAATTCAAAAAGGAAAAAAGTGTATTGTATAATCATCTGGGATTCTGCTACTGCTAAAAGAAGAGTCAAGCAGTATGCGAATTTTTCAGAGGATCACTTGGGGGAGTAAAAAAGTTTCTAGTATAAGTTTAGGAGCTCCCAGTCCCTTTTCTAATTCACAAAGGGCACTAGAAAATATTTTGACTTGTGCATAGCAGCAAAACTTCTATTGTTTGTTGTAAGGTTTTTCAGACCAATTGTAAATATAGCATTATCAGCATGTAAATAATTTTAGGCGTAAACAACGTAATGTCTATAAATTCTCGGCTGCCATGTAAAGTTTTTATACTGAAGAAGATTTTAATCGAAACGTTTATGTGATCCAACAGTGTTTGTTTTTATATTATTATTATTATTATTATTATTATTATTATTATTTATTATTATTATTATTTAAAAAAAGACAACACTGTTAACAGCTCAACGTTTCGATAAAATCTTCATCAGGGATAACTTTTCAAGCGAGCAACCGAGTATTTATAGATATTTTACAAGATAAAAAGATCAAAGTTACTTGAAAATAAGGGCTCAAAACTGAATTTTTTAAGTGGAAACAAAAGATTACCATACCCGGTGAGAATAAAACAGTAAGCTTAAAGAACAGTGCATGTTTTTGCTGCACCTCGAGAGAACAAAATTCTATTTTTTAGATTATTGTAAACCTGTTTGGTCAATTTCCCCGGAGAGGCTTGAAACTCCGAGAAGGCAAAGAAACCGCGCGGACCTCTCCGATGGCCTTTCTACGATTCGCTCACTGCTGAATCAAGAATAGCACGCGTAACATTACACGAAATCAAAGGAGATGGCCGTACAGCCTCGCCCACCACAATCTCCAGGAAATAAATGCAATAGCAAGATTCAAGCCATTCCGCACGCAAACATGTCTAGCTCAACATCCGCAGCCCGTTCATTTAGTCCCCTTGGTAAGAATGTTCCCAATCGATATTGCCAAAAAAGTTCTTTTCGTCGCAATGAAAATACATTGTCTGCCCTATTGTAATCTACCCCATTGTAATCTAATCTATCAAAATAATAGACGATTACGGAATAGATGGCGGACCTCATTTCACGCAATGCATGATAGGGATATGCCCCCTGGCAACCCATAGTTACCAAAACTTTCAACTGCAGCATAAAATCTAGACCGAAGCTACGATAGATTTAGGCTGTCGCAATTTCATCGTTAAGTCGACACTCTTCTAAGCCGTCGCTCGCAATAAGGTACAATACAGTTTCCCTATAATTTCAAGATGTAGTGGCCTGCTGTTTTCGTCGTTTCATCAAGATTTTAAGAAGATTTTTGGCCTTGTTTACATACTTGATTGGAGAGTGGAGAGCCCGGTGGAGAGGTGAATAAAAAGAGAGATGAATAAAAAGTTCTAAGAACATTCGAAAAAAAGAATGAAACATTGCAAATCACTTTCTCTTGAGATTTGCATAACACTATAACAAGAGTATTGCAATGGCTTCAGTTCACTCGACCGAACACAACATTCGAACTCTTTAACTTTCTTTCAGAATTCTCTTTCTTTTGGAATCTCTCTCTGCCAAGTTTGACGACTCTCGAGTCTACTGCTGTTTTCAGAATTTGCATCCTTTGGGTAGCTGAGGTTTATCTGTTAAGTCTACCGGTTTCAGAAGATTTTGTACACTTTAAGTGCCCAAAAGAATACGCGTAGATTTCACGATAAAGTTTCGACGGCCTAAATCTATCGTAACTGTGGTCAAGATTTTATGCTGCAGTTGTAAGTTTTGGTAGCTATGCGTTGCTAGGGGGCATATTCCTATCATGCATTGCGTGAAATGAGGTCCGCCATCTTTCCGTCATCGTCTATTGATGGGGCAGATACTGT
This sequence comes from Aurelia sp. 4 Dawson et al 2005, assembly GCA_964019985.1. Taxonomy (NCBI): domain Eukaryota; kingdom Metazoa; phylum Cnidaria; class Scyphozoa; order Semaeostomeae; family Ulmaridae; genus Aurelia; species Aurelia sp. 4 Dawson et al 2005. Next base: position 23,060,396 of record OZ026494.1, read on the forward strand.
ATTTTCATTGCGACGAAAAGAACTTTTTTGGCAATATCGATTGGGAACATTCTTACCAAGGGGACTAAATGAACGGGCTGCGGATGTTGAGCTAGACATGTTTGCGTGCGGGATGGCTTGAATCTTGCTATTGCATTTATTTCCTGGAGATTGTGGTGGGCGTGGCTATGCAGCCATCTCCTTTGATTTCGTGTAATGTTACGCGTGCTATTCTTGATTCAGCAGTGAGCGAATCGTAGAAAGGCCATCGGAGAGGTCCACGTGGTTTCCCAATGAGTCTTGTTGGTTTTTTTGCCTTCTCGGAGTTTCAAGCCTCTCCGGGGAAATTGACCAAACAGGTTTACAATAATCTAAAAAAAAAATTTGTTCTCTTGAGGTGCAGCAAAAACATGCACTGTTCTTTAAGCTTACTGTTTTATTCTTACGGGGTATGGTAATCTTTTGTTTCCACTTAAAAAATTCAGTTTTGAGCCCTTATTTTCAAGTAACTTTGATTTTTTTATCTTGTAAAATATCTATAAATACTCGGTTGCTCGCTTGAAAAGTTATTCCTGATGAAGATTTATCGAAACGTTGAGCTTTTAACAGTGTTGTCTTTTATTTTACTTTTCTGTTATTAATGATGGTGGTTTAGTTTATTATATTATTATTATTATTTCACATTTACCACAGCTTTTGATGTTAAAACTGGTTATGTAAAGTTCTTCATCAGGTGCAAGCACTTAAGATAAAGACTTGTCCTTCTTTCTTCTTCAAACTTCGTAATCATAAAACTTTTCGTAAGATCCCAGCAGTTCCTAGCAGTGCTGATTTTTGCCATATCATAAAGTCATTCCTTATGCCCAGTTTCTCAGCAAATGAATGTAGTCTCTTTGGGATTGACCCAAGGGCCCCGATGACTATTGGTATAACGAACGTCTTCTTGTTCAGCATCCGTGAAAGCTCTACCTTTAACTCAGAATATTTACTTATTTTCTCAAACTCCTTTTTATCTATGTTATAATCCGCTGGTACTGCAATGTCAATAATGAAGCATTCATTAGTTTCTTTGTTGATCAAGAGAATATCAGGCCTCCTGTGCTCAATAACTCTGTCCGTTTGCATATCAAAGTCCCACAAGATCTTAACTTTCTCGCTTTCCAAAACTTTATCAATTCTGTGTTGGTACCACTTATCGCTGACATCGAAACCAAACTTTTTGCATAGATTCCAATGCACATTGCTGCAAATTTTATCATGGCGGCGTTTGTACTCATTCTGAGCAAGCATCTTGCAAGAGCTTATGATGTGGCTCACATTTTCCTCTTTTTCCCCACATAGGCGGCACAGCGAAGATTCACTGCAAGCATATATGTGTTTTTTTATGGAATTTGTGTTTAAGGCTTGCTCCTGGGCTGCCATTAGCAAACTCTCTGTCTCCCTTTTTAAATCTCCATTTTTCAGCCAAGCCCACGAGTCTTCTGTTTTTAGATCTCTGGTTTCTCTCTCAAATTGACCATGCAGTGGCATTCCTATCAGTGCGTCCAGTTTCTCTTTCTGAATCCTTGAGCTATACTCATTTTTCCCCTCTATGTCATCGGGCTGTAATGGTACCTCATTTGCCACAAAGCTTAAAATTTCCTCTTTGCTGTTAGCAATGTACTCGTCTAGGTTTCGAACTTCACTGGCCACACACTCCTCTATGCTAGTAAGCCCTCTCCCTCCGTTTTTTCTCTTCATGTACAGCCTAATTACATTTGACTTTGGATGTAGCGCGCTGTGCTCAAACATCAGCTTCCTGGTTACCCTGTCAAGTTCTCTAACTTCTTCCTTTGTCCAGTCAATCAAGCCAGCGCTGTATCGAACTACTGTCACTGCCCAACTATTCATTGCCGTGATCAAATTTGGAGAGTTCAGCTTACTTTTCAATAAGAGCTTGAGTCTTGTCAGATAAGTCTCTTTCACCTTATTATTATTATTATTATCATTATTATTATCATTATTATTATCATTATTATTATTATTATCATTATTATTATAGATTGACAGAAAGTTGTTAATAGTGCTTCAGAAGTTCAAAATTTAGCTACGGGCAAGCATAGGCAACTAAATTTAATGTTGTTTGTTCTTCAAGTGTTTCATGATCTTTTTCCTTCATTTTCTTGCGTAAAAATGTCTAACTATCTCGCAGTTTTAACTCTTGATCCACTTCTGTGACTGTTCCAGTATCAAGGTCGTTGTTTTGCTGCTTTCTATCAGTTTTTCCATCTTTGTGTAAAATTGCTTGCTGTAACATGCAAGGAAGTCAAAAACGACGTTAATCTGGTCAACATTGTATTGTATTGTATTATTATATATAATTGTATTATTGACACTGAAGAAGATTTTACATCGAAACGTCTGATATAAAACAGTTGTGTTTTTTTAATTTTCTTTCTGTTTTATTTTTTGGTGATGGTTTGAGTTTGATATTATCATCATTATTATTATTATCATTATTACTATTATCATTATTATTTTTATTTTATTATTATTATTATCAATTTCTTTACAGTTGGATAACAGTAATCTTTACAGTTGGGTAACAGTAAAAATAGCTAAAAGTAGTTAGCTAATTAATTCTAACTTAAAAACAATACAAAATACAAATATTACATAAAAATGGCGGATAAAATATTTACAAATCATCAATATTAAACAGCATAAAAACAGATATCTAAAATGTGTATCATAGATAGCCCAAGTTGGGAACAAACGTGCGCATAACCTGAATGGACAATTTTCTCCAAACCAATTCTTTATCTTTATTTTAAACTGATAAAGGGATTCTGAATTGCATATTGTTGGTGGTATAGTTTGCCAAAGGTGCGGACCTTTAAATTGGAGTTTTCAAGGGTTTTCAAATGACCTTCTCCATAAAATTGCAGGAGAAGGGTGGTACATAACATGTTAAGGGTACGGGTATGTGCGCCCATATGAATGGGGTTTAGTCCCCAATTCTCTCAACAAGGGTTCATTTTCAGCAGAATTCCTTAAACGCGGATGGGTTTGGCTGAATAATTTCGCAAAAAATAGCTAAAAATGGGTAGTCTTCCGCCAATATTCATAATAAATGTACAGTCTTTTGTAAGCGCGTAAACGCTCGTGCAAAAATCCGCCATACTAATCCCTTACAGTGTTCAGATTGCAAAAATATTTTGCAATCTGAACACTGTAAGGGATTAGTATGGCGGATTTCTGCACGAGCGTTTAAGCGCTTTCAAAAAATTGTGCAATGTGAATGCAGCCTAAGTGTGGGTACGAAGGCAAGTTATGGTAATTCAATTACCGCAAGTCACTCAATCCCCTGCGATAAAATCATTACTTAAAGATCTGAACGGAGTGCCAAAAACTGCAACAAGGAAAACATCGAAATTTAAATGAACATGTCGGCTGCTTACTAAGACATTACATTAATTATTGATTTGACATTTAGGAAACAGTGGTCTTTCAAACAGTGTGCGTTTTTCTGAAAGCTCAAAATCCATCTCGCTTGCACGCGCATGAAAGTAATCTGCGTTCTAACCAACAAGTTTTTTTTCGCATGAGCAAGCTGCTTTCAGCTTGCAAATATTTTGCAATCTGAACACTAGAAACTCGAAGGGATTAGTATGGCGGATTTCTCCACGAGCGTTTAAGCGCTTAGGGTAAGACGGGGGGGAGGAGGTAATTTGGGTCTATATACTTTTTCGCTTTTAACTGATCGCAAGTTAACAATTTTAATTAATGATTCCGTGGGTGCTAAAATCTATGCTCTTAGAAATAGTTTAAGTGGTGTCGAAGAATTATTTGATAGTTTCTAGTGCTTCAATTTCCAGATTTTCCAAGATAGGAATCAAATGGTTTTAGCCGAATTTTGCTCGTGGCCTATGACCGAAGATCGCCAAAACCACATTTCTATGGACCAATCAAATGGCGAATAAGTGAGGAAGACAAGAGAAACGTGTGAAGATTTTTTTAGATTTTACCTATCCTCATTACCTTCCCCAGGCCTCGCAGAACACTTGCTGCATTCTGCGAGGCCTGGGGAAGAGGCGGGAAGATGTCAAAACATCACGTACCACGTGATCACATGTTGTGATTCGTGATGACACGGATGATTGGAAAAGAAACAAAGTGAACTGACATTTATTTGCGACTTACTGAATTATTTGCGGAAGAAAATCGTCAAATAGAAACCAAGGACAGTCTGGTAGATACACAGAACTACAGAATGCCTTAAACAAACGAAGAGAGGTGGGTACCCTCGACATTTCTTACTCAAAAATGTAATTTAGCTCATCTTAGAGCTAGGCCATATTTCGGACACCATGGACAGCGTGTCAGATTTGCTCGTCTACGAAGCAAGAAAAGGTCCCCAGCCCCACTGTATCGACTTCGTGGGAATTAGTGATGTTTCAGGTACGTTTTAGAAGACTTTTTAGGAATAAATTGAGTACTAAGAATGCTAGAAGCTCAGAAATGCTGAAAACGAACAAAGGTCGCGAGTTTGAGGCGCCATAACTCCTTGGAATCGGGAGATATTTTGACCGGCATCCAAACTTGAATGCCCAAACATATGGAGAGTAGATTTCTTCAAAGAAATTCGGGAAATTTCAAGCAGTTTTTTGTCCTGGTTGCGTTTTATGAGGGTAGGTAAAATCTAAAAAAATCTTCACAAGTTTCTTTTGTATTCCTCACTTATTCGTCATTTTATTGGTCCGTAAAAAAGAGCTTTTGGCGATCTCCGGTCATAGGCCACGAGCAAAATTCGGCTAAAACATTTGATTCCTATCTTAGATTTTCCACGGCCTAAGCTTTTATCATAATCCCACACTGTAGAAAACCTTTGGATTTATGCGAACTTGCGACTTCTTTTCGTCAACAAATCATCATCAGTCTCATGTTTAATCATTTGGAAAGGTGTTAAAAGCTTTTCGGAATTTTTTTGCAGTGCAGTAGATTTTGTTTCGATAATTTGCAAGGTAGGGTAATTTGGGTCAACTGGAATTTTGCTATGAATTGCGTTTTGCAAAAAGCGGCAATGGCTCCCAAATCGAAGCAAAAAAGGAAATAATATCGCAAGGAAATGGAAATATACATCGAAAACAGCATAAGGTACACTTTTCCATTAATGCTTTACTGTTTTCAGCGCAAGATGCAATGATTCACTTCTTCTGACTTTATTCGAAGGAAACTTTGGTTCCATTTCCGTTTTCAAGAATGTGCTCTGATGGTGGTACGATTTCTTTTTATTCTTCTCCGTGTAAGTTGTCAACTATTTGGCAGGAAAACTCTGAAGATTCAAAATCACAGATATCCATAAAGCATCCTGAAATTCATGTTATTGAATTTACTATAATCCTGATGAAATAGATACTGCTTCTCTCCAATAGACCCAAATTTCTCGCCGACAGGTTGACATTACACGCTAAAGTGTGGATGGTAAAACATTCAAAAAAATATTCAAACTTCGAATTAAAGGACGGGAACAAGTTTCAAAGAACGGCAAAAGATTCAATGTAGGTAAAACGCAAAAAGATCTTAGATATTTCCAACAAGTTTGTGAGGGTGCTCTGTTTATTTCGAAAAATGCCATTTACCCAAATTACCCCCACCTTACCCTTGATGCAAAACTAAGATATTATTACCAACCTTTCCAAACTTTCAAAACTGCAAATGCGGTAATGTCTATGATGATGCTGATCCGCAGTGATGTCAACCAGGGAGCGCCGAAGGCACTCCCTCATGTCATCCGACGACCACAATGAGAACACTCCGGTCTAAGTGCCCCGGTATATGCTACCCCGGTGCTTTCCCCGGTGAAAAAATTGGAGCAAAATCAGTCCCCAGACAAGCTGTAAATCTTCCCGGTACAAAATACCTCAAAAGAATCACAAGTGAAACCTCGGGTGCAAACAGACGAACGCCGGAGAGAAATCTGAAAAATTATTTCAACGTAGGAATAGTTCCCTGCCAATAATTATGCTGCCCTCGTTAGGTACATACTTTGAGCTCCCCGGTGAAAATTTCACCATGTTTTTCGGTCGCTAGGACCCCGGTGAACATCTGACCTCTCACTGGGGCACCTAGAAGGGGGTGTATTAGAAATGCAAAACTCGACAGCAGTGACAAGGTCTCGAAATGTTGTTGAAAACAAACAGACAAACAGATAAACAGACAAACAGAATTCATTGCGAAGCCTTGCGCAAGAACACTATGATGCTTCGCAGCCATTATGTTATGTACTGAATTACAGAAAATCGAATGGAATTGAAACAACAAATCAGTTAATAAGTCTACAGGGTGAGTAATAAAAAAGTTTACGCGTTTGGCGAGCTATGGAATAAAAAGTATGCGACAGATTATTAAAATTAAGATGTTAATCTATCAGTGAAAGGCTAAATCAAATTGGGAAAATCTTGTTCGATAAAATCACTGATCATTTAAACCTAGAAATCAGGAAAAAATATTGGTAAGGGGCATGTTTGGGAACAAGGATTCCTCATTCTATTCTCGTCCATAATTTACCTGCTATTGAGAGTAAAATTCTATCTCTAAACTGGCAAAGTGAACTTTAATACCACATAAATCATTGACCAGAATGGAACATGGAGCCTTCGATTCCCATACAAACCCGTTTACACGCCAGTTCTAATTTTTGGGCCTTAGGGATGCGTTGTATTACTAAACAAAAATTTCCCATCTAAGTTAGCCTTTGACTGATAGATTAACATGTTAGTTTTGTATATCAAGAGTTATTGCTAGAAAATGGATGAAATGACAAGCAGCCCTTTCTAGTGCATAAGAAACTTTATTGCCAATGGAATTGCGTAGATTTCTCTTTGAAAAAGTGTGTTATTAACAGTGTCACAGTTCAGTATTCATATTTTGAACAAATATTCCAAAATTCTCCAAAATCAAGCACATCTATTAGAATAAAATCGCAAGGAAGGTATATTGCTCGGGGGGGGGGGACTTTGTACTTTTCATGGTACCGGGACGTGCCATTTTTTAGGGGTACTTTTTTCAAACCGTTATGGAATTATGGGCATCTTTTTCACAATTTTTGGACATCTAACGGAATTATGGGTATCCTTTTACGGGGATTTTTCATAACTTCCGGAATTATGGCCCAGATTTTCACTCGATTTAAGGAATTATGACCCTAAAATCCATCAGAATTTACGGAATTATGGGTACCAATTTTTCGGGCAAAATGGCACGTCCCGTCAGATGATAGGTTGAGATACCCCCAAGGTGTATTGTTTTTAAACTTTGTAACCACACAAATCAATGTTGCTTCATGGCCCACCGACAATGTAAAACTTATGTGGTACCCCACCCTCTTCGTTCGAAAATATTTAATGGCCCAGCCATATTCCCTCAAGTTCACCCTTGCAGATAGTTAATGACCGCTCTCTTACGTGGGTTTCCACTGTAGGAGACATCACAGTTTGGTACGGTGTGAAACTTGTTTCGAAAAATCGATAGACAAAGAATTTGAAATCATTTCCAAACCTCCTCAAGTCGATAAAATTTCAAAACGCCGGAAAGATTCTAATTCCGCTCTCAAAGTCATTTTAAATGATACCAAGCTTGCAGTACTTTACAACATAATGAAACTCTATGACTAAAAGGAATTTAACTCTACGTCGTTTTTGGTTGTAGTTCAAATCATAGCTTTTGTGTTACCTGCAATTCATACAGAGCATCCAATTAAACCAGCTAACAAGGACGAAAAACGTGACTTTTGATTAGACAGCAAAGCTCACTTCTTTCGCTTCGGCCGGAACGGCGACGTTTCGTGATCTTCGATGTCATATTTCGAATGTCCTTCTCTGCCGAAAAATGAATGGAGCATTTTAATTTGTAATTTTCTCCTGCAAGGGAAGAAACTTTCCCGTTTTTCGCCTTCCTGGCCGACATTGGTGAAAGTTTTTTCCGTGAAATTATCTAAGATGTAAGATTCGCAAAAGTTAATTCACACAAAGTTTCCTAAAATATCAAGTCAAATATTCATGTAATCAAATATGAATATTCCTTGTCATATCAGGTTGTTGTAACAGGGACAGATTTTGTAAGACAATAGAATCAGTTGCTCTTGCTGACACCTGATTCAGAGCGATTTTCGATTGCAAACAAAGGAAATTCTCTCAACCAGTAATGCAAAACAAACAAAGCCGCAAAATTTCTCTCAGACCTGGTAGCTACCTCGCTGGTTGTGCATTCCAGAAATGGGTTTTTTTTTTATAGCAAACATGAGCATATATCGAAAGAAGGAGGATAGATCTAAACATCTACCGCGGGCATTTTATTTGTTTGGTATAGAAATCGATTTGGAGGCCATTCAATTCTCGTATTTTGTAGGAATAATCAAAGCACTTTTTGCTCAGCTTCTGAACAACAAAAATAAAATGCCCGCGGTAGATGTATAGATATATCCTCCTTCTTTCGATATACCCTCATTTTTGCGTTTAAAAACCATTTTTTGGAACGCACAACAAGCGAGCTAGCTTCCCGGGTTCCAGAGAAACTTTGCCGCTTTATTTGTTTTGAATTACTGGCTAATAGAATTTCTTTTGTCTGCAATCGCAAATCTCTTCAAATTTAGGTGTCAATAAAAGCAACTGATGCCATTGTCTTACAAAACCTGTCCTTGTTTTTTGATGTATGTCTTAATGGCATCTTGTTTAACAAAGCCCCTGTCCGACCATGCTCAATTTAGAGCTCAGGAGCATTTCAGACATTGAAAAATTTAATAAAGACCCTAATTCGCGAAAATTTATTCCTGCAAAATTTTGGCTTGTCAAATGTGTATCTTTTGTAATTTCCTATGATTATTTGCTGGTCTCAATCCCATCCCTACCCTTGACAGTCAGTTCTGGTAAGCAATAACTAGCAGAATTCGGTCAACAAGAACTAAAGCCCAGGTCAAACAGATCACACATTCCACCTAACATTTTAAAAGCAAATGTTTGATGAAATGTTGGGCTTGTTTGGCCACCTTGTTTGATCTAATAACATTTGTTAGCAGTGTTGGACGAAGTTTGATCTTGGTCAAAACCAAATTTTGCTTTTCATTGTTGAGTGAAATGTTGGATCTGTTTGACCACTCCAAGAAACATCTCACCAAACATTCTCTTTTCTTTTTATCAATATGCCTTTGTGCAGGCTCCGCAGCGTCTCATTGAACAGGCACCCTCTGATCACAGGGTTCAAACCAAATGTTTGATGAAATGTTCGGTGACATGTTAGCTCTGTCCGACCACCAACTCACAACATGAATGACAGTCAAAATATGAACTTTAATAAATTTTCTCTGAGAAGTGTGATCAGTGTCACAGGGGCTTAACTTGAAGATAAAAACTGCCTATCTAAGGAACTTTTCAAATGTTTTCTAAGACCCATGGTAAGGTAGTGTGCTACGTCTGTACGGAGATATTTTGAAAAGCTGTGCTTTCATTAGATCAAATATTGACTGCAGGGTTTACACGACCGTTATTATAGTGTGTTCACGGCTTCATCAAGCATAGGTTTTAAATCTTTACAAAGGTGAGTGTAAAATTTTATGACCTACTTCTCTGAATTGAATGGCTGTCGTTGGACTTTTCTGAAATCTTCAATATTTTCAGAATTACAGTATTTTCTTCTTTTTTTAAAATTCAAGAAAACTTTCGACACAAACTCAAAACTATCGTAATTTCTAAACCTGTCAACAAATGATCAAATGATTTGCAAGAAATCCATAGTTTATGGATGCCGACAATATGGTATCCAGTAGAACTCTTTCACTTTTCTGGTAACTCTTTCACTTTTCTCGCTTGTGATTTAGAAATTTGATGACGTCAAATCATAAGGTCAGCTGAAATATGAAATAGGCTGTAATTTCGACAAATATTCAAGAATGTTGAACAGTCCAGCGGTAGAATCATATAGAAAAGTGGCTAAAGTTTCTTGGAAGTCATTCAACTAAAAAAGAAATAGATCATAAAATTTCACACCCGCATTTTTACACAGATTTAAAGATTTGGAATCTATGCTGCTTCATCTCAGTTTGCAACATTCGGGAAGCAAGGAATAGCAGGAACCTACAAATCCAAAGAAATAACCTTGAATACCCCAAGAAAGGATTTCACTATTTGGCCTTTAAAGCTTGGAACGATATTCCCATCAATATCAGAAAGCTTCCTAAACTTGGTAGATGCAAAAAGCAATTAAAAGGTAAATTTGCAAGCTGAAATCAATTTGAAATATTACTCTAGAAGAGCAGCTGCTACGTTGATAGGCTACTAGGTTACATAATTTGAGATTTAACAGTATACCTTATATCCATGTAACAGTGATACTAACTTTCTTATTTACTACTGAGTTTATAATCCGAGGGATTTTGTGTCTGGAGAGTTTGAATAAAAAAATGAAGAAAATGTCTTCAAAGTTGACACACCTCACACCTGCAGTCAAAAAGTCGTAGTTTCAAACTGGGCCCACCAAACTGATCTAAACTGAGTAGCGTTAGGTTTCCGCTAAATAAAAACTAAATCCTCTTACGTTGGTCAGCCGAGAAGCCAACAGCTAGATTTATGTTTGTCCATTGTTTCCCCGCGCCCCCTGATTTGCTGATATTACCTGGTCAATATGGACTCATAATATTACTTTAAAAAGTGGATCCACATTCTCAACATGGCCTAAACTAGCGGGAGTTCTAAAGAAATTGAACATTGAAAAGGAAACTTTTAGTATAAAGAATGATGCTTTCCTGTGCCACTAATCTCAAAATGGATACCTTTCAGGCAGTCATCTTCCTCTGTAGAAATAAAATAGATCCATCGCAGCTGCGAGAACTCTAGGCCTCAACAACCATATTTTTATGCAACAGCAACAACTGTCTAAAAAGCATCTCCAGGTTGGTTAAAACTAAATTCTAGCAGTTTAATTGCTGAATACAGAATCACTCTGCAGGGCCTAAATTGGGTCCACTTTTAAGCGTAATGTTATGAGTTCCTGTTGACTACATGATACAAGCAAATCAAAGATCACAGGGAAACAAGGAACGAAAAGGCATAAGTGTAACCAACAATACCAACCACGAAAAATGCGCTTTTTGAGGACATTCTCTGATAAGAATACATCTTAAAACTCTGTACTGATTTGAAAACGTGGGTGTAGGATCGATGAACCACCTTCGACTGAATGGCTCGAAAAAAACTTTAACTACCTATCTGTAATTCTTCCGTTAGTCCTTCCAGAAATCTTGAATATTTTCAAAATTTGGGTGTATTTAACATTTAAATTCATTTGAGAACGATACATAATCAAATTTCTAAATCGTAAATGAGATGGGTGACGGACCTTTGACTGATACCATGTTGTAGACATCCATAAACTATGGTCTCTTTCAAAATCATTTCACATTTCCTCAGTAAGTTTTAGGGCCTAATTACATGAGAGTTTTCAACCCCGGGGCCGAGTTTCAACCCACCTTGCCCAGTTGAAATTCCATCCCACCCCTCCATTCATTCTTCTATCGATTAAAGTTTTTAATTACATAGAGAAATCTCAACTCCTGGGGTGAAATCGTACTCGGGGCTGAAATTTCAACCCACCTGGAACCAGCCGAGGTGAAATTTCTGAAGCGTTAATCCCCATAGTTTTCAAAGTTTGAACGTCCATGTAATTGCAATCTTGCTTCGAGCTTCGACCCCGGGGTTGAATTGTTATTGACGCATGCGTGACACATTGAACATGACGCGCTTTGTCATCCCTGGGGGTGAAATGTATTGGCTCGCTTTTTCATACCTGGTGGTGATAACACGCATATAATAGCAAATTCATTTCAGGTGGGTTGAAACTCACCCCGGGAATGAGAACTCTCACGTATAGAAATGACAATGGTCTCAAGTCCTTTTTCAAATTTTTCTTGAATTCATAAGAAAGAAGAAGAAACACTCTAATTCAGAAAACTTTGAAGATTTCAGATCAGTCCAATGTTAGAATTTTCGCGAAATAGTTAAATTTTACAATAGCCGTTTAAAAATATGCAAGCTGTGCTCTACTGAAAGCAGTTAACGATAACGGGGATCTCCTTTTTTTAATCAAATAAAAGAATAAACTAAAACAAAACAATTTCTGAGCCGATCATGGCGGGAATAGACACCAGGTCATCGAAGTCCCCACCATGAAAGGCACGTCTCTCTCGCATCTGATTTCAGGCAATAATATCAGCAAGTATTTAAAGAGTTTGAAGAACAAAATTGCTTCGTAATGAAGAGGAGGCCCTCACGCGCTGACGGACAGCCGCCGCCCAATGCCACTTGCGTCATCCCCAAACGGAACAACACTGAAACCAAATGGCATCAGCCACCCATCCACACAGCAGGAACCCCATTTACCCACTATCCCGCACCCACACCAAAAGATGAATTTCAAATTTCAGAAATAGTACGTAACATCAAATGCGAGACAGAAATTATCTACAAAAGTTATTAAGACGCGCAAAAGAGATGTTGGGAAAGGGGTGCTGCTTCATTTATTTTAGAAACAAACCGCACTCTTCTCCATGAAGATGTTGATCATTATTTTCATCATTTCAATTCCTTTCTTACAAAACTTCATGGGGAGTGGTGCACAAGCAGAACTGAGAGTCCTGAAAAGGCTGCAAGGGACTGCAACGATCTTAAGGAAAACTTGTCAGTATGAAACCTTCCAGACTCGAACGAACAGTATTCAGTTTTTGCGTCTGTAAAACTACGAGTCCTATTCTGAGCAATAAGGCGGGCAATGGTCAAGGTATTAGTAGTGACGATAACTAGGACGAAAATTTTTTAAGTCTGCAAAGAACATACCTGTAACAGCGTTTGCAATATAGATCATCATCGCAGCCATGGCAACGTAGAGTGGCGTCAGAATTGCAAATACAACACCATGGCAACTCTTCATCATCCTCGCTTTCAACTGGTTTGAATGTTTGCCTCGTTCTCGTTGATGTAACTGGTTCGGTTGGCACTGCAGGAAGGGCCTAATGATAGAATGTGGTAGCATTACACACTTTGTCCATTACAGAGTCTAAAGGCTGGCTTCCACACAGTAGAATTTTCCTAGCGGACTGGACATCCTTTGTTTACGAGAGAAAATATCGCTTTGAATTTAAATACAATGTGACGCGTGACAAGCTTTGTACTGTGTAAAATTCCGTCTGCTCGGAAAATTTTGCTGTTTGCTGAGTGGAAATCAGCTTTGAAGGTCGACCTGCACTTGCAGTAGACTGATGACAATGAGTCTCTTGTTGCCCTGTGCTCTTTGACTTGATGATGGCGCTTCAGGCAATAGAGCAGGGTTTACCGCAGGGATACAAGGGACTCATCGTCATTAGTCTACACTTGCAGTACATTAGAAACCCGCAGAAAAGAACCTGTTTTATCAGGACCTTGAATCTGAAATTTAATCTTTTAAAGCCCCAAACTTATACTGCATTCACATTGACAAACATAAACCAGCTTTATCTAAACCAGTTTAAATTTCAACAAATCAAAAGACTGGATTATTTGTATTGACCAATCAGAAGGCCTTATTCGAAAACCTGGTTTATTTCAAACTGGTTTAACTTGCAGTGTGAATGGGGCATTATACTGCATTCACACTGACAAACTTAAACCAGCTTTATTCAAACCAGTTTAAATTTCAACAAATCAAATGACTCGATTATTTGGAGTGACCGATCAAAAGGCCTTATTCGAAAACCTGGTTTATTTTAAACTGGTTTAACTTGCAGTGTGAATGGGGCATTAGAATCCCCCCCGAGGCTGAAACTGGGAGAGGTTCTTATATAATAGGTTTCATGCCTTGATAAGTCCTTACAATTTTCGAGAATTCTTGGCTTTCTCATCAGAACTATTCAGTGGTACAAGGCTATCAGATTTTGAAACAAGAATTCTAACCTAAAACTGTGCTGAAGAATTCTTCAGAATCCTACGGAATTCTTAAAACTCCTCAGAATCTTGTGTTGAAAAACAATGTCAATGTTTGCAAGACGTGTATTGTATGTAAGGACCTATTCAAGGACCTTGCAGGCTGGAATTTAGAGCTTATTCAGGCTGCCCAAAAACAGAAGTTTTTTTATGCGGGTTTCTATTGTGTTTTGCACAGCAACAACATTTTTGTATACGGCGCATGCTCTGCTGCAATAAAATAAGTGCACTAGCCAGATGTGCTGGTCGCTGACCAAAACTACTTCTACAGTAAAGGGCAGCTTTTGACTACAACAAAAAATGATTCCATTTTTGTGCAGTTGCAAGGACATTTCCGACGAGAAATGATTCATACAAGGGTAAATTTTGAGTTGTAAAGTATAAGCTAACCATGGGGTCAATGCCCCACTTTGAGCGAAGCTTGGTGGCTGCTTTATGCTTCAGCGAAAATTCGGTAAGTGACCTGATACAGTTTCCGTTGAAGGGATTGAACTAGATTTTTGTAAACAGAGATAAAGATCAGCTGGCCAATATCATCAAATTCAATGAGATATTTCTCTCTAATTGGCGTGGACTTGCTACAAGTCTCTCTCGCGGCAAAAACGGGAGAAGGAATGAAAGCGGGAGAGACTTGTAATACTTGGTAGCCTGGGTCGTTGGCTGGACAGGATTCTGTCCAGTCGGCATCCTTTTACAAATAGCCAATATCCAATGATATGCTTTTAAAGTACAATAATACAACATAGCGAAGCTCTACGATTTTCTTTGACAATGGCCGATTCAAGCTTCAATGAAACAGTTCACAACTACCCAGTCATTTTGAAAATGGAAGCAAAGTTCGATAGCTGATGAATATTAATGAGCATGCCACGTATTACAAGTCTCTCTCGCTTTTTTCCTTCTACTGTTTTTTTCCGCGAGAGAAACTTGTAGAAAGTCCATAATTGGCGCTTCGCGTACAATTTCTTTAGGCTGCCAGTTGCCTTTCGCGTGTTTAGGCTAAACACATACAAAACTTGTGGCTCAGAATTCAACTGCATTTTTATAATCGTTGATGGCATAAAAATCTGATTGTGCTGGGAATTCTATGGAGTTCAAACATGCCGAAAACATCTTCATTTGCAATGTATCTGCTGCTTCCTGCCTGTATTAGGGGGCAAAAATCTTGGCTTTTTAGAAGTTTAGCTTGCATAGTGCCTTCATACTTCAGCCTTGTGAGGTCAAACTCCGGATGGGTGACCTTGCAGATGCTTGACCAAGCAACTAACTTGACTCACCTTTGGGAGGGGCATTACACTAGGCGTCCCATGCCTGGTAACGGCGGTTGTGTTAGTCATAATAGCTAGAACAGCTAGAAATCTTCCCACTTGAAATCCAAGGAGCAGAGGCTGTATAAAATGACGTCATCAACCAATCCGAGATAAGTAAGTGTTCGCTTGATAAGCTTTTTGCAATGTTAAATCAAGAGTTCAAGGCCTTAGGAAGAAACTATCTAGTGTTGCCTAATTTTGGGATCTGCTGCAGGGAACTAAGAAGGCTCAAGGTTACGAGCTTTCTCGCATACGTGCGCAGTTTCTGCTCTGCCCTTGAAATCTACTTAAACTCTTCTTTAAATAAAGTATTGCCTTAACATGACATTAGTTAGTAAGTGCGGCGTTTTGGGAGACGGAAACAAACTGCACCAACATGGAATGGATTGAAGGTAAATAATAGGCATTTCTGACTCTGTTGACATTACAGTATGCTCGCAACTGCTAATTCTTGCAGATAATTCAGTTCTGTTGGCATTATATCACAAAATCAATGCCCGCCTCCCCACCCCTGTCTCAAGATGATAACGAAATCAGACAAATACATATTCCATTGCATTCCATAGAAAAAGAGACAGATCAAGGCGGCTTTGCGGATACTGCCTCAGACGTATTCATGAATGTGTGCCATATTTCCACAGATACCGGACTTCCTAATTCTTTTCGAGTATTTCACGGCAAGCTGCAACAAAGAATTAAATGAGCGCACTTCATGGGGAAACCGACGGGGATTTGCACAAATCAACAATGCAGACAGCTATGGCGAATGACGTCTTCCCAGCTTGTTAGAGAATATTTAAAAAAAAGAGGATTTAGACGGAAACTTTGAAAACACCGAACTAAGACAGCTGCCGTGAGCAAGTTCCGTGTTAGCTGCTAGCCAAAAATGCACACTTTCTTGACGCAAACTTTTAGTGCCAAGGATTAAACGTTGATTGAAACTTACCATTTCATATTCTTTCATGACACTCTTCACTTCACCAATCAAATTACCTTCAAATAAAAAATGCAAGGAAGGAAAATTAGTATTTCTTCTAAAATCTGTTCTTAACATTTGGGGTCATACTGCATTGGTTCTAAATCTGTAAACTAGCATGAACGGGCTGGTGTAAAATATGTCCTAATTAAATGACATGAATGGCTCGAATGAAACCCAAGCTACTTTACAAAACTTCTACCGTTGGCTCTTTAATAAATCTTCTCTGGAACCCAAGCTTCTCTGGAATATGAGTGTAGTAGAATCATTAAGTTATACTGCATTCACACTGGCACAGTTAAACCAGCTTTATCTAAACCAGTTTAGATTTCAACCAATCAAATGGCTGGATTTGTTGGAATGACCAATCAGAAGACCGTATTCAGAAATCTGGTTTAGTTTAAGCTGGTTTAACTTGCAGTGTGAATGGGGCATTAGGCATGACTGGTAAAAATACCGTAGAAGTGACAATTGTTGCTTTTTCTGCGGTAATTGCAAATTATAAATTTCTGTTCGAAGTTTCTCCCCCCCCCCCTCCTCTTCGTACACAGTGGGCCCAAAGTTGGAAATTTGACCAAAATGATTTTTTTAAACATGAAATTTTATACATTTAGAGAAAGCTGAGATTCTGGGCTTTCCGAAATTTTTTGAATTTTTTGTTTATCTATTTTCAGCAAAGAGTTACATTATTTTGAAAATGAACAAATTTGTAATGCATGCCCAGCATTGGAAAATATGTGAAATTTCTCAAATATACCGAAAATGCTTTCATCCAAGCTAAATTTTGCTTGCAGAGTATTAAAGTTTAGAGAATATCAACCAGAATATCATGAAATGCGGTCTGCTGTTCATTATCATGAAGGCTTTTTCCTCAAAATTATGAAAATAGTCACAAAATGGCCAATTTTCTGACAATTTTGTGGTCAATATCAAAAACCATGAACGGACTAATAGTAAAGCATATACTTTTCTGAAAATATAGGTCACCTGTGGTAAAGTGCTGATTGGTTCATTTTTAGTCCGTTCATATTTTTTACATGAAGTTCATTTGCATTTTACCGCAACAAATCATGATTCAAATTTGTTGGCCCCAGCCCCTGTAAAACTTACTAAGCTGCAAAATTTTTACATTTCAGAATTCACCTTAAAGTACACTTCAGATGAGCTATAAACCAGCGTCTGATTCTTTTTCATACTTAAACTATATTGGATATTCAGATTTCTTTGTAAATGCCCAAATATGGTACATCTGCTCTCATTTGGTTCCAGGCCTACCATTATCTCTCAAAATCAACTTTTTGAGATCTCTACATCTATGTTGCAATATCTTTCAAGCCGTGCAGGTAGAAAATTAGCTTTCTTCCTTGTTTAAAATATCATACTAGTCAGTGGAATTTTCCGAGCGGGCGGAAATCTTATTGTTCGCAGGAGAAAATGTCGCTCTGAAATTGAATAGATAGTTACGGCTGAGCAACTTTTTATTGTCAAAAATTCCGCCCACTCGGAATATTCCGCTTACTGGAAATTGGGATTAACTTCGTGCGTTTCTCAGAAACCGCGTACATTTCCTTAGAGCGAAGTGAAACGGCCAATATGCAAGGAAGACTAGAAAAGAAAAAGTGCAAATAACATTCATTTCAATATTTTAATAAATTTAAAGCTGTTCTCAACATTTATATGTCTACACCACAGCTGAGAGTCGGCATTATTTCGTTTCCAGGAAATGTAAGAGTTGGGTGTCATGGCGTTTGAGAAGGCTTCGAACTTGTATCCATTCATTCAAGATATGACATATAAACTCTTTCTTTGGCTGTGGCCACATGCGTGCAAATAAAAACATTTCTGCCTTGTGCTACTTAATTGCCATAGCTGCACGAGCAAATTTGCTTCGTCTTCAGAGTTTCGCCAATGAAAACGAGAATCCCTCCAAAGTCTGCCAAACCTTCCGCCTGTTGAAGCTGCAAGTTCGGCAGGCCTTCCAAACCTACCAAGCCAGCTGTTTTCGGAATTTGGTAGTCAATCAAACACAAATTCCGAGCCTTGCAAGTCTACCGTTTTCATGGCACCAATCGAACTCACCTTCAACTCCACAGCCCTCCAAACGTGTGAACTTTTTCGACCCATCCGGTACGATATTTCAAAGAGTTGCTACACTCAAAATGTGTAGATCAGTTATTCTATATATCAGCTACCTTACCGTAACCGTCAGCTGTTGCTCTTTCGTCTAATCTTGCTTCAGCTAGCGCCTACAAGACAGCAATAAACACAAAAACACAATATGAATCACTTGGAAAGTAGCAGGTGACCGCGTGACCCAAAAAGTGAACCAACGCAATCATAAAAAAAGGAGAGTGACCTATTGCAATGCTTCAAACGTTGGTCTGTCGCTAGAAGCCTAGTCTAAGTTTGAAGTATTTTTCGCAATTTTCTACAGCACGGTAAATTTCCTGCATTAAAGTAAATGAACGGGGATATATCGATAAAACTAAACTTTGCACAAAAGAAAGGCAAGCGCTGGTTATCTTCTTATTGTTTTCATTGATTAAAAACATCAAGTTAAATAAAGTATATTTCGATGGACCCGGTCCCCTTAGCTATGTTTCTTTTAACCCTGTTTATTTACTTTAAGGATTTCAAGGCAAATGGCATGCCTGAAATCTACAAAAATTCGCTAAAAACAGCAAATTCAGATTTTTTAAACAATAGGGAGTGTATTTCATTTCAGCCTGGGAATTGGCAACTCAAAGAGTCTTAACTAGAATTCTTTTCTAGTGCAACAATTGCTTTTCTTGCCTATGATATAATCTCGATACGTTTCTTCCCTAATAGAATCAGAAGGAGCATTGACATATGAAGAATTGACGATATGCAGTTTGTCCTTCACACATCAATGTTTAATGATAATCTAACAAGCCACTTCTTGTGGCTCCGTGGTTACGGCGCAGTGTATCAAATCTTGCAGGGTCTACCCGCGTGGGTTCGAATCCCGTCGCTAACACTACAAGCCATAAGCGAGCAGCCAACTCAGCTGTCCATCCTGCCTAGGTTGGTAAATGAGTACCCAGAGGTAGCTCTGAGGGCTCAGAGGCAGCTCTGAGGGCTCAGAGGCAGCTCTGAGGGCTCAGAGGCAACTCTGGGGGCACAAGCCTTAGTGCCACAGGCACAAATCAGCTGTATATCGGGTGAGCCAGAAAAAAGTTCCCACTTTGAAAATTCATAGATTCAAGAGCAATTCACAGATCTGAATGATTCAAATCCTAGTTAAAAGCCAAATAATTGAAGTATTTTTTGTGACTTTTCTGGCTGTCTTATGAGCACTAGATCGAGAACTTTAGATAGGTAATTTGAAGGAGAAAGGTAAATTGAACTTTAAAAAATTTTATGGTTACAAAATGACTTAAAAAGGGCCTAAAACGTTGATCAAATTATAAAGGACTCCGTGCACAGAACAATTAAGAAAATGCAATGTCTCACGGGTGAGAGCTATCCTCTCTACATTTATTGCCATGGGATTGACAATCCTTAGTATCTGTTTGAAAACCTACGTCTCATAACTCTTGACAGAGGTGAAAGGCCCATTGCCTATTGTTCTGCGCAAAGAACGTCCTTACCATTTGATCAATGTTTTAGGCCCTTTTCAGTCATTTTGTAACCATGAAATTTTTACGAATTTGAATTTACCTATACTTTTAGTGCTGGTAAGACAGAAAGAAAAATTACAAAAATACTTCGATCTTTCGGTTTTTAACTGGAATTTGAATCATTCAAATCTGTGAAGTACCCTTGGTGCTACGAATTTTTAAAAGTGGGAACTTTTTTCTGGCTCAGCCGGTAGCTACCCATATAACAAGCCCGCGTTGACAAATAAATATGGCTTGCTTCCTTGCTTGCTGTACCAATATCAGCTCTTTGCTGAGAATTTTTATCAAATCAGATAAATCTTTGGATTCATAGTAAATGCTTGTATCATCAGCGAAGAAAGCATTTTGTAAATAATTGATGCAGATAAGAAAAGTAACAGGCCCAGTACAGAATCTGATGGTACACCACGGGTAACTTTGAAAGCAACTTAGAATTACTTCCATTAACAAAAACATTCTGCTTTCTATCAGATAGATTTGATCTAAACCACTCAACACCGACAACATAATGTTCGTATTTTGATAGCTGTCAAGCAACGGTAAGCTCCCGGTAATTGGAATGAAATCAAACGCTAACGACATTTAATAGACTGATCAAACACGTACCGCAACTAACAGTGTGGAAAATACGTTAGAATCTTTACTTCATGAGACTCGAGGAGCATTTCTGAAGACTCTTCAAATCTCAATTTCATTATTACACCTATTATTCGAAGGTGTTGTGGCGCCGTGGTGTAATCCTCTGACATTGCAGCCAGAATAGTCAGGCGGAGTGGGTTCGAGTTCCGGTAGAGCCCCACCACTGGAGCGTCATGACAAGGGGTCGCGGACTCGATTAGGTCTGCTCTATTTCTGCGATCCCAGCGCTTGGCGCTGAAAAACGCAACTTCACCTTCACCTTCACCTTCACCTTCACCTATTCAGTGATAAATGACTAACTTATCCATTGAATAAATGACTCGTTGAGACTATGGAAAGCAGGCCCTTCACATGACAGAATTATTCATACTAATGTGAGCTTATTTCCCAAGGAACCTCGTGTTTGTTCACCGCCAAATTATCTGCAAGTTTCAAGATTTTACAGCTGACTCTCACTCTCCTAAATCACAGCAAAATCAAAAATTCAAATCAACTCAAATTAAAACTCGAACACTAAGGGCATATTCTTTTGGGCATCTTCTGAAAACGGTAGAGTTGGTAGAAGATAAAATCCCATTCTTTTGGTACCCTTCTACCGAAAACGGTACACTTCGCAGACTTCAGATCGCTTTTTATAAAAGCCCATTCTTTTGGTCATTCTGTTTTCGGCAAACTTCCGAGAGATTTTGACGTATTCTTTTGGGCATCTTCTGAAAATGGTAGAGTTGGTAGAAGATAAAATCCCATTCTTTTGGTACCCTTCTACCGAAAACGGTAAACTTTTCGCAGACTTCAGATCGCTTTTTATAAAAGCTCATTCTTTTGGTCATTCTGTTTCGGCAAACTTCCGAGAGATTTTGACGTATTCTTTTGGGCTCTTCTGAAAACGGGAGAGATCCGAAGCTTCGGAAACCTTCTGCTCCTGAAGCTGGCAAACATTTGAAAGATCCCAGAGAGCATTGTTTCGTGAATTAAAGTTTTCAAAAACATTCGAAGAAACAATGGTACTTCGGAGATTCTTTTCTCTTGGTATGGGCATAACAAAAGTACATTGCATTGCAATGGTTTCAATTCGCTCAGTCAAACGACAACATTCAAATTCTATTCTCATTTTTTCAGCATTCCGTTCCCATTCTTTTGGCAGAATTGTCTGCGAAGTCTGCCAACTCTACCGTTTTCAGAATTCCCATTCTTTTGGTAAATGAAATTTTTCTCTGCGAAGCCTACCGTTTTCAGAAGACTTCGCAGACTTCAGATGCCCAAAAGAAGACGCCCATAATATAACATAGATTCGAAATCATGAAAAAGCTGGATGTAAATTCAGTCGCCTGTTTCTTTGAAGTGATTGAAAGAAACTTTAGTTGTTTGCTATGATTCTGCCGCTAGACTTTTCTGTAATCTTCAATATTTTCAGAATTCAAGGTTTTTTCTCCTTTCTTGGGCATTCCACAAAAATATTTTAAAAAACTCAAAACCATCGTAGTTGAAGCAACGTGAAAAAATTTCCAGGATAACCATAGTTTATGGGTGTAGTCTACAATATTGTATCAAGCAAAAAGTTTGTCACTTTTGTGGTTTATAATTCAGAAATCTGATGACGTCACACCCGCAAATGAGCATTTCAACACGCCAAACATCAATATCTTCGAAATATCTCCGTATATATACCCCGTCTGTCAGTAGGACAGTCCGTTTTTCAAATACGTATTTCAGTAATGCACCTTACGAATGGAATTTACTTGATGGAGATACAAGGAATTCTAAGTCTATTGCTGAATTTAAGCGTAAACTCCTGTCGAAAATACGTCCTGCTGAAAACTCTGTTTACAACATATATGATATTGAAGGTGTTAGAATCTTAACAAAATTGCGTTTGAAGTTCAGTGCATTGAATGAGCATAGATTTCGGCATAGATTCAACATTGCAAGTCCACTATGTAATTGCGGTACCGCGAACGAGGATAGTAAGCATTTTCTCCTGCATTGCCCCATGTTTTATCATCTTCGCAGAAACCTCCTTGGTCATCTCTCAGAAATTCTGAGAATGGATGTCTCCAATTTCGATGACGATTTTATTTGCTCGCTGATGTTGTATGGAAATTCTGAACTTCCATACATTGTCAACAGAATGATTCTTGAAGCTACATTAGAATACATCAAATCATCCAGACGCTTTGTTTCATTAGACTACGAAAATTATTAGCCCTTGAGAACAGGAACTTCGTGATCTTCATCTGTGCCTGTACGTAGTTTTTGTTTTGGTGCGTGCGTGTGTATGTGTGTGTGTGTTTATGCGTATGTTTGAGTGTTAGTGTGTGTAGCTTTCTTTTTTCGTTGGAACATAGCTGTAGGAGGGAGATGGCCTGGAGACACTACAATCTTTACTCTTGATTGATTCTGCTCGAGCATGGACCTCCGAAGGTGCAGGCTCGTTGCTCGTTGCTCGTTAAACCTCAAGCGCCAAACACAATGGCCAATTGTTTGCTCCTGGGGCGTTCCTCTCCTACGGCTATAATTAGAGCAGTTTATATTAAATTGTGAGTACCATACATAGTGGGGACTCGCTGACTATAAGTCCTTTCCCACTATGGATGGCACGTAGTTAATTAATCTTGTTGTTTTTATAGATTGTTGTTTTTTAAATGAATAAAGAGAAAAAAAAAATCTTCGAAAACAAAATGTCAATGTTCAAGTTAACTATTGAGGAATCTCTTAAAATTATTTCCTATTTATCAAAATGTCATTTGTACCGCTAGGCCAGAATTTGTTTTGATCTGTGGGATAACCGGCCTATTTTGAAAATCTGAAGATGCCAGAAGCAGGCCTCATTAACAAAGGCGAGCCGACGAGCCTCGCTTGCATTAGTTTCTGGCATCTTTACTGCACTGAGATTACTTTGACCACAGGTTCATTTTTCCATGCAATCTGCTCGCTGGCGCAGAAGTGGCCTTTGCGGGATTAGGGCTTCCCTCGCTCGGCTCCTTCTCGGGCTCCCTCACTCGGTTCTTTCGGGTGGTGGCTGGTTTGTGGCATTTAGCGGTGGAGCGGCGGCTCCGTGGCCGGGGGCATTTTTTTAGTCTGCGGGTTTTGAAGAGCTAAATTAGGCTTAAGTAACTTCTTTGTGAACCATGGCATTAGTCGCTGGTAACTCAGGGCTCAACCATCTTACCAGTGCATACTTTTCACATAAATAAACCTTTTCAGCACGTTTTGGACAATTTTTAAAAGTTCTTGATACGAAATTTCTGACTACGGATTTGGATTCAACACCCCAAGTTTAGTCGAATGGCAAATTTTCATATTCCTAGAGTATGCTACTTCGATTTTATAGCAATAACAAATTTGAGAATTTATAAGGGATATGACAGTTGTCAAAATCGTTCGGGATGTAACTTTACACCCTCAGTCTTTGTCCACGATCAAATACCTTATAAATTTCAAAGTCTGATATCAACGTTAAAATTGAATTTGATAAAATTAAATCAAATTTCATATGACGCCAGCTAAAGAAATTTTGAAAATTCCAAAATGCGGCCACTTAGTTGAAAAAGTGTATCCACTTATCCTAAACTGGTGCATGCTAGTGCCCATCAAAATGGGATGGTGCCATAATACACTGAGCACTTCAATTTCAAATTAATCTTTTCCTTCTTCTTAGAGAGTGTTTGATTAGTGCCAATTCGGAAAACGGTTGATTCCAGGGAGCGCCGAAGGTTGATTCCCTGGTTGATTCGGAAGACTCGGAATTTGTGTTTGATTGACTACCAAATTCCAAATACGGCAGATTTGGCAGGCTAGGAAGGCCAGCCGAGCCTTCTGCTCCAGCAGGCGGAAGGTTTGGCAGACTTTGGAGAGATTCTCGTTTTCATTTGCAGAACTCTGAAAACGAGGCGAATTTGCTCGTGCTACTATGG
This sequence comes from Aurelia sp. 4 Dawson et al 2005, assembly GCA_964019985.1. NCBI lineage: Eukaryota > Metazoa > Cnidaria > Scyphozoa > Semaeostomeae > Ulmaridae > Aurelia > Aurelia sp. 4 Dawson et al 2005. The sequence goes on from OZ026494.1 coordinate 23,084,840, forward strand.
TAATTGAGTCAGTTCAATCTTTGTTGCCAAGCACCGGACTCATCTTCGTGTTTTTCAACTGGAAACCTCATATTCGCGAGGATGAATCCAAGACCTGCTGTTTTGAAAATTTTGTGTTTGACTGGGCACTGTTTTTCGTCTCTGCGAAATCTACCGTTTTCAGAATTTGGTACGTTTGGAATCACCAATCGAACACGCCCTTAGGTTGTTGCTAAATAAAATTGTCGAGTGCTATTCATAGCCAGAACCAGATGACGTCATATCTATTTCTGCTATGGACGGTACAGAGTATCGTACTTTGTTGTGTTTCAGTTATAATATTGATCAAAAGAAAAGCTTGATAAGTCTAAACGAACCTTACGAACAGCCTTTGCAGTGGATTCTATCTCATCTTCAGAGCTATCATATTCAGTCGATTGTCTCTTTTGCTTAACGGACTCTGTAAGAAAGTAGAACTTTCGTAAAAAACCAGCTGGCAAGTTTGATCATCGATCACAAATTGTGATAACTCTCGGGGCGGGAGGGGGAGGGGGGGTTAACTGATTTTTTTTCATACGGTCGTCTGTCCACTTGAAACAATTTTTACTCGGTTCAAGAAATTTCTCTCCAAAAGGTCTGCCCTTACAAATTTGAGCTTTCAGGAAGAATATTTCTGGTCTCAAAGGAACAATATCAGCAAACGATATACCGATTTTCAAATGAACTATCGAGGAACAGAAGGAAAGAAGGAAAGAACAGAAGAAACATTCTCTCAGTGGTCGCTCCACACAATCTCCTTTGAAGATGCTTGAACAACAAAGCAACTTATTTCAATACGGCACTTTGCAAATGAAGTTGATTTGGGAAAGCAGTCATTTGAATGATTAAAATGAAGATGAGAGAGGATACACTGATGATGCACAAAGGTAGGCCTAATGGAACAACTGCATATTAGCAGACCAGCTTCATGTCATATCTCTCATGAACTAGCACTAACTATAATCGACATAACCCTGCTAAACCTAACTAAACCTTACCTTACCATAGGTTACCTCAACTAACCCTAACTTACCCTAACTTATCCTAACTAATCCTAACTAGCCCTAACTTACCCTAAACCCCTTTTCCAAAACTTAACTCTGACCTTCCTTAACCCTTACATCATGACACCTATTGCGCCAAGTTTGAAAGTTGGTCAGCTAAGTGCAGACTAGACAGCCTAATGCTTCTGATGTTTTCCGACAATATATAATCCCACATAACACAATCCACGTTTCCCAATGCCTATGTTCAAATGCTATGACTTTTTTGGGGCACACGGCAGTATTCCTATAAACAATGTTAGAATTGACTTAAATTGAAATGAATCTTCCCCGAAGGATATCACGATAAAAGCATTTCCAAAATACACGTTTTTTATAAGAAACTGGTTTATAACAAACTAGTACTAAGATGGACAAACTTTTAAGAAACTCTGGTACCATGTGTGAGAAGTACTAAGAATCTTTTCAAAGTTAAAAGCATGGATATTATAGCAAATAGATCGTCGAACCTTTACTCTTGAGCAATGATATCTAACCATTTGTGATTTCAACATAACAGAACACTTTTCATTCCTTTATGATGTTTTGAATGTCAAGAAACGTATCTGCCACAGTGCTAGCGATCACATTGATAATTCTACAATTCAAAAAATGAGAAACCAATTGAGAAACTTTCGGTATTAAAATTGACAAAATTTCATGTGGAATTAAGAAACTTTTAGTACTATGGCCTGATCCAAAATTCCTATAAAAAACGTGTATTCTTATCAATCACAAACTAAATTAAATGCTTACCCGGGTCGATTCCTTTCAATCTAAGCAGCCGGTCTTCTAAGTCTTTACCCGTAGTTGCTTTTCCATGACCGGAATCATCGTCATTGCTGTCCAACTTTGCCTCAGCTAAAGCAGCCTCCATAAGTTGATTAATTTCTTCTTGCTCAGAGAGTTTTGGTTGCGGTGTAAGAATCTGTTCTGAGAAAAAAGAGAGCTTGACATGGTCTACGATTCTACAAAGCATTCACAAATTTTTACTCCTACGACTTGTTACTATGGATACAGTAAGGCCTCGCATTTTAGAAACCAGTGATTATCCATCCCAATGATACTAAACTCTTGAGACAACCTCGTCCCTAGAGAGAGTTCGTTGTTCTGCCTCTACTCTGGGATGCAAGAGGCCGTTCGGCAATCTGACTTGCTGTTCACCATTTTGCGCCGTAACTGCGTTTTGCGTGGGTAAACGGCCGCGGCATGTCAAAATTCTACGTAAAGCCATATTCTTTACCCACTCTGACCATCATTTGCAAATTATTTCCGAAATTCGAAGAATAACGAGCCATTTAATTTTGGAAGCTGCGATGAAAGTTTCTCAAAGTTTCAACTTAGGCCCATTTTCGCCCAAAACAAACCGTGCTTATCTTCACATTAAACACACTTACCAGCCCCAGATTGTTGTTCAGATACCTTCACAAAGGTTTAAATAAGGTCCTCAAAGTGTTTGTTTGTTAGTTTCTCGATTTATCTTCTGCAGAATTATATCTAGAGCAACGGCCATTTTCAGTCGATTCGCGTTGCCTAGCAAAAAGTGAAATCCACAATGGCTTCCAAATGCACCCAGATTCTGGGAGCATTTGATCGAAGTGTACTAGGGTGTTCATTCGGCTTCGTGATCAGCCTATGACGTAAGAACACCCTGGGAACGAGGCTGCTCTTGAGAGCTACGCCTAAAAAGTATTTACATTTTGATCAACACTAAGTCCTGGTCTGATGGTCTGGGAGCATGCAGGCTTCATAAGAAATTGCTACCAAGTTGACTTTCATTTCACAGATGTTTACAGAAATTTCAGTTGATGTTCTTCACAGTCACTGACAACATAAACAGATGGCTAATATGCCGCATTCTCTTGTAATATATTATTCTAGGACTGCTCAGAGAAGAAATCAGAAACTTAAGAAACTTTAGCTTGAAAGAAGGCAAGTACCATTTCTACCTCCGCCCTCAAGCGACCAGTACGAACAAACGAACTACCCATGTTCAGGTAAACGATGAAGAAATAATTCACAATTGATAGTGACTAGCCATTGATTAAGCTAAATTCACATAGCTGGCGCCAATCAAGTCCATATACGTTTTTGGGACACTCAGTACCCACTCAGTATGCATAATTCTTGTATCTTGGCGGAATATCTTTTGGTGTTTGGCTGTTACGTAGGCTCTCCAACCTTGCTGCTGCTGATAGATTAACTAGGGTCTGAGGGGCACATCGCTATCTAAACCCCACGTACACCTGTGCTCAAAATCTTTTTGTTCTCAAGAAAAACCGTAAAAAATCTGTAAAAATCCTTTTCTTCTGAAAAAATCTCGTGCACCTTGTCATATAAATGAAACGCTCTTCGTTAGGGTCAACCTGATGAAATGCTTTAAAGGACAAGTCCGGGGTTTGTATAATTGTTGATTATTCAAGAGATTACACTGATGTGAATGGTGTATAGTACTTTTTTCAACGTTTTTCTCTTTTAATCAGCGAAACTACATATTTCAATCAGCTAAGAAGTGTGAAATTACGTCATTTTGTATGACGTCACTTCACGTTGATCTGAACGAGGTTGTCTAATTTGTTGACATCATACCACCCAGATTGCTTGCCTCCCTATCGCGCCTTCACACACTCGTACAAAATACGAAATGGCGACGATATTTGGCCTAACTCATGAAGACTAATCGTCCAGTTTATCAAAGTTCAAGGCATGAAAACTTGGAAAGAACTCACAACTGGTGTTCAGCAGTTGGTAAGGTTGCTTTTTAAAAATAATTTTATCAACCTCGGACTTGTCCTTTACTATTTTGGGTCTGTTCAAGAACCAAATACCAGGAGTGTCAGTGCATGAAGTTTTTCTTGGTCTACGTGCCCTAGGCTTGGCTCAGACACCCTGCAATAATCAAAGAAAGAAGACATACATTACTCTTCTGAGCACTCGTCGCTTGTCTTCCCGTTAATTTTTCGAATCTGTCATTTATAGTTTCCTCTGTGTGTGCGACAGTTTCATCTAAGAATGATAACAAAGAAGCGGTAAATTTTAAGAGAATTTAGTAATCATTTATCTTGAATATTGAGGATTCGAAAAGGTCCAACAGTAGGAGCATTACAAACTGGCTAAAGTTTCTTTCGAGCCATTCAACTTATAGAAACAGGTCTTGGAATAGACCTTTTAGCTATTCTACAAAACAGCCTGGATCGAGCGATATTTTTATACAAATTTATACGCGAGGTTCGAAAGAGTGGCGTTACAGCTTCGATCGCAATTGTGCACATTCGAAAATTCTACAAATCGTAATGAAATATCGTTCGATCCACATTCGTTTTCAGAATAGCTAAAAGGTCTATTCTAATCCAACCTTCGTAGGGTGTGTTTGGTTGGTGATTCCAAACCTATCAAATTACGAAAACGGTAGACTTGGAAGAGACGGAAATAAAGAGATCAACAGAACAAATATACGTGCACTAAGGGTGCTCCATAAAGATTATGATGCATCGTTTGAGATGTGTCTACAAAGAAAGGCAGATACAACAATACACATTAAGAATCTTCAAAAACTAATGTTAGAGGTATTTAAGACTCTGAATTCGATGAATCCATCATCTGAGATTTTTTCAGCACTAAGCAAATTGAATACAATTTAGGGGTTAAAAACTTGAGTAAATTGCCTCAAATAAAAACTCACGCCTTTGGAAGACTTTCGGTTACTTTCAGAGGCAGCATCCTTTGGAACACTTTAAGTGACGATATAAAAACATGTGAAAATGTGGCAGCTTTCAAAAAGAAAATACAAACAGGGAAAGGGGCAAACTGCAACTGCAAATTATGTTGCTGATAGGACTTTATATTTTGTTGTATACTATGTAATTATTTTAGTTTTTAAGTTGGTTGGTTTGAATTAGTTAACGTATATTTATGTGCTATTGATTATTAGAAATTACCAACTTTAAATAATGATGAAATGAAAATAAAACACAGTGCCCAATCAAACACAAAATTCTTTAAAACAGCAGGTTTTAGATTTACCTTGGCGGAAACGAGGTTTCCATTTGAAACATACGAAGACGAGTCCGTCGTATCGCAACAAAGATTGAACTGACTTAATTAATAATAATTATAACTTTTTTAATAATTATAACTTTTATATAGCGCCAAAATCTATAAAATATATATTCTTTAGCGCTTAACAATAGCTAAGTTAAAAAATGTCCATATTTACATGAAAAAGGATCCAGATTAACATAGCAGCATGTGCAAATTCGCCTCGCTTTCAGAGTTTCACAAATAAAAGGAGAATCTCTCCAAAGTCTACCAAGCCTTCCGCCTGTCGGAGCAGAAGGTTCGGCAGGCCTTCCAAAAGGTTCGGCAGCCCTGCTAAAACCTGCCGTTTTCGGAATGTGGTTGTCAATCACACACACTGTCCGAGTCTGCTAAGTATACCGTTTTCGGGGCACCAATCAAACACACCCTTGAAGACTTAGGGCGTGTTTGATTGGTGCCAAGTCTCACTGAATGTGAATAATCAAATATGGCTACGTTCACACAACGCCGGCACATTTTGAAAGCGGTGAGACAAAGGCCTTCCGTTCACACGATGCCGGCACATTTTGAAAGCGGTGAGACAAAGGCCTTCCATTCACACGATGCCGGCACAGTTTGAAAGCGATGAGACACAGGCCTTCCGTTCACACGATGCCGGCACATTTTGAAAGCGGTGAGACAAAGGCCTTCCATTCACACGATGCCGGCACAGTTTGAAAGCGGTGAAACAAAGACCTTCCGTTCACACGATGCCGGCACAGTTTGAAAGCGGTGAAACAAAGGCCTTCCATTCACACGATGTCAGCACATTTTGAAAGCGGTGAAACATTTGACGGATAGACCTTCCGTTCACATGATGCCGGCACAGTTTGAAAACGGTGAAGCATGTGATGGATAGGCCTTCAATTCACACGATGCCGGCACATTTTGAAAGCGGCGAAACATTTGACGGATAGGCCTTCCGTTCACATGATGCCGGCACAGTTTGAAAACGGTGAAGCATGTGATGGATAGGCCTTCAATTCACACGATGCCGGCACATTTTGAAAGCGGCGAAACATGTGACGGATAGGCCTTCCGTTCACACGAAAACGGCACTCTTTTTGCCAGCAAATTTTGAAAACGGTAGATTTTGAAAACAGAACACTAACCGGCACATTTTAAAAACGGCATCGTGGAAACACTCGAGAATGCTGAATACGGAACATTTCTCAACTCTTTTAAAATGACGCTATAAATTCTGAAGGTGTAGGTACATTTCTTTAGCATCAAATTCTTGAAGAGATTGCACTGAGTTTGTTATCGTTGAATTTTCTATAATTTCCATATTGTGCCGGCATTGTGTGAATGCAAGCCTGCGTGCAGAGTCTTGATAATAAATTGCAAAGATACATCCATCTTTTCAATTTCTTATCAAGAGTCTCCACGCAGAGGCTAGTGAATGCAAGCTCAAATTTTGCTACCGTCACATTTTTCGCTACACATTCTAGACACACATAGAAATTAGTCAAGTCTTAAAAAGTTATTGTTTGATCAAAAGTTATGCCGCGAAGACTATCCTCTACACTTTCCTTCACTCAAGTCCCGCCTATTTTGATGCACATATCATTAAAGCGTCAGAAGCGATAGAATGGAAACCAAGCTTTATTTCTAGGGAATACCAATTTCTGACGAAACATAATCCAGCAAAAATTGCGCAATCTTCTGAAAAGAATTTTGCACGAAGAACTTTGCGTAAGGTGGAAGTCAGGACTAAGGAATAAGGGCATCACAAACACTACTAATAGAATATTAATTGGGCGAGAGAATTTCAATCTCTTCCTAAACACACTTTCGTTGTTTTTCGGAGGAACTTCTTCACAGTAAGTCCTGCATTAAACATGTATCCGCTATGTAAAAGAAGCCCTTTGAAACGGCAAAAAAGATGTTTTGTCGGTTTTCTATGAGAAAAAACACCGCCACTTGTTTTATTAAAGAGGCGGATGTGCTTTCGGAATGAATGGTGTCCGTTTGCCTTCACAGTCGGTGTATTTTGTCATTTTATTTCCTATTCCCTCAGCATATTTCATAAGGTAGAGGGACGTGCCCTCACCACAGCGACAAATTCACCCGAATAAATAGGTTAAAGGAGCTGGGCCACGTCACTGTAAACAAACCTGCTATCCTTGCAATCTGTCGGGTGCCATAAAAACTTTATGAGCTAGGTTGCACATAGTTTTCGGCAAGCAAATGTTATGAACAAAAGCAAGGTATTAGCAAGTAGCTGAAAGGCTTAGCAATCTTTTGAGGTGTTGCTTGGTCTGTTTTCAAATACATTCCTACTGCGTACTTCAAAAAAAACTTCACGAGTTAAATTATACCTACAGTCTCTTACAAAAGTGTTGGACCCCTATGAAATTCCACGTTTTTCAGAAATATTGTCGCCCCCCCCATTTCAATGTTGATTGCATTGGTGAATCATTCTTTTCCTGGATCTGTGTGAAAAAACCCTCTGCGTGAAACGAGGGGAGGGGGGACAAAAATTCGATTTTTTCAACAGGGGTCCAACACTTTTGTACGAGATTATAGTTCCCTGAAATAAAAAGGTATCATCAATTTGAATCACAGCTTAGTTGAAAGGCTTGGCTATCTTTTGAGATGCTTCGTTAACATTTTAAACAATGATTACCATCCAAAAAACCACGTTCAAAGAAAATGACGAATCCAGGATTCTTTTTGAGTGAAATAATCGACATATTTTTCCAGTCAATATTTTGTGAAAATTCGACGTAGCGATGGATTTGAAGGGCAAATGTTTTGTATTTACCTTTGTTCTTCATTCAAATTTTGTGCTCCAAAGAAAATTTGGAATTCAGCTTTTTTGATACCTTCCAAAATAACTTATGGAAAACGAAGGAAAAGACCGATTCGGTTCGAAGAGCGCCATGGGCAATTACCGGCCTATGTCCGTGTTCACTGTTTTCTCGAGGTTGTTTGAAAAACTAGGACATGATCAAGTTTCAAATTACTTGGAGGTGCGTAAGAAATTTTCAAAATGTCAACACGCATTTTAAAGATGAATAGCACTTTAACGTCACTACCTAACGTAACGGATGCGTGGTTTTCTAACATTGACAAACGCAAAATTAACATAAGCGTATTTCTAGACCTCAAAAAGGCTTTCGATACGTTGGACCATGAAATTCTCCTCTCAAAGCTTACTAAATACGGCATAGTAAGGACACCTCTTCGGTGGTTCATGTCGTACTTGACGAATAGAAAACAATACTGTCAAGTAAATGGCCACAAATCTAGCCTAAAAAGTGTTCACTGCGGTATTCCTCAGGGCTCATGCTTGGGGCCTCTCCTCTTCATCCTGTATGTCAATGACTTTGAGCAGTGCCTTCATAGACGCACCTCAAACATGTATGCAGATGACACTAGCGCAGCTTGCTCTGCTGAAGACATTGACGATTTCTGGAACGATCTAAGAACTGAGGTTGACAATATTGCTGAATGGTTAAGGCATAAAAAGCTAAGTCTGAACACTGATAAAACAGAATACATGGTTGTTGGTCACAAAAGACAAACAAATCGAATCCATAGTCCATTAGAGGTAAACATAAATGGAGGACCAATCAAACGGGTCAAAAAAAAATAAATACCTTGGAGTTACAGTGGACGAAAACCTTACATGGAATGAGCAATATAAGAGCCTCAAAGGTAATATTAAAAATGCCCTTTCGGCCCTGTGGAAATTAAAGAACATACTACTGCAAAAAATTGGATCAGGTGTACAAGGCACTGCTCGAGAGCCATTTGACATACAGTGATGAACTGTTGGGTAGTTTGTCAAACAAAAAGCTTGATCATCTCCAGCGTCTGCAAACTAGAGCACGAACACTAATAGACAACTCTAGATTAAAGGATGGGTGGAGTTGCAACTGGCCTTCAGTCTCAAACTTAATAATATTTGACAGGGCCGTGATGATCTATGAAATAATGAATGATCTCTGCCCGAACAACTCAAGAGGGAGACTTGCTACTGTAATAGTCCTGCCCGGCGCATTAGGACCATACATTTAATAAAAAATAACACAAGTCTCGGAGAATCTTCATAATCATTTCATCAATAATTTCGTATACAAAGCATTTGTCGTGTTCGCAGTTTCTCTCGAAGCGTCTGACTTCTCCTCGCTTTAACTCTCACATCAATCGTCTGAATCCTCACACTTCAAATCGGGGGGTCGCGTTTAAACAATTTATACATTCAGTAATTCTTAGATGTCCACACTACCAGATCTCACATATCTAACTATCCAAAAAGAAATCAGCTAGATCTTGACACTCCAAGGTAGAACCTAGAATTCTCCAAAAGCAGTCTTTTCTACTCTGGTGCAAAGACGTGGAATGAAATCCCATTAGAAATCAGAATGAGTTCCACGATCACCATTTTCAAAAGGAAACTGAAGGAATTCCTGCAAAACTAGTATCCTCCCCGAAGCACGATCACTTGGAAGACCAGCAACTTTAAGATTTTATATATATGTAAATAGATATTTGTATAGCTTTTTCGTTCTTTTTTAGCTGATAGGGTTTTGTGTTAAAATATGATAAAATGAAAATGATTACTTGGAGAATTTCCTTATTTTTGAGACTGTTTTTTCGCACAGTAGACCCCAGTAGGCATACCTTAAACTGACCAAGCAGCATCTCAAAAGATAGTTGAGCCTATGGGCTACATGCCCATACCTTTTTTGTGTTTACAATGATTGCTCTAACGAAACTATGTTCAATCTAACTCGTGAAGCTTCTTTGGGTTACTTGACACTGTCCGAAGAAGCAGTTTCAAAAATACGGAAAATTATTCATTACTCAGACTATGACCTAGACTTAACAATGAGTCTCTAGTTTCCCTGTGCTCTTTAACTTGATCATAGCGCTTCAGTCAAGAGCCGCAAACCGCAATGCTTTTAACAACCTTTCTTGTGTGAAGGTGCACTAAGACAGAAATACAAGGGAGCTCTTTTCGAACAACTTGAGATCGGTTGGGCCTAACCACGCTCAGATGAAGACAAAACAGAAAAGAAAGCAAGACAACAAAACAAGAAATAAGGATCAAAACAAGGTAAATGAATAACCAATCAAAACATCCGTGTCCCAACACCCTTGATTATTCATGATTTTCCCTTGCGAAAAAATTAGAAACTCACCATTGCTTTCCTTCTGCCTTAGATTTGCTAAGCGTTCCCTGAGTTGCGTATCTGGATCCATCTCTGGTGAAGCGTTGGATTTCACTTCTTTGGAAAAGATGCCTTCTCCATTATAAGGAGGTGGTGCCTCTGCAAAATCTCTAGAATAGGCAAAAAAATCCCGTCAACAAGCTCCGGCTATTCTTCGGCATTTTATGAAAAAGTCTTAAATATGTGTTGGAGAACACATTTTGCATTCATGTGCATTGTTGCTTTTTTGATGTTAAAACAAAATGGAGGAAGGGGAGCATCATTTAGACTCATTACATGGTCCCAATAGACTGCGGCCCATTCTGACAGGCTTGGTAAGCGGAATCCCCTCCGCTTCGGAGATAAGCGGATGGTTTGCTTCTCGGTTGCATCTTCCTGCAATTATTTTCGATTTATTTGCACCTGCCAAGAATTGCATTACACTAGATTTTGACGTTGCTGGAGAACAATAGAAGTGCTGTTTTTGAAGCAGCCACTCATTTTGCCTTTTTTCTACCATAGATCAGCAACCACGTGTCAGATTGATTCATACAAGGTTTCCAACTCTAAGTTGAAGCCTGACCTATGCAATTGTGTAAAAGCCGAGATAATTGAATCAATGGCTCCACCACGACAGCCACACAAACGGGGAACAATTTTTTGGGACACCCTGTAGAAATTAGCAACATACGGAACACTTTTTGTTGCTCTGCCCTTCTTTCGTGATACATCAGCGAGATCTTCTCACTAGCGTCCTTGCTCTTTGGATATATTAGCCTTTCAAATAAAGATTTAACACAACTTTTACTTTTTGGCGGCAAAGATCTCACTAATGAGCTAACTAGAAAGATAATTGAGTTAACGCTGCGTTATATCCACAACACTGGTCGATTTGATTAATATAATTTCAAATACGGTTTTTCTTGCAACGCAGCCACCATGTTATCCCACCGTTACCTAGTCCCTCTTCGTACATTTCCTTCTTTGTCAGACGTTTCTTGTAATTATTTGTAGTGTTACAGTCTATCTTAAATTGGACGTTACACGAGAAAGGGCAAAGCTAACTTGCCAAGAGGGAGCAAATATAACTGCTTCTTTTGAAATTGATGACGTCTAATTTGAGGTAGACTTTATGTACTCTTTGCCTTTATATAAATATTTTTTTTCTATGTTAAAGCTTTTATGTCGCTATAAATACAAATCCTAGCCTCGCTTATCAGTTGTCCTTCAACGTCACGAGAGACGGTCATCAAATCCCTTTGTTTTCCTCACTGTGCGAAATTGCACCTCAATAACTTCAAAGGGAAACCGCGCTAATATCCATGACCGTCCACTACACAGAAATCACAGAACTGATTAAATGTCTGCCATTATTCTTATATAGCGACATAAAAGCTTTAAGGCCGCGGAGTTGCCAAAGATTTTTGCTCTCCGTGGTATTCGTCCTTGTAGTATAGTAGTTTGTAAGTAGCGTTAGATAAGTACCTCGTATTGTAAAATTTGATTGAATAAAAAAATTAGCAACATGAAGGTTATGGGAACGAGTACTGCATGCTCAATTCTAACCCATGCCTTAAAGGCACACAGTCTTGGTGCTGATTGAATAAACAAGACAATCAAGAAGAAAAGAATTAGGCAAGGTTCAGTAATTTCGCTGTACAGTGAAATTCGTGAAGATGATAATGATCTGACTCCCTTTATTCTCGAAACAAAAGGATAATCCGAGAACAAAAAGGCTTGGTAATTACTCGAAGGCCAGAGCTTTGTTCTTGATTTCAACATCACAACTAGCCAATCACGATGACGACAGTGTGCCTTAACTTCTATTTACATTAAAATTCTATTTCTGAAACTGACAAATTTGTATTATGCACATACTAACCGGTTTTGTGTTGTACAGGAAAATATAAAGCTCGAGGTCTTAGAAGTACAGACCGAGCTTGCGACGTCTGTGCATTAAGACCGAGGGCTTTATATTTTCCTGTACAACACAAAACCGGTTGGTATGAGTTTTATTACCTGACATCTTCTAATCTTGACTCGCATTTCATCAGTTATATTTTGTTACAATCATGCCGTTTGAGTTCACTGCAAATATCACAGGCCTAGGCCTAAAGCAGTTGCTGTGGTGACAAAAACGCGTCCTTGTATCGTATTATACAAAGCTACGGGAAACCCGCGGGAAATGTGTGACTAGCCAATAGGAATGGCGGGATTCTGTATTGCCTCGTTTTTGAAACTCCAGTCAGGTAATAATGAACTTATATTGCAATGTTGAGTAAATCACGGACCATAATGGCCGTGGACTTTAGACTCGATTACATGACGCAGTTTCGCTCTTTGCCTGAACTGATAACGCTTTCATTTCATTTCATTTCATTTGATTCAATTAAGGAGGGTTGCCCTTCAACCGGAGTTGTTTTACAAGGGGCCCTCCACTTAAAAACATTAATTACAATATACAATTACCAAATAAAAAAGAGAAATTACAATACAAAACCATAACATAAAATCCTATAATACAAAATTTACAAAGCCTAATGTAAAAGAAAGAGAAATCCTAAATAGATTTTTTAAAACTATTCAGGGAACGCTACAGCTATGACTCATTCCCCTTTCCCCTACGCTTGTAGAAATGGTAAAGCTCCAGACTAAAGCTCCAGACAAAGCAAGATCTAACTATCCAACAAGAAATCATTTAGATCTTGGCACTCAAAGGCAGAACCTAGAATTCTCGAAAAGCAGTTTTTCCTATTCTGGTGCAAAGACGTGGAATGAAATCCCATTAGAAATCAGGATGAGTTCCACGATCATCATAGACCTTTGAGCTATTCTGAAAACGAATGTGGATAGAACGATATTTCATTACAATTTGTAGAGTTTTCGAATGTGCACAATTGCGATCGAAGCTGTAACGCCACTCTTTCGAACCTCGCGCATAAATTTGTATAAAAATATCGCTCGATCCAGACTCTTTTGTAGAATAGCTAAAAGGTCTATTTTCAAAAGGAAACTGAAGGAATGCCTACAAAACTAGCATCCTGCCCGAAGCACGATCCCTATGCAAAGCACTGCGAAGCACCATGCGCAGTCAGTCAAGATGGCGCTGACAGAAGATATGACACAAAAGCAATAAAACAACACACATTCTCGGTGAGTGTACATTATGTGTTTCTTATTGCGCATGGTTTTGTGTTAACTATGATAAAATGAAAATGAATGAAAAGAGACTGATTCTATATGAACCCTTTCAGCTGCTCTATCAATATTGTGTACATGGGAATTTTCTACAAAATGTATCGATCTGTCGTTCGATTCGCATTCTTTTTGGAATGTAGCTCCAGCTCCAAGATCAATTGGGCCTAAATCATCTGCTGCCTTTCCCTCACAACTAATGGGTCTAAAATGCCTTAAAAATCAGTTTTCTAGAACTGCTGTACCATGAAATCAGGTGTCAGTACTTCGGTAGGATCATTCTTACAACAAAAGCAAAAACCGCCTTGCTCTAAGCAAGATGCTGATCGGTAGACGACGGGGCAACAGAATCCCATCGCCGATTAAAATTTTTTGCCGTTTTTACAGCTCTAAAGGCCCTCAGAGGAGCGATAACAACAACAACAATTCAACTCAATGAGACGAGCGTAACTTGATGGTCCTTATTGTAGTGAGGCTACGTGGACTTCCCGTTCCCATACAAAACCCCTTTACCTGAAATATCCATACTCTATCTAGGGTCTAAAAGACGTGTGACTTCACAAAACAAAACATTCACATCTAAGTTGCCCTTGTTTGGCAGATTAATTTGAATATCGGACACGTGATTTTATTCCAGGGCCTACCAAACTGTTTTTGATATTCATTTGATTCACTCACACGAAGCCCATATGACAGATTATTAGAAAAATATTTTCTTCAAGAAATTGCTCCCTTTCAAAATTCTTTATTTCACAAATAACACGCGTTGGCTGTGAATGTAAGCGCAAGGAGAACAACCCACAATGATATGTGAAAGAAAGGAAAATAATTTCTTGAAAAACACATTCTCCTAATAATCTGTAATAAGGGCTTCCTGTGATTCACTCGGTATGCTTTTCAACTCGCACAGAGAAGCCAAAGTTCTTTACCTGACTGAATATGAATTTCTGGGTTCCTGATTCTAAATCGCGGCAAACTTTCGCTGAAAACGGCTCGAGTCAAAAAAGTCAACGAAAGAGCCTACACTCTGAACGCTGAAATTCTAACAGTTTTCTAAGATTACTGTGATTAGAAAGCCCTTTCTCAGAATTGGATTTGGGATGATGTTTGTGGGCTGATTATAGGGAAACCGTTGCGAATTTTGAAAAGCTGATTTGGAAAATGAATTCAGAAACTTAAAAAGCCTTTGATCAGCCAAAGTAAAAATTACCCCAGAATTTTCTTGTCAGTGATGATCCGCCTTTAATAACAGACTCTTGCTTCCCTCGGGAAAAAGTTATGCTGCCTTTTAAAGACTGAACCTGAATAATTAAAAAAGGTGCGTTCAGACGATGCGGGCACATTTTGAAAACGGTGAAACATGTGACGGATAGGCCTTCTGTTCACACGGAAATGGCTCAATTTTTGCCGCTACATTTTGAAAACTGCAGATTTTGAAAACAGAACTCTAATCGGCACATTTTTAAAACGGCATCCTATGAATACTCGATAATGCTGAATACGGAGTATTTTTCAACATTTTCAAAAATGAGGCTAAACAGTTCTTAAGGCGTATGTTCATTTCTTTGGTATCAAACTCTTGGAGATTGCACCAACTCAGTTACTCTAGAATTTTCTGTTATTTTCACATTGTGCCGGTATCGTGTGAAAGCTAGCCCCAATATTGCTACCGTCACATTTTTCACCGCTTTTAAAATGTGTCGGCATCGTGTGAACACTTTCTTAGTGGATTTTTGGCCAAAGTCCACAACATAATGCATGTTCTGCAAAACAAGCACAACATCCCGCAGATTAACACAGTGCTCTGATCATTGCAGAAAGTTTACGACCACTAGACAGGCTACCGTCGCAAATAATTCATGAACTGCGTGAGCCAAAACTTCTCATTATTGCCGGGCCATAAAAACTGTACACAAGTCGGTACCTCACACTGTAACTCATTGAGCTGGCCATCAGCAACAACAACAGCGAAATAGAGGGGCTAGTGGAACTAGTCTAAAACCCCAGGGGGGTCACTTGGTAGTTCAAGGTGACGTATCTGTTGAAAATTTAGGGTCTCAAAGTCTGCAATCTATTACCTCTTAAGGTCAAAAAAGTTTCAAATCTACTACCACTTTGTGTCGTGGAAATTGACATGATTAGTTCGCGGAGATTTATAGTCAAAGCAAGAGTAGTGTGACCAGTATAATCCTAAAATATTTGATTTTTCCAAATCATGAATGGATTATTATAATTCGAATAATAATGTGACATGTGGTGTCTTGTTTTGTCTTCCTCAAGCGCGCATATCCGCTGAACTATTGTCCAACTTACACAGTGTATGGGCGGTCAGTTGAATAATGAAAACGTTATTATCATTTGATTCTTGAAAATCAAGATTTGATTATTTTACGATTAATATTCGCATAATTTATTTCAATCGATCACACTACTCTTGCCTTGCCTTGACGACAATTTACGCGGAAATTTAACGATGTAACGACAGAAATCAACCAATTATTCAGCCTCCTCACATTATGCAAACCTATCAAAACAAATTACACTCAATTTCTGATCAATAATTGACCGTTGACCATAATGTCATGTGCCCAAACTAGGAGAAGGTTCTCCTATCCCAATCCAACCTTTACTTCTATACCTGTACTATTTCAAAGTAAATAGAAGTCATTTGCTTGCTCATCCCTGCTATACAATAGCACCATTGTGTTTGAAACGATCGACCTTTGTTATTTCTGCTTCCGGAAAAAGTTACCACTGCTTAGGCTGCAAATTACTACCACGTAGCCTAAAAGTTACTACCGCTTACGCTAAAGCCTACTACCGCTAAGGGTTTTGGGTTTCGCAACATTTTGCAACGGATACGTCACTTTGAAGTACCACGTCCCCCCTGGGTCTAGAACATTCTCTCTGGGATTATGGTAAATTACATGGAGTGCCGTTGATCGACTCAGATAAAAGAACAGGGAAGTTAAATCTTAAACGAATGATTTTAAGCTTTTGCATAAGATTTGAGCCAAGTGATGCCTTTCATGGTGTGAACTCTGATGATTCTGTCCATTTCCACCATGGCAGGCAGATCGACTGATTGCACATTTGTTGTTATCACTATTGATAGACTGATAGACGCTCAAATTAAGGAGCTTCAGTTTGAGAAAAAATAAAAAATGTTGCTGTTGCTGTCATTGTGGTTCCTGTTTTTGTTGTTGCGACAACTGGGATGGTGCCGTGAGTCTAACAGAGCATAGGCTCCAAATCTTTAAATAGGTGTAAAAAAGCGGGTGTAAAATTCATTTACCTATTTCTTTAAACTGGATGACTCAAAGAAACTTTAGCCACTTTTCTATGATTCCACCATTCGACTTTTCAGAAATCTTGAATATTTGTCATGGAAATTAAAGAAGTGCAAAGCAATATTTGCGATTCTTATGATAGATTGTGTTATCATTCTTTGGAATAAGCCTTTTGTGTGATTTATCAAGGCTTACCAAAAGTGAGAACTATTTGGGAAATAATACCAAATCTCAAAGTCCTAAAGCACACGATTGTGTCATTCTGGTAAACAGGGCAACACTCAAGAAAGTCAAGGGGAGGGGGTGCAAACCTGAAATTGGCTGACAAGGGATGTAGTCAATGTGCGTGGTCATGATACATCCTCTATGATCTGACAGTCACCTTTCTCAACATGGATGTTTGGCTTTTATCTTCTTTCACCAGGAACTATCAGTAGGCATTTGGAATATGTTAACTAGATCAAGAAGTAACAGACTTGTGAACATCGTAGCATGTACTTCTGTCACCTTCTGGTAACAGAAGTAACAAACAAACTTCCTGCAAGCTAGCCAGTTTTGCAAGTTAACCCATCATGAATTATGGGTCATATGTCTCCAGTTAATCAAAAGCCTTGGGAAAAGGCAAGAATTCAATACTTTATTCCAGTTCTATCAACTTTGATCTTCTCTGCAGACCTATTGATGGACAATTCTTTCTTACTTACAATATTTGACTTGCAGTAGTACTTTGTTAATCAAATACTCTGTCACTGTGGTATTTTCACTGGTAATGTAGAGAGATCTATAGGCTGTTTCCTCAGTTTAAAGCTAGTCCCTGAAATTCCCATAAACTTGTTGATAGAAAGGGGTTGCATTTTCGACAAACAATTTGCAAAGCATGCAAGAACTGTGTATATCTACAATGATCAGACCAACTCACATGTAAACCCATCATAATGGACAATCTGAAATTCTCATGGTAGCAATACTCTAAAGAATAGAGTAGCTGAATTAGGGCTTCCTGCCTTTGGATAGAAATTTGCCAACAAATGCTAGGCTGCATGCAGACTATACTACTTTCCACTGCAAAGGAAAGTTAAGTTTGCATGCAGGCCAACAAATGCTGGATCAAGCTTGATTTGCCAAGAGCCACTGTTCTTGGGGGTGTCACACTCCCTACACCTCCCCCCATTGTGATAGCCTTGCTGGTAAACTACAATACTTTGATCCACTCTGTGAAGGTAAAAGGCAACTCACACTCTCTGTTGATTGTAGTCTTCTTTTGCAGCTTTAGGTGTGGTATTCTTGGTTGCATGGGTTCTAGAACAAGGAGTTGTTATAGTATGTGAGACATTCCTTTATAAGATGCTCTTAAAAAGAAACTCAACTCTCAGATCATTCAAAATTAAGAAACTTCAGTACTGGGTGGACATTGTTGACAACTGATTCTCAGTCTAGGAATCCATAGCATTTCAAACAAATTCAACATATTTCCCTGGCATTTTCAGTGTACTGTTTTACATTGTTTTATTTGACTTCAAATCTTTTGGAATCTTATGATTGGTGATTTTCCCAAGTCAATGGTTGGTAGAAAGCGTGTATGAGACATTACAAGGAGGGCCCCTTGAAAAACAGCTTCTGTAGAAGATCAACACTTCCAAAATGCATAGATAGATCAAATCAATCAAATAAAATTACAGCTTTGGGGCATGCTAATCTAATTGTTCATTTTTGTCAAAAATGCTTATGTAAACAAACCTTTTCAAACTTTCAAAGCATCTGTTGCAGACATCCTGTTCAACAGGAGAGGTAGGCAGTAGAAATTTGTTTGGAAGGCATTTACTGCAATGGACTCTACCACAACTCTTGCATGAGTGCTACAATGAAAAATAAAAGCTGCTCGGCTTATAAAAGTCAAATGTCATCAATATTTACAGCTGTACCAGGTTGGAAAGTTTGTCATGCTCACTACTTTGGCACGGAATTTCAAGACTTGGGTGCACATTTTGAAGTTTTTGGGTTCTGAGGTGCATCAAAAATGTGCATTTGAACGTGTACCATATGGAAATTTGGTGCATGACAGTTGCATGACTGGCAGTTGTGATATAGGATATGAAAGGTATAAAATTGCCGAGAAGCAGAACAGTGAAAATCCCTTAGCAAAAAATTTAGTATGTTTGGAGCACGCTTCAAGCTTGATACTAACTTCTTTTTAGTATGATTTGGGTATGCTTGAAGCTTGATTCAAGTTAGAGGTTTACACCACTTGCGCTAGCATAAAGCATGTATTTATCTTTTGACTGGATGGCAAACTCAATTATGCTTGATTGTAGTATTGTTGAGAATGACTTTAGCATGTGATTATAGTCAAGCTTGATCAAGCTCTAATCATACATGCAAACTGGCCAAAATTGCTCCAACAGACTCATCAAGCTCCTTCAAGCCAATGCTCCATTCAAGCTTGAAGAAACTAGTTGCAAGCTGAACTTTTTCTTATGGGTGACTGAACTACACATTCTTCATCAATTGCAATAACTCAGAAACAGGTGTGCTTATTTTCTCTAAAATTTTCACTTCTACTTCAGTGCACGATTTGCAAATTTTCAGATCTGTCTGCTGTATGATGACTTTCATGAACAAACATATCATCATGCAGAATTGTAAATGGGCCTTTGTACTGTGACCAAAGATTTTCTTTTTCACTTGTTTTAGATTCTCTGCCACAGGCGGTGGGGAAAAGTAGTTTAAGGTTGATGAATATATCTCTTGTTGTTTCAGTGTTTGCCAAACATGTCTAGCATAGGCCAGCAACGAGCATTGTCCTAATCCAGCAAAATTGGCAAACTCTGGTGTGCAGAGTATGGCACTTGTATACCAGAGATTTTCAATAAACTACTCAAATAGACAATATAGAGAACAAAGAAATTTCTTCTTGCACAACAGAGATCTTGTCAAAAAGTGCATACGCTGTACACTGGTACTGAAGTAACAAGAGAGGTACAGTATTTACATGATCATAGAATTCAGGTCCTACTTGCCAATTCACATAACAATATTTGCCATTCATTTAAATTAATCAAGTTTAGACAGATTTTCTCCCACCACCTGTGCTCTATTCTCCTTCTTAGATGGGGAAATAGGCAAACCATCTAACCAAGTGCCTAACTTCAGTTTTAAGGTTTGCATTTGTTAGAAGAGACAATTGTGATTAATTTAAGACAATGTGCCATTTTTGAAAAATTTTCGAACGTCGATTGATGTCTGCTGGGAAGGGCCAAATGCTCCTCAATACTTTAATGAGTTTTGACAGGTGAGTACAGGGTGTCCCAGAAAATTTGTGCCCCGTTTGCCTGAAGACCACGACAAAGCAGCAAAAGGTCGTCACCATATTTTGGCATGATGTTGCTCGCAAGATGTTAAATTA
Source organism: Aurelia sp. 4 Dawson et al 2005 (assembly GCA_964019985.1). NCBI lineage: Eukaryota > Metazoa > Cnidaria > Scyphozoa > Semaeostomeae > Ulmaridae > Aurelia > Aurelia sp. 4 Dawson et al 2005. Next base: position 23,105,028 of record OZ026494.1, read on the forward strand.
AAGTTTGCTTCCATCCCCGTAAAAATCCGTTAAGAAATGATGGAGCTATGACCTTCAGAAGACCAGATTTCTCTGATGACCGAAACCAGCGGTCGGCCATTTTGTATTACTATTTTTGCAACGATAATCAGCTTCATGGATGAGCTGAAACAGTAGCCTCCAATCTCATAGCTCTCGCGAAAGTTTCAATAATCATCAGAGACTTCAGCTATTTCTTACCCCCACGATCCTTTATTGAATGTCAAAACGCAGACGAGGATCCCATGATAAAATAAACAATCGAAAGGCAATGACAAAAATATAGTCACATTTTTTTTGCAGGTGTGATGAGTGCAGCAATTATTTAGTTTATCTATCAGTTCAAAATGAGACAATACAGCTCAAAAATCTTTTGCCCTTCTCGTTTCTTTTAGTTCATTGTCTTCGGTAGTAAATCAACAATTGCTTGTAACAACTGAAGGGAGAAATCTGAGTAGGGATACGCTAGGGATGGTGACAAATTAAATGTGAAATATATTTTTGTCGAAGCTTTTGATTTTTATTACTTTGGGAATTCTGATCTTCACTTTTGCATTCTATCAAAGATCGTGGGGTAAAAAATAGTCTAACTCTCTGATGATTATTGGAACTTAGATGAGAGCTATGACATTAAAGGCTGCTATTTCAGTTCATCCATGAAGCTGTTTATCTTTGCAAAATAGTAAGATAAAATGGCCGACCACTGGTTTCAGTCAACAGGCAGATTTGGTCTTCTGAAAGTCATAGCTCCATCATTTTTCGACGGATTTTCACGGGAACGGTGGCAAACTTTAATTGAACATCTGAAGAGCAACGTCATGGAAAAGGATAGTGATAATCTTTTGCCGTTTTCTCGCAATCTTCAGGCAAACGGGGTACAATTTTTCTGGGACACCCTGTAGTATTGACATGGAATTTGCATTGTTGAAAAGAGCGTTTGAAGAGCTTTCAAATGATGTATGATTTTTTGTATTTCGATGAAATTCAATGAAAATTCATGAAGTCATCAGTGACATGATGTCATAATTGACAAACCATAAAAACCATTTTAGGAGAAATTTTTTCATTGAATCTTACAGCTGTATGTCAACTATTTAGATTCCTATTCTGCCGTCACAAAAACACCTATCATTCATAGGAATGTCAATTTGGGCATGACCACTATAATTGCTATATATCATGGCAGTAGGAACACAAGTGGGAAAATGATGAGGCCAAAACTAACATTCTTATGAATGATAAGTGGTTTTTAACTGCAGAATCAGAATCTAAGGGTCTATTTGGCAAGATTCAATGAAAAAAATTCTGCTGAGATGGATTTAAAATTTGTCAAATATGACCTCATGTCATTGATGACATCATAAATTGTTCTTGAATTTCACCAAAATGCAAAAAATTATACAGTATAATCATTCAAAAGCTATTCAAACCAAAATGCTCTTTTCAACTATGCAAGTTCCATGTCAATAAAACAACTCACCTGTCAAAAGTTTATTGAAGCACTTAGGAACATTTGGCCCTGGACGTCATTGATCACGTGACATTCAAATGAATTTGTGACTGTCAATTTAAGTGGATTTAATTCACCCAAAAGAATGAGCTTTGTTGCTGCGCAGGGGCATTCCCTCTTTGTTGGATAGCCTAGGTTGGACAGGAAAGTCTCCGATGAAAGCATGCAGCGAGTTGTTTGCAATCAAATAGTTTTCATTTGAGTTTGTAAAGATTTGGTCTCCCTCCCATCAGTATGGAAAGTTAAATTTTTGTGCACTGGACAGTGCACCAATAAAACAATGGAGACAATAGAAAGTAAGCACTCTGTGCGCTGGACATGTCCAGCAGCCCTTTCTTTCCATTGGGGCCCTCCCATCCCTTACATCGTTATACATCTTAGTTAAGCTACCCCACTATGGCTTGTCTCGCATAAGTCTGTCTTGAGCTTTTCAGGCCCTTTTTCTCTTCTTTTCTTCTTCTTTTTCTTTGGCTGACTCTGCTTTGCCAAAGCCTTCTGTTCAGCTGGCACACAGGTGCATCAGTTTGGCGGGGAATAATTTTCAAGTTTCAGTCACCGACCATAAAAGACTAGCTTTCGCTGCAGTAAAGGGTGGCAAAGCCTGTATCTTGGGGCAGGGGGTTGGTACTCATTTGGAGGAAAATGCGGTGAGAACCCCCCTCTCAGGGTTGATCTATTGCTACAGTATGCGATATAAGGAGAGCGTTTGTCCGTGAATGTGATGGACTCCACTGAGTGCTAGCCTTTGGATCCAGTGGGGAGCTGGGTAAAGGCTGATGCACAAACGCCCAACTTCCTGTTGTGGGTTCCTTTAGGGTGTGTCATTCCATTCATACATTGATTGGGGGGATTAACTGAAGTTAGGCACTTTAGATTTCTATCCAAGTCCCGTCTACTTGCTGCTGTAAAAAAAAGAAGATTTACATTATGATGTACCCTATAACATTTGTTGGAAGTCTAAACTCGTGGTTGTCAAAGACAGGCAGCAAGTGCGACCTTCTGAGACAGACAGAGAACAGATGTGATTGGAGAGACATATGATCACCATAATGTTTGTTCCAGAGGCACAAGTACCCTATATATCACCCAGACTGGAAAGTTTGCCTTGCGCGGCCGATTTCTCTGCCGCGCACTTTAAATTTCAGCCGCGGTTCCAGCCGCGAAATTTTCGTTAAACAACAAAAGGAAACAATAGAACTATTGTTTAGCGACACAAATACAGCCGCGCAAGAAATTTGGATGCAGGAGAGATCCCCCGCGCATTCTGCAAACTTTCCAATCTGGTATATCACTAGATGTAAGTACATGTTGCAAACAAACCTCTCTTTTAAAAAATCCAAACTTTGAGCCACAACCAAAACAGATTGACATTATTTTCAGGTTTTCTCAATCTAAATCTTCTTCAGCTTGGCTTTCTTGGCTCTTTCTTGGCTTTTTGGCTTTTGGCCTTCAAGACTGGAAGAGAGGCCAATAGATAATGGCATTCGAATGAGCTACAACAACAACAAATGTTTCTCGTGTTGGAGAGAAGAGGAGAGTACTTGACTACTTGACTTTGGCATTGGCCATTGGCTAGAGAATCAACAGTAAAAGTTGGAGAGAAATGAAAAGGGCAGGCGATAACGACGGAGCTATGCTAGATGAATCAGATAGTGATGAACGTAATGGCGTGAGCGGGGAAGAATCTCATGATTCCACTGATGAAAGAATGGTGAGAATATTAAGTAGTCCTTGGCTTGGTGGAGTTAGCCTATAACTCTAGTTGATCTGTTGATTGATAGTCATAAGATTTTTTTATTTCTTTCCCCAGAACAAGATTCATTCAGAGTCGGGAAAATCTCACAATATATTAGCAATAACAAAAAACAATGAAGTAACGATAACAAAAAAATAATAATATCTTTCACGAACGAAACTAAATTTGCTGATAGTCAGTAACTAATTCATCTAAGTAGCTCCTATCACAAGAAAACATGTAATGTTGTGCAAAATATCTTTGTCAGTTTGTGAAGCAACATCAAGAACAATGGAAGAACAATAGGTCTATTGTCTTTATACAATTCATGTTGGCATAAACCTTTGGTGCAACAAAAACAAACTTCCACAGTGGTTTAGCTCCATTCTGAAGGGTCATAGACAATGTCATACCTCTGGGGGCCTATCCAGGAAAAATAGGGAATACAATAGGTCTCAAATGTCCAAACACCAAGCATGCTCATGTAACTCTCTACCCTTGTCTGTCATCTCAAAACATTAAACTTTTTCAATAAAAACCAATTTACTAATTGGAGCAGTCCATTAAAAGCTTCATTTTCAAAGAACTTGCATGTCAGTTTATACTCAACAAGCATAATGACAACAGTAAGAAATTAGCACAATTTACTTTTAAAAACAAACAAACTGACAGTGAAACACATTGCCTGGGATACTTATATTATAAATGCATATGCCATGATATGTTATATTTATCATACATACTAGAATACGAATGACCCCAAAACAAACCACAACAACCCTAGCCAACCTAAGAACATCAACAGCCAGATGATAGCCACTCCAAATTTCTATAAATGTACATCAGATTTGAATTCCAAAAATCTCAAACTCCTGAAAGATCTTGAAACTTACGAAAATCTTTACAAACTCCTAGGGATCACTCCAAATAACAAGGACAGATTTGTAAGACAATGGCATCAGTTGCTTTTATTGACACCTAATTTCAAAGAGATTTACGATTGCAGACAAAGGAAATTCCCTCAAGCGGAAATTCAAACCAAACAAAGGGGCAAAGTTTCTCTGAAACCCAGGTAGCTATCTCGCTTGTTGTGCATTCCAGAAATGGTTTTTTAGAGCAAACATGAGCATATATTGAAAAAAGAAGGATATATCTAGATATCTACAATGGGCATTTTACTTGTTTGGTATAGGAACCGATTTGGAGGCGATTCAAATCTCTTGCATGCGATGCAAACATGAGCATATATTGAAAGAAGAAGGATATATCTAGATATCTACAATGGGCATTTTACTTGTTTGGTATAGGAACTGATTTGGAGGCGATTCAAATCTCGTACTTTTTGGGTGCAATCAAAGCACTTACTTCTCAGCTTCTGAATAGCGAAAATAAAATGCCCGCGGTAGATGTTTAGATATATCCTCCTTCTTTCAATATATGCTCATGTTAGCTCTTAAAAAGCATTTTGTGGAATGCACAAAACGCGAGATAGCTACCTGGGTTTCAGAGAAACTTTGAGGGTTAGTTTGTTTTGAATTTCTGCTTGAGAGAATTTCCTTTGTTTGCAATCGCAAATCTCTTTGAATTTACAGTAGGTGTCAATAAAAGTAACTGCTGCTATTGTCTTACAAAATCTGTCATTGTTACTCCAAATAAAGATTTTGGAAAATCTGAAACATTACTGAAATTATTTCCAACAAATGATACATTTCTGAAAGGTTTTTTAACAAATCCTTTGAAATAATCTTGAAACATCTTGCTAAGCCTTGGGATTCTTGGAAAGATCTTTGAAGATCTTCGAAAAGATCTCAAAAATCTTTGAAAATTTGCTGGATTTTTAAGGACCCACCTCTAACCTTTATGATCCATTGTTCACCAAATGAAATGCCAGACAAAAGGAACCTACTGTAGGCCCAAAATGACTTTCAGATAACACAAAGTCCAATGTGGTGCCGTGAAGTTAATTTTGGAGTGATTTCATTGTGTTAAGGTGCAGACTTGATGACCTCACCTTTTTATGAGTTCTGTGAATGAAAGAAACAAAAGCGTATTTTCACCTAATTACACCAAGACCAATGAAGAATTTTAGGGAAACGAAGCACCTGTTGAGTTTCAAGGAATTTATGCCCTCTTAATGTTTCATGTTAAATTTTTTTGATTTCCTAATGGTTTTGGGTGGTTGTTGGGCTAGTTATATAATATGGTGCCATGGATATAGCACAATTGGCATGATGAATGATACTTGGTGCAATGAGAGACATTCAGGGCAATAAGTGATATTTGGTGTAATGAGTGATATTCAGCCCAAAGAGTGATATTTGATGCAATTAATGATTTTTGGCATGAAAAGTGATGTTGGGCAAAATGACCGTTTATGATTTGGGTGCCTTTGCATGCCTAGGGATGGTAACTGTTGATTTTTGTCAAAGTGAAGCCTTTTGGAAATCTATCCTTGAAGAAACAATACCTACAACTGGGTACCTGCAACTATTTTGGGTGCAGTCCTTACTAATCTCAAGGCTTCTATCAATGGCTATATAAGTCATAAGATTTTTTATCATTTTGAAACTCACATATACTCCAACTTTTGCTTTTTATTTGCAGGATTTGCTGAGAAAAGGTAAAAATGAAAATTCATGTTGAGCATCAAGACTTGCTCTCTTGCATGCTCAAAAATCCACCTTTTCAGGATAAGAGGTGCAAAAATGGAAATCTTTTGTTGTTAGAGATTTTGCATCTTTGAGGCTGATATCTTGTTCTGCGTACAAAGTTTAGTTGTTCTGCGTACAAAGTTTAGTATATGAACCAATTTTCACATTCATGTCTGTCGTCATTTGGAAATGACAGTGATGTAAGGAATTAGAAATCATAAGGGCTTTGACCTTGAAGTCAAAATTTGGACAAAAAGTTGTCCAAACATCTGATTTCACGGTCAAAGCCATCATAGCTTTAAATTTCTAGAATAGCTGTGAGTTCCAAAAAAGACAGATATAAAAGTAAAAATTTGCCTCTACTGTATACTAACTTTTGTATGCAGAACAAGATTTTAGCCTCAAAATGTAAAATCTCAAACAAGAAAAGACTTCCGTTTTGGCACCTCTTATCCTGAAAAAGTGGATCTGAGAGCAGGCCTTAGTTGCATACCTATTTTGTCTTTGAAAACTAAAGTTGAGGTAACAAAGGCACTTTTCTGGCTTACATGAATCAAACAACAGGTTCTGCTTCTTCACGCAGTACCTCAAAATTTTTGGTTCATGAGTTGCTGGGAATGTAAATAGCTCACTGTAGCTGGCTGTTTTAGGATAGGTAGATGGTGCATATACAGTATAAAGCCTAATTATTTCTTAATTCAAAGCTGTTGTATCAATTGAGAATCTGACAACGAAGATCAACATATCTATATTTGTTCAGGATACTGCAAAATCGCAAAGGAAAAGAGGTTAACTCTGTAAGCAAAGGGGGAAATGAATTTTAGGGGGCTGCTTGACAAAAGATCCATTGTTTGCAGAAATTTTCCCTAACAGTAGGCTGATTTTCTGCTGATTATGGCTGATTTTGCACATTTTTCCAAAGTTGGGAGGGCTGCAGTCCCCCAGCCCCCTGCCTCCTACGCCCATGGTTATGATTGGCTAACTAATCAATGGGACGAGCAAAGCATTTTGGGGCATGCGCAATTGCACAAAGGAATGATGAAAGGCATTGACCCTGAGATCGATACTTGCACCGACTCCAAATTGCTTTGATGGGCTTAGGCTCTTCTTGAGAAAATCCGAAGACTTTCACTAATAGTATCCCAATGCTCTATATTAACACAAGTGGTCTACTCATTTGCTTCTTCTTCCATGGCTCGCAAATTGTGGGGGAAACTAGTTCTTGGTGAATTAAAGCTCCCTATCAAAATGTAGATATTCTGATTATCAAATGTTTCCCAATCTTTTTATCCTTTAGAACTTGCAGACGTACCCTTTGAAGATTTAAATGAAATGGACGCACTGCTTAGACAAGCAAAGTAAGTGTGTATTTCTCTGATTCTGATATTTTCAAACACCTTTTAGATTTTAACTTTTAGAAACTTTTCCCATATTAATCAGTCTAGTGCAAGAATTTATAGCTCGTTAGTTAATGCTTTTAATGTTTTGCAACATGCAATGAAATATTTTGATGTGTAGATCTAAAGAATCAACATCTGGGACTACAGTGGATAAAAAAACTTTGACAAAGAAGAAAGGAAAAGAAATGGAAAAAAGTGATCTTTTTGCTGAAAACAGAAAGAAAAAAGATAGCAGGTAAGGCAATACATTCAAGCAATGTCAACATTTTAAAATCACATTTAGTAAATTTTCAGTTCAAAACCATTTGCTTGAATTCAGATATTGGAGAAAGACCTTAGAAGGTACAGGTATGTACTGCCCAAATGAATTTTAAGATTTTGATTGTATGAATTTTAAAATGAATAAACTGAAGTTCATACGAATGAGTTTTGGGCCTAAGATTCCTACATAATGGTCTTTTTGGCAGAATTTCCTTAAACATTAGTCGGTTTGATGGAAATTGGCATAAATTGTGAAAAATGGGCAGTTTTCCCAAATGGGCAGTGGTAGACCCCCATCAATTCACAAGTTGTGCAACACCACATGGGGAAAGATTGGTTCATTTTTCTATTGGGTCTACTTAATACATTGAGCATCCGGCGATGCTTGCCAGCAGGGCCCTTGTTCGGGATACTATGAATTCCCCCTTTTGTAAATCACAAAGGAAATGACATTAACTCTGATTGGCTTGCTGATCAATGGGATGAGCAAAGCGTTTCGGGGCATGTGCAATTTCACAATGGAAGGATGAAGGGTGATGACCCTGAGATTGATACTGCGCAGACTCCAAAGCGCTTCGACTGGCATCTGGCTCTTCTGGAGAAAATCCAAAAGACTTTCATGTATGTATGTATGTATGTATGTATGTATGTATGTATGTATGTATGTATGTATGTATGTATGTATGTATGTATGTATGTATGTATGTATGTATGTATGTATGTATGTATGTATGTATGTATGTATGTATGTATGTATGTATGTATGTATGTATGTATGTATGTATGTATGTATGTATGTATGTATGTATGTATGTATGTATGTATGTATGTATATAACTTTCGCCACAATATTAAGATATTTACAATGGTTAAAAGATGTATAGTTAAAATTGTTACAATACAATTTACAAAGCAACTTTAATAAAAGCATTAAAAGATCGAGTGACCTTATTCCATAATGGTCCCCTTAGAGGTGGTTATTAATGATAATAAACAATAAATTGTACATGCTTTTACCAAATCATGATTGCGAGAGAGGACACGCGGTTTTAGCAGAACACATATACGTTGTTTTCCTCTCTCCGTCTCTGTATATTTTTGGAAAAATTGTCGTTGATCTTGTGTTTGAATGAATGGATTTTTGGCTGAAAATTCCAAGACAGGATATAGGATACCTTTTGTGTGTTCAGGTATGTTTAAAGATATTTTTCCAGGACTGGTCTGATATGATGTGAAAAATTGAAATAACTTACAAAAGGGATTGATGCTATCCAGGCCAGGTATTATGTTTTCAAACATTTATTCCAGGACAGGGTCATGAAATTTTCTTCTTTTAGGCATGACCCCATTTCGTCCTTTTTCATCTTTTTTTATTTGTTTAACAGACCACTAGAAATGTCATCAAAACAGAGGCCATCAAAGTTCAGAAAGGTTGTTGCTGGTGGGAGTAAGGTATGCAAGAGCCCCCTAACGGTTTATCACATAGTTTGAAGACAATAACAGCACATGTGTTGATTGTGAGCCTACTCGTTGTGATATGCTACCGTGTAGACGGAAGGGTGATCCGTAACCTGGGGGGGGGGAGGCGGTACTTGACCTAAATTTGTACGGGGATCTGCCCACGAATATCTTTTTGGTCTTTGGTTTTCGAAAAGTTTGGTCTTCAAATGATGCCCCATTCTAAATATAATGGGTAAAAAGTATACTCTAAAACACCATAATTGGACTTAATATAAACCGATTTAACAAAATTTCTCCTTTTGAAATGTTTTGACAACGGTCTCCAGAAAAATGGCCTTCTTTTAATGCCCCGTTCTAGAAAAGATAGGCTAAAACGATACCCTGAAAGACGGCACATCCACGTTGGGCAAACATACTAAGTACTCCCCCCCCCTCGGGTCCGTAACACTCTGGATACGACACCGTGTAAATGAGAGGGTGATCTAATCTGTATCACTTTGATCTACTAGGGGTTTTATGTTCTTATGTACGGGTTTTTACTGTAAAAACAATCTCTCTCAAAATGATGATTTTGTAGTTTTTGTCACACAGATCTTCCAATATTTTTTCTCAAATGAAAGTATCATTTTGTGGCAGACTCTTGACTTTCTTAGAGAAATAAACGAAACATTCATATGTTTTAAGAGATATAGAGATACCTGTAATTTTATTCTGATCATAGATGACGCGGGATCCACGCTTTGATGATCTGTCTGGAACGTTAAATCATGAATTGTTCAAGAAATCATACGCATTCTTAAATGAAATAAAAGACAAGGAAAAGAAGGTATGCGATTGCTCCTTGCTTGATTCATTGGTCGACAGCAGACCTTCTTCGCCCCTCCAAAGTTAGACTTATGCCTTTTCGTCCCTCGTTTCCTTACGTTCTTTGATTGCTGATATCACTTGGTCAACAGGCAGGAACTCATAATATTACGCTTAAAAAGTGGACCCAATTTAGGCCCATATAGAGTGATGGCGTATTCACCAATCAAATTGCTAGAACTTAGCTTTCAACCAATCAGGGGGTACTATTCAGACAGTTGTAGTTGTTGCATTCAAATTAACCGTAGATTAAAGGCACTGAGTCCATATAAATAGTCGAGCGTTAATGCTGTCCTGAATTTTTGCTGACAAACCACTGACGGCTCTTTGTTATCGCACAATAGTGCTAGAATCATTAGCAGTGGAGTCCAAAGACTTCTTAATCCCTGCATTATCCAAAGGAATTTAATTTCAATAGGGATTAAATGACAACTTTTGTTTCATGATTGGAAAGAAGTTGACATTGGTGACGAGAGCGCTATTTATACCGACTCATTGCCTTCATGATGCCTTTAAGCCTTGAGTTCTCGCAGCTTCGATTGATCTATTTTGTTTCTACAGAGAAAGAGCACTGCCAGAAAGGTATGAATTTTGCGATTTGTATTTCAAGAGAAGATTGTTCTTTGTACTGAAAGTTTGCCTTGAGTCTGCGAGCTCTTTAAACCAGACTTTGAAGCGATTTCGTTGAGTGTTCGAGAAGTCCCATTTGTCTAGGCCATTTTGAAAAATTGGGCCCATTTTTCAAGAGTAATATTATGAGTCCCCATTGACCAAGTGATATCAGCAAATCAAAGAATTTTCGATCTATTTTGTCCATTTCAATGAACGGTATATCTCGTTATGATTCATTATATGATTTGACCGCACGGTTCAGATGGATCAGCCTCTGTCGGAGTCTCCTAATTATTTTCGTTTCCAGATTAAGACATTGCATTTTGAGATTAGCTGCAATTGATCCTCGCGTGGCAGAAGCGAAACATCATTAAATTGATCAGCCCCTTGTCTTTGCCCTCTAAAGCACGCGCGGAAAAGCGAAAACATCATGAAATAGCTCGGCCTTTGTCGCTGCCCTTTTAAGCCCCGCGCGGAATGCAAAAACATAATTAAATTGATCAGGCCTTTGTCGTTGCCCTCTAAAGCCCCGCGCAGAAAAGCGAAAACATTATTCAGATCGATCAGCCTCTGTTGGTGCCCTCTACTTATTTGCTTTTGAAGGCCTCCAGTTCCCGACTACATGTCTGATTGGCTTATACACTTTGCAGCCGTGTCAATTATATCTGTCAATTATTAGAAATTCTCAGGTAAAAGAATGGTTGCTCGCTAGCTGCTGGAAATTCATGTCAATTATTAGCACATTTCCTGTTGTAAATACCTAAAGGCTGAGCTACCGGGTGAGTCAGCAAAACTTAGGGCGTTTAGCGGACTGTGGCATCGCATAGGCCATAAATGGCAGCTAACCCGTATCCAAAATCCTATTCGTCTAGATATAAGCGGAGACGAACTTAAGAGGGTCCATGAAGTAAAATACCTTGGGGTCTCTGTGGATGAAAGTCTTTCTTGGACTGCACAGTACAAGAAACTCAAAAGCAAACTCAAAAGTGGACTTTCTTCTATCCGTAAACTAAAGAATATCCTCCCGCAGACAAAGTTGGATCAAGTTTACAGGGCGCTGCTCGAGAGTCATTTGCGATACTGTAATGAAATATGGGGCAGTTTGTCAAATACCAAACTTGACCACCTTCAGCGTCTGCAGAATAGGGCTCGCACGCTCATAGAGAGTTCCAGATTGAAAGATGGCTGGAGATGCACATGGTTGTCTGTTTCAAGCTTGATTCAATATGACAGGGCTATCATGATTTACAAAATAACTAATGACTTGTGCCCTGACAGCTTGAAGGGACGATTTTCAACAAGATCACAGCTATCTAACTATCGGTTAAGGAACTCATTAGATATCGACGTGCCAAGGCAAAATTTGGAATTTTCGAAACGAAGTTTCTACAGGGTGTCCCAGAAAAATTGTACCCCGTTTGCCTGAAGATTGCGAGAAAACGGCAAAAGATTATCACTATCCTTTTCCATGACGTTGCTCTTCAGATGTTCAATTAAAGTTTGCCACCGTTCCCGTGAAAATCCGTCGAAAAATGATGGAGCTATGACTTTCAGAAGACCAAATCTGCCTGTTGACTGAAACCAGTGGTCGGCCATTTTATCTTACTATTTTGCAAAGATAAACAGCTTCATGGATGAACTGAAATAGCAGCCTTTAATGTCATAGCTCTCATCTAAGTTCCAATAATCATCAGAGAGTTAGACTATTTTTTACCCCACGATCTTTGATAGAATGCAAAAGTGAAGATCAGAATTCCCAAAGTAATAAAAATCAAAAGCTTCGACAAAAATATATTTCACATTTAATTTGTCGCCATCCCTAGCGTATCCCTACTCAGATTTCTCCCTTCAGTTGTTACAAGCAATTGTTGATTTACTACCGAAGACAATGAACTAAAAGAAACGAGAAGGGCAAAAGATTTTTGAGCTGTATTGTCTCATTTTGAACTGATAGATAAACTAAATAATTGCTGCACTCATCACACCTGCAAAAAAATGTGACTATATTTTTGTCATTGCCTTTCGATTGTTTATTTTATCATGGGATCCTCGTCTGCGTTTTGACATTCAATAAAGGATCGTGGGGGTAAGAAATAGCTGAAGTCTCTGATGATTATTGAAACTTTCGCGAGAGCTATGAGATTGGAGGCTACTGTTTCAGCTCATCCATGAAGCTGATTATCGTTGCAAAAATAGTAATACAAAATGGCCGACCGCTGGTTTCGGTCATCAGAGAAATCTGGTCTTCTGAAGGTCATAGCTCCATCATTTCTTAACGGATTTTTACGGGGATGGAAGCAAACTTTAATTTAACATCTTGCGAGCAACATCATGCCAAAATATGGTGACGACCTTTTGCTGCTTTGTCGTGGTCTTCAGGCAAACGGGGCACAAATTTTCTGGGACACCCTGTATTATTCCGCAGCCAAAGTTTGGAATGAAATTCCACCGAACATTAGACAAAGTCCTACGATTTACACTTTCAAAAAGAAGTTGAAGGATTTTTTACTCAATCGGCAACGATTCCCAAAGCACGATCCCTAGGTAGAACAGCATTCTGCAGATTAGGCCATGATTAGGACTTGTGTTTTTAATTCTTTACACTATTGTATTAGATATTTTAATTTTGTTGTTATTAGGATTTATAAGTTTTTTTTATAGCTGATAGGGATTTTGTGCATAAAGATATTAAAAAAAAAAAATGAATTTAGCCACCCAATTGTCGTAAAATAAATTTATCCGTGCAGCCAAGAGTCTAACTTAGATAATAAACATTTTCCCATCGAAATATGTCATTGGACGCATTTGTTAAAAAAAGACCTTGTATGGGAGTCTTGCAAACTGCTGAAATCCTTTGCCAAGCCCCTTCCGCATCTTATCTTGGCAAAAGTTACAGGTACACGTGTTAGTATCAGGGGAGAATGAAATGGTTAGGAGGTAGTATTTTTTTCTCTCCTTGGATACCTCATCATAACTTCCCCCTGCGTGGAGAATGTTTGAAAGGCATTAATAATGCGTGCTTCTTTGTCTTGCGAAGAGGTTTCTTTCGAGTAGATCAACGCTCTGTAAATCGCAGAGGGGCTTCTTTTGCAGACAACATTTTTTCCCTAAATCCTGGTTCACACTAAGTCTTTTGAGTCGTTAGAGTCGTGCAGAATAACCCAGAAGACAAAGGATTCAAACTCTGCGTCTTCTTCTATTGGGTCCCTCTGCACGATCTTAACGACCTGAACGACCGAGTGTGAACCAGGCATAACTTTTTCAGTATCTCTTGATAATACCACATGTACCTGCAACTCTGGCAAGGCTAAAATGCTGAAGGGGCTTGGTCAAAGATTTCATCAGTGTGCAAGACCCCATTCAAGGACCTACGAAGAAAATCTTTTTTAACAAATGCATTAAGAGACTGATTTCATTGGGGAAAGTTTTATGATCTAAATTAGACTGTTAGTTGCATGACAAAATTTAGTTGACGATGATCGAGTTGCTCAATGCGACGCCACGATCCGACAAATGCCCCACGTTTTTCTAACTCACCCGCTATATTGAAAGAATTCAGCAAATTCAGTCGCTATTGAATTCACCGAATCTATGACCGAAGATAGAATGAAGGAGAAACCCCTGGTAATCAAAGCAATGATGTTGAAAAACTTGCTTTTCATAGCCGAGATGTTTGATATGATTTTGAAATTCACTCTGCTTTCATTGGTCATTCCTTCCCGTAGCTACAGGAGATCTTCTGCAGATAACCCCTTCAAAACCTGCAAAAGTGGGGGAAAAGAATAACAAAATTGTGGTCAGATTTTCTACCAAAGCAACAATAGCATTTAGATCCTCCTGGGGGGATTAAGTTCTTTAACTAGTTTTCTAATACTAAAGGAAAAGCTTCTTCGTCCTCCAAAGGAAAAATTCGTGCTAAGGCGCAAGCAAGTCATCCCTGCATTGCAGAAAGCATAAAGAATTTGGTCACGTTTTAGGTCACTCTTGATGGTTTTTCAAGGAAGCTTTCCTTCTCCAGAATGTCCGTCAAATTTTGCAAAGAAAATGGCCGATTTTAGCTTGGAGGATTCCTTAAACTGATTTGAATAGGTTGTTGGCTATTCAGCGAAGCATCCTTTCAAATGCCGTGCGTTTTTCTCAGTCTTGTTGTTGAAGTTTTGTTTGGAGGTCAGAATCAAATGGGCTTTGAGATGACATAAAACTTGGTTGGCGCTAGGGGGGTTAGAGGGGACTTCAACCCCTTGCGTAAGCATTTAGCCCTCCTTCGGGGGTAATTTTGGGCTGCTGTAGTAGCAAAATTGCCATAATGACATAAAACTGCATTTTTTAGCCATTTTAATCCCGAAGTTCCAGCCTCTCCGTTGGAAGAGCCACCTATGACAGAAACTGGTTTCCTTATCATTTTGAAAAAAGATTGTAATAGGTCAAAGTTCAATATTCTCACTGTTCCTTCTAATTGTTGTCCCGAAATGTTATGGAGATGTAAATTCTGCCGTTTAAAATTGGTTTCTTGGCAGATTCTTATTGTCTGTTTTCGTTGCAGGAAGTTAGACGACGGTTAAAAAGAGAGCAAAATGCAGAGAAGAAAGCTATACTGCACAAGCTACTTCAAAAACTGGTTCGTAAGTTTTTGATGCAAAAGCATTGTTTTTCACGGGCATCGGATGACTTATGCACTCTGGCATGATTCTTTTTATTTTATAAATGCAACTGATGACTGTGTATTGGGCGTAAACTGACCTCTTCCCGTTGCCCGTTTTGTGATCGCAAGGTGAAAACGGATACTTTTTAACGGATGAGTCTAAGGACTGAGAAGCAGTTTTTTACTTGAGGGTGCCATGGGCAAGCCAGATAACTAGCGAGGCGAGCCAAACCTTGAACGAGGTCTGGGGAACTCCCCTGGAAGAATGTGAGAGCACGCTCTTCACATTGGCTTGGAACAACGCTGATTTTTGTTCCTTAATACAGATTGACTTTACAGGTAAATTTACGTTGGGATGACACACCTCCAAAAAAGCAAAGAGCCTAATTTACCCAAAGGCTACTGCAGGGTTAATAGCATCATGTTTTCTGGTATGAGACAAGTTTTGTTAGCTTACAAGTACTCCCAAGGGTCTCCTAGACCAACGAAAGGTAGAAATTGAACGAGATGTACGTAAGAACATGGAATACCTATCTGATATTCTGAATTACTAAAATGATAAAAGAATGAAGATTTACTGCAGCAATTACTGAAAATTTTGAGGGAACTATGCCCCCTGGACCCCCTGTTTCTCGGTCCTTGGGTGAATCCGAAAAATGTATCCGCGTTTTCAATTGGACGGTCGTAAACGCATACTTTCGTAAATGGTGAAGCACCGAAACATTGAAAAAGTAGTTTACGCATGTATCAGTCGCTGAACGAATGTCGGGTACGAGATTGTGTTGATGTTCATGATGAACCATTTTCATTTGTGCTGGCACAGGGGCAGGCTAACGCTCTGTAAAAGATTAGTGGATCAGTGTGGGTGGACGGAAAACATTCGTAGCGTTTACAGAACGTAAACATATACGCGTGGACGGGGCCTAAGAATTGAAACATTTATTGACAAATTTTTTTTGCTTCCAGGAACAGAATGAGAAGAAAGAAAAGGAGGATGAATGTAGAAAGGAAAAACATCGAGAAATAAAAAAGAAAGAAATGGATGCTATCAAGCAAGGCAAAAGACCGTTCTTCCTCAAGAAATGTAAGTTTATGTGTGTGTGTGTACTTTTTACCAAATCCGTCACACTTATATGTTTTATATTTTCATATTTTCATATTTGATCCATTTAAGGACGGTTGCCGTTCAACAAGTTGATTGTGAAGGAGCCCTCCGATAAAAACTTTAATTACATGAAACAAAGTAAAAAGCTATCAATTAAATTAAACGATAAAACCGTATTTACAATATTCAAAACCTATTTACAATGATGTTAAAAATGTAAACCTTTGATAAGAAAAATATATAAAAATAAAAGAAGACAGTTTTACACAGTTTCCTTAAAACTATGCAAAGAGGTTGCCTGCTTAAGCTTTTCTAGCCTTTCTAACCTTTTCTAAATCTTTTGCCGAAAGGATGTACATTGAAAGCCAAAGAGTTCGGACAGATAAATTTCGGACAAAATGTTTACAAACAATTTTCGGGCGTTTTTCACGGAATTTCGGCTGTTCTTACAGAACGACTAATAACAAGATATTTTCCGTTTATCGTTTTATGGTTCATACTAAAATCGTCACACATTCATAGATCGTGCTTTATTCTAGGGGTGCTTGGTTAAAAAATTTCTGTAAATGGTCATGCTTTAAGATGATGAGAATAATTGCTAAGATGGACTCCGTTTAAGAAAAGATGAAATTTTGCATTAATTGAAGCACGTTTCGTGACATGTTGTCTCCCACTTTTTATTATATTTGGATACCGTAAAAGCTCTACACGTTTTTTTTATAAGAAACTAGGATCAGGCCATAGTACTAAAAGTTTCTTAATTTCGCATAAAATTTTGCCCATTTCAGTACTAAAAGTTTCTTAATTGGTTTCTTATTTTTTGAATGCAGAATTAGCAATGTGGTCGCTAACACTGCGGCAGATATGTTTCTTGACATTTAAAACATCATAAAGGAATAAACAGTGTTCTGTTATGTTGAAAACACAAATGGTTTGATTATATTGCTCAAGAATAAGGGTTCAACGATCTGTTTTCTGTGATATTGATGCTTTTAACTTTCAAAAGTTTCTTAGTACTTCTCAGACACAGTACTAGAGTTTCTTAAATATTGGCCATCTTAGTACTAGTTTCTTATAAACCAGTTTCTTATAAAAAAAACCTGTATTAAAAGTATTGAGTCCGTATAAATAGCGTTCTCATGATGACCAATATCAACTTCTTTTCAATCATAAAACAAAAGTTATCATTTAATCCCTATTGAAGTCAAACCAAAGAAACTCCTTAGGATAATGCAAGGATTAAGAAATCTTTGGTCTCCACTGCTAATGATTCTAGCACTATTGTGCGATAACAAAGAGCCGTCAGCGGTTTGTCAGCAAAAATTCAGGACAGCATTAACGCTCAGGTATTTATATGGACTCAGTTCCTGTAAGCCCTCCTCTCTATTAACTTCCCACTCTTTATTAAGTCCCCCTCTCTAATAAATCCCTCCTCTCTCAGCTGAAATTTTTAATAAGCCCCCTTCGCTACCAAGCCCCCCCCATATATGTCAAATTACAGAAAATACCAACGATTTTCCATTAATTTTGGTACAGAAGCTTGCATGTTAGTTTGATAGTGTTTGGGATGAAGAATGCGCGAAATTTATTCATTTGACTTGCAAAATTGTATGTTGAACCCGCAAAATATACCTTGAATTCCTTTGGCAATCAAAACAATCATGATTGTATTGTTTGAGATTTTGACATTGTTTCGTTTCAAAGCAATTAGATCCAGCTGGCTGACTTTGAATAAAATCATGATCGTTTTGATCGCCAAAAGAACGCAAGGATAGAGTATGAGAACTGAAAAGCTATCATGTAGCTATATCCCCTGAATAAGCCCCCCTCTCTAATTAGCCCCCTCTCTAATTAGCCCTCCTCTCTAATTAGCCTTCCTCTCTAATAAGCTCTCCTCTCTAACTAGCCTTCCTCTCTAATAAGCCCTCTTCTCTAATAAGCCCTCGTCTGGAGTGTCGGAAATTTAAATAATAATGTACTTCATGCTTATATTTTTGTGTAGTCAGGTACCTTTGAGAAAATTTATTTGTGTCAAAGTAGTGCAAGTAGTTTTAGAACACCGGCTTCCAGTCTCCTCTCTCCGTTCTCAGGAGTCTCCCATTTTAAAATCATCTTCAATTTTCACAGCCGAGAAGAAGAAACTTGAACTTGCAGAAAAATACAAAACTTTAAAGAGCGACGGAAAACTGGAAAAGTACTTGAGCAAGAAGAGGAAAAGAAATGCTGCGAAGGATAGAAGACATCTACCTAAAGTAAGGACGCAAAATAGCTGATATGATATGTATGTGGTATAATATCTTCAGATCTATCGGGTGATCCGAGAACCGCTAAATTTGAAATATCACCGACCTTTATTCAAAGTCAATAGACGGAGCTAAGTGCATGTAATCTATAAATACAGTGGAATCTCCATGTAACGGATACCTTTGTAACCATTGTCATTGCAAGTTGCAGAGAGATGAAGCTGTCTGGAGGTGTCATCCTTTGTCTTAGTGAATTTTCGGACGAAAGTATTTGTCCGTTATTTAGGGGTGTCCGTCGTGTAGAGGTGTCCGTTTGAGAGGTTTCCACTGTTAGACAAAGAAAGCGCCCACGCACGCTGTTGTTCCTTTAGTAAAACAATATCCACAGACGTGTCAATATCAGCAAATTCCGTAGGCCAATGGTAGAATTGCATATTCAGCTCTTGAGTTAGCCATTTATCTCCATAAACTAACTGCAAGTTGAAGATTTAAACGATATGCCATGCTAGACGCTTTTATCGTGAAATTAGAGTTGAATTGAATTTTGAAATTCAAGTTTATCAAGGTTAAGAGACCCAAAAATATTCAAAGATGATGAAGTGTTTAAGTTTGTGTTTAAGCTATTATCTTTAAGAGACACTGCACTGTGATCCAGAGCATCGAATTTGTTGCAAAAATTTTCACTATCAGTCAACCGAAAGCGAAGATATTGATTTTTGACGTTGGCCTAAATCAGATCTTTGTTTGCATAACCGGCAAGAGGCATGGAACTGTTTTGACAGCAAATTACAATTCCTTGTTTAGCAAAACATACTTTTTGTCTTTAGCTTTTAATTTTAAAAATTGATTAAAAATGATCTAAAAATAGTCATAAAAAGGCAAAAAATTTTTGCATACTTTACATTGCCTCAAAACACACATTTAGAGGATCAGAATGGGACTAAAATGAAAGAGATCGGTGAAGTTTGAGCCTAGATACAAGGAATTGCAATTTGTTGTCAAAACAGTGCCATGCCTTTTCTGGTCATGTAAACAAAGATCTGATTTAGGCCCAACTTCAAAAATCAATATCTTCCCCTTCGGCTGATTGATCTCGAAAATTTTTGCAGCACATGAATCCCTAGGTTATGGTGCATGTCACAAGTCTAAAATTTTATTGATATTAGCAACTTTATTTTTTGGTCCTAATGGATCACAGTGCACTGTCAATCTTGCTTAAGAACTACAGTCTGCGGACAACTTTTATTATCTCTTTTATCATCCTTTTATCATCTTCACACACACACATGAATCCCTAGGTTATGGTGCATGTCACAAGTCTAAAATTTCATTAAGATTAGCATCTTTTTTAAATGGTCCTAATGGATCACAGTGCACTGTCAATCTTGCTTAAGAACTACAGTCTGCGGACAACTTTTAGCATCCCTTTTATCATCCTTTTATCATCTTCAGGGTCCAAGGATAGTCTACGTGTGTCTGACCCCCCTCCCCTGTCAGCTGCTAATAGGGATCCCCCTGGGGGCCCAACACTGAGGCACAGGAAAGCAGAAAAATGAACACAAAACACCCAAATAAGGGGGCTTAGAATTATTTTACATCAAATTGTAGGACAAATTTATGATACAGAGAATTGAAGGTGTTTTACACCATGAAATCACAAAGCATGGTATTATTACAGGAGGCTTTTTAATCAATACACAAAATCGGCTAAGGTTTCTTTACCAATTTCATGTCATGTGACCATACTCTTGGGAAGTTTCAGTATTGCACTACACTTTGCAGCCATGGCATCATTTTTCAAGGTACCAAGTATGTGGGAGAATTCCATTTACCAGGAGATTTATCATCCCACTTGAAGTGGATGCAAACAAATCTTAGCCGATTTTGACTATGTTTTCTGTTAACTTAAATTACAGACGTACAAAAATATATCTGAGATTTACAACTACAGTTAGGTATATTTAATACGATAGTCCTAATCATCGCTCTTCCTAACACTGCAACGATGTTTGGCACATTTCCTGTTTAATCAAGTTGTTCAAAGTGAACGTGCTTCTACTGTCCTAAAGATCTTTCGATAGCGATAACTAAAACGATCGTAATATGCGAGGGGCGTATCACCCCAGGGGGTCACTTGAGTTTCCAAGATACGGGGTTGTGCCAGTCAAATTATAAAAGTACCACCCATAAAAGCGGAGAAATTTCTCAAAAGTAAACTTATAAATCCAGAGAATTTTCTGAAAATCATACCCATAACTCCGAAAGTGCCAAAACAACTCATCAATGAATGAATTTTTACAAAAAACTGTGCCCATAAATCCGGAAAATGCATAAAAAACCGTTGAAAACCATACCCATAAATCCAGGCTCTGTCATGAAAAAGGTAACCTAAAAAATGGCACAACCCCGTACCATGGACAAGTTAAGTTACCCCCCGGACGTATCACTCTGTAAAAATCTCGTACACCTTTGACAAAAAATTCTTCTGTTTTACTGAAAAACCCGTAAAGAATCCATAAAAATCCTATTGCCTTAAAAAAATCGCGTTAAGCCTTTTCGAAGGAGTGATACACCTATCTTGTCAAGCATCATAAATGTTAGGCCTCGTCCACACGTATCCGGATCTTTTTGAAAACGCATCTTTTTTTATCCGTATAAATAAATATCCGCGTCCACACGAGGGACGTTTTCGAAAATATCCCCGTCCACACGAAGACGCTGCTGCATTCACCCGAACTTTGACAAAAGAAAACAAACAATCAAAATGTCCTTGCGTGATCCCCAAAGATCCGTGCGCATGCTCTGATACGTCGTCAATCGATGCTGTGACGTCAGCGTTTTCGAAAAGCTCCGTTTTCACCCGTCCACACGACAACATGAAAACGGCGTTTTCACAAAGATCCACTCTGGGAGCGTTTTCGAAAAGCTCCATTTTTGGTGGCCGAAAACGCCGTCTCCGTGTGGACGCAAACCCAAAGCGGATAAAAAAAGATGCATTTTCAAAAATATCCGGATACGTGTGGATGGGGCCTTGGTCAATCCATAAAAGATTGCTCGATCCGGACCCATCTGTCGAATGACTTAAAGGTCTATTTGTTGTGAAATCATGATAGAAGACTTGAAGGGGTGACTTGGCTATCATGAGCCTTTAGGTTAAGATAAAGAAGTACTGACTGACTTGTGTTAATCAGATACAGCCTGTATTGAAGAAACATGGCTGGATTCAAATTTCTTAGGTAACCGTGACTGCTAAACTGGTTTCATCTACATTATGCCTCACAACTAGTTATATACATTAATGATGCATGAAAAATTTTGAAGGGAATTTTTTAAGTTAATGAAAAGACCTGCATAGTTGAATGCTGTATTGGTAAACTACGTTACATTATGTATTTATGATGTGCAATGCTACAATTACCTAGAAAACTGCTTGTTTTACGACTGATTTTTTCGCAGAACGGCAATCGCTGCTCAAGAAGGAATACAGAGTTAACTTCCCATCCGATGTGAAAATTCCACACTAATTAAAAGGGTTTTCAGCTCCAAATTTTCGTAGAAGCAGTGATTTTGCATTTTTTGGAAAGGCGATATTAAAAACTGTTAATGTTTTTCCAGAACATGAAAGCTTCAATTTGAAGATAAATCTTTGTACTTCATAAAGGAACCAACGAAGCATTCACATCTATTGCAAATGCTGGGATATACAGAGTGTTTCAGAAAACAAGCCGAAACAAGCAACCCACTTTCATTCGAGATTCTTCAGGAAATAATAAGATTTGAATCAGTTTGAGGCATACCATCAGAAAGCACAATCTATTTTTCTTTCCAATGATATCCAGGTTGTTTTGATTAAGATTGCGTTCACATGATGCCGGCACATTTTGACAACGGTGAAAAATGTGACGGTTGCAAAATTTGAGCTAGCTTTCACACGATACCGGCACAATTTGAAAACGGTAGGGAATTTTATAGTAAAAAGTCGATGCAGGACTTTGATGCCAAAGAAAAGTACCTGCACCCTAAGAATCGACCAGTCTCGACGCAAAAGCGTCGAAAAATGTTCTGTTTACATCATTGTCGAGTGTGCACATGATGCTGTTTCAAATTTATGCCGGTTAGGGTTCCGTTTTCAAAATCTACCATTTTCGAAATCTGCCGGCAAAAAATGTGCCGTTATTGTGTGAACGGGAGGCCTATCCGTCACATTTTTCACCGTTTTCAAAATGTGCCGGCAAAAAATATGCCGTTTTTTTGTGAACGGGAGGCCTATCCATCACATTTGTCACCGTTTTCAAAATGTGCCGGTATCGTGTGCACGCAGCCTAACTGATATTTTCATTGCTTAGTTGGCATTTTCGTAAGTATGGCCTATTTTAGATACCGGAAAGTGATAGGGTATTGCCATGGAGGATAATCCACATTTGTGAGAGCATACTTTATCATTATCTACAAGGGAGATTCCTCTAGGCTGTCAACTTAGCCTGTTCGTATCCCCAACAACAAATGCATCTCATGAGCATGAAATTGTCTCTTTCCCTCCTTCAAGGCATCACATCGAGTGCTTCTAGGCCTGAAATACCAAGAAACAATTTTGCAGGAAGCTGCGTTTGAAATTGGGTATACTTACTAAAATATGAATTAAATAATTCTAGTAAGGTATCCAAATTACACATAATTAGAAAGAAGAAAGATTGTACTTTCAGATGATATACATTACATGTACTCGAATTTTGGCATTTCTTTAAATTTCAAATTATAGTTGGATTGCGTTTTTTCTTAAACACCCTGTAGTGGATTTCCCCAGCTACTTTTTGGTCGCCTGGATAAAGCTATCAAGCAAACTGCGGCAAACAATTGACACGTGCCTAAAACAATAGTGTTACAGATTTGTTTAAAGTTGGCGACGAGGCCCAAGAGACCGGTCATTATTTCTTACCGGGGAGGGGGTGGGGGACATCTGGGAGGGGGTACCAAAGTCTTACTACTTATAGCGAGGGGGGACGAACATAATGCTCATTTAAGGGATGAGGTAAAGAAAATAGGCTGAGATGAATTCGGTAAATTCCTAAATTACTACTTCTCCAGGGTGAAGCTCACTTCTAACAATAGACAATTCATCTCACAATAATTCTTAGTGCAACTTCTACCTATTTCATTTCTCGTCACATTTGAAATTGTATTTTTCTTTCGTTTACTACTGTGACAATGTAAATATTTTATGCACATGAAATAATAACAATATGATGACACCCTCACCATATAAACATATCCTGGGTGGGGGCCTGATAATATTCGACAGTGTTGGAGGGGGCACCAAAGTGTTTTCAGGAAACTCCAAGAGGGGTTGTGAAAATTTCATGAAACATTTGTAAATTTCTTCAGCATCCCCCCACCGGGGAATAATGACTCGTCCCTAACGAACGACAAAATTTTACCTAGTCTAAACTAGTCCAAAACCTTCGGATCCTTCGTTTAGAGCAATTAAAAGTAATCTTTTGAATTCTGCTTTCGAAGAGTAGTCCGGCAAACACAGCATGTTGAAGCTAGAAAGAAAGAAATCGTGTCTGTTAATAGTACTGTAGTTCTCATGAGTGACTGCTATGGGGAAGCTTCCCCTAGTAGTTGTTTACACTTAAGTCTTCTCGCGCCTTGTTCCTCTGCGTTCTTTGAATTGCTGATATCACTTGGTCAATAGGGCCCCATAAAATTACTCTTAAAAAGTGGGTCCGGTTGCTCAAAATGGGCTAAACCAGCGGGACTTCTCTTATACTCAATACAATCGCTTCAAAGTTTGGCCTAAAGAGCTTGAGCATTGAAAAGGAAACTTTTATACAAAGAATGATATTTTCCTAACCTACAACAAGCAAAATGCATATCTTTCAGGCTGTAATCTTTCTCTGTAGAAACAAAATAGATCCATCTAACATGCAAGACCTCTAGGCCTCATCCACCGCATTCTGTATGCAGGGCTACAGCGTGAGTGAAACGAAATTATTTGTAAACAACCTATTGTGATCAAGCAATCATGGAACGTCAAACGCAGTTGTAACAAAGTCTTCTTAATCTGTCTATCGTTTTGTGCCATATTTTTCTGTGGAACGTGCAAATCGAACGACTTTAATCGTCGTCATAAAACAGCTTTCATGGCTAACGAAATTTGTCAATAGATCATTGCGCTAAGGGTGACTGTGAGGAACTTTCAACCAAGATGCGCTGCGTTCGAATTACGATTGCCAGACGATTCTATAGCAATTGATAAAGGGACATACATCTTGGTAGAAAGTTACTTTCCACCATCTTTACCGTAATTGTATCGCCCATTCCAGATGACCAATCAAGAAAGTAGTTTCTGAATCATTCTTGAGACAGGCGAGACGGGCATTGATCTTTTGATTTAAGCAAGCCTGCCTACAAGGACTAGCTGATGCAAGGCATACATCGACCTTCGGATTCTCAGCCTGCGTGCAGACTCTAGGACCCTACAATTTTTTTCTCTCGGAGTCTGATCATAGACTACGGAGCTTGTAATGCCAACCGATCGAGAAACGCCATCATTAACCTCCTCTATACGATGGTTAAGTGTTTAAGGCCCAAAATGCCGTAATCACTGACTGATGTTATTTCTAACTAACTGAGATTTAATAAAACTTACCAAGTATGTGCCGATGGTAGGACATCGATTCCAGGGAAGGCCATGATTTGAAATGTAGGATCAAGTTCCTTGAAACCACCTGGGGGTAGCTGAGAACATCCAGTTGAAAATTGAACAAGGCGGGCCATTTCTTCTTGGCTGAAACCACAGATAATCTCCCAAAACCACTTCAAAACCTACAGAATTTTAGATAAGGTGAAATTGTAACATCATTTAGCTACCGATATACCGGGTAAGCCAGAAAAAAGTTCCCAATTTTGAAAATTCATAACAACAAGAGTATTTCACAGATTTGCATGGTTCCACTTTTGATATAAAGCTAAGGTAACGAAACAACTAAAATGCGCGAGGTACATGTTAAGATATATCCTACTTCTTTCAAAATGTCTAAAACCAGGCCCTTTTTCCATCATTTTGCAACCATAAAATTTTTACAAAGTTAAATTTACCAATACTTCTAGTGCTGGTTGGAGCGCAAGAAAAATCACAAAAATACTTTGATCTTTCCGCTGTTAACTAGAATTTGAATGATTCAAATCTGTGAAGTAATCTTGGTGCTATGAATTTTCAAAAGTGGGAACTTTTTTCTGGCTCACTCGGTACTTTTGATTATCGAGGAATAACTAAAATGTTGCAATTAATGAATTAATGCTTCGCGGACAATTTAGTGGAATTAAAATATGGATTATTGCTGATTTGGGCAATGTGATCGGTTACTACTAAAACTCGTAAGAGCAACCACAAACTCTGTTAGCTTAGCGTGGCCAAAGTTAACATGGGCATACATATTCCATAGTCACGGAGCTCAATTCACACATATCCCGCTATAACTGCTCATTTTTTGAAACCTTGGCTTATTTTGTCTGATCATGTAGGGTCTTCGCTACCAAGAGGACAATGTTGGTTTTGAATTGTTAAAAACATTCCATCAAGGACATGTAACTATTCACCAAGGATGAAAGAGATTCTTAATTACAACAAATATTATGCAAGAAAAGTTCCAGCTGGTGCTTAATTTCTTGCTTTCTTCTTTGCGAAGATTTCCCATCCTGACAGGGCAGTGCCGCCACTCCATGGAATTTCTCACAAAAATAACGTAGCTACATTGTCCTGAAGCGACTCTAAAACTGTTTTGGAAAACAGCAACACATTCTGCTAGGTCTATGAAGGATTTTCTTTGTGAAAATGAATAGTTTCTTATGTTATGTTATGATTTCTCATTGCAGGAGTTTCTTATTTTTTGTCAAACCAAGAGCTGAGTTTCTTACAAAGAGAATACGTGTATCGTTAAGCTCTATCAAGCCCCCTCTATTAAGGCCCCCTCTCTAATAAGCCCCTACCCTCTAACGAGAAATTTTAAATAAGGTCCCCTCTCTATTAAGGCCCCCCAATTATATCAAATTCCAGAAATTACCAAAGATCTTCCATTCAATTAGCTAAACAAGCTTGCATATTAGTTTTGATCGTGTTTTGGATGGACAATGTGTAGAATTTATGTGTTTGACTTGTTACATTTTATGTTAAATCCGCAGAGTATGGAGTAAAAACACTGAAAAGCTACAGTAAATCCCCGCATATAAGCACCTACCAAAATAGGAACCTAGAGGCTGTTTTTCCTAAATTATGTACCCCGCAATTAAGAACCTGTTTCAGTTTGATGAAACATAGGTTCTTATTGCAGGGGTTGCAAATTTGATCTTTGATTGCTGTTTTTAAGGTCATTGTGGTCCCAGGTGGCTTTGGAAGCGTTATTGTCCTCCCCAATTACTTATTTGGGCCAGAAGAACGCTTCCAAAACCGATAACAGGGCTGGACATCTTTGTGAGACTCTCAAGGGGACTACATGAGGCACCCTTCAAATAAGAACCTCTATAACTTGAAATTATTCTTACTGCCTTAGTGAATTAGTGAAATAAGAACCAATTTCATCCTGGCTCTCAAAAAAGTAGGTTGTTATACGCGGTGATTTACTGTATCATGCATATCCTTGTCATTTGATTTTGTGAATAAGCTCCGTCTCTAATACGCCCCCTCTGGAATGCCCAAAATTAGATAAGCCCCACCCCCCCGGGGGGCTTAATAGAGCTTTTACGGTATGATGAAATGATAGGTAAACAACCTTTTTCAAGAAGACTTCTCCTCCAGCTGCTTGTCTAAAATTTTCTTTCAAATCTGAAGCACTTATTTGATCAGCTCCACATATGAGTAGCTGAAAATAAATGACAAAATGTCAGTCATCTATCACTTGAGTCAAGGAAAGTTTACCCGCTTCGCGGGCTGTGGAACAAAAGTATGTAGCCGACATTAAAAACTACAATGTTGATCCATCAGTGATAGGCTATACTACTTGACAATTTTTTTGGTAAATTACTCATCTCTTTTTAATATCACTATAAAAATTACAATATATACTACATTCTACTACACTCTAACTCAATATATTTATTAATGATATTTTCTTTTTGGTGAATGACACTGAGGTCTGCAATTATGCAGATGATACGACTATCTTTGCATGCGATTCTGATGTAAGTAATGTTCAATATAAGTTAGAGGCGGATGCGAGCCTCCTATCCAAGTGGTTTGTTGACAACCATATGAAGCTAAATGATGCAAAGTGTCATTTTATGTTATTCGGAAGTAATAAGTCCAGCACTTCAGTGAACGTAGGCACGTCCTGTATAAAACAATCTGACAAAGAAAAGCTCCTTGGTATAACACTTGATAAAAACTTAGATTTCAAGTGGCACGTTGAAAATATATGCAAAAAATCTGGCCAGAAGCTTCACGCACTTGCACGAGTTGCAAAATTCATGGACCAGGAGAAATTGCAGACAGTGATAAATGCTTTTATATTGTCCCAATTTAGCTATTGTCCTGTAATTTGGATGTTTCATGATAGAAACGTGAACAACAAAATAAATAAAATCCACGAAAGAGCTTTAAGAATCGCTTTCAAGGATACGTCCTCAAATTTTGAAGAATTGTTGATAAAGGCAGCCTCAGTCACCATTCACCAAAAAATCTACAGTTGCTAACTACAGAAATTTATAAGACTAAACATGACCTTAATCCTAAATTCATTGGTGAAATCTTTGTCGAGAAGAACATCTCATATAGCCTGAGATGTAATGACCACATGTCAGTACTAATTCCACGCACAAATGCGTATGGTATAGAGACAATCAGGTACCCTGGGCACAAACTCTGGCAATCGCTGCCGCTAGAAATAAAAGAGTCTCATACCTTGACAGAATTTAAGAGGAAAATAAAACAACATCATTTCAGCGATTGCAACTGTAGATTATGCAAGACCTATGTAAATAATTTAGTATTTTTATAAAAAACATGTAAATAGGATTATTCAGTTTCACTTCTGTTAAATGGTTGGCCTTAATTAGTTTTTTAGTTATTTTTATCATGCCAACCTTAAATAAATAAATTATTATTATCATTATTATTATTATTACTATGCAACACTACAAGGACGATACCATGAGGAAGGAGCAAAAGACAATGTCTACCCTACGGCCAACACATACAAATATAGAACGAAATAAACAACTAAATAAACACTCACAAAATGGTACACATACGATACGATTCGGATATATACTGGAATCTGTTTCACATTGGCTGCTAGGTCAGCGACGGAGGCACCTGATGCCAAACAATGAAAGCCCTGGCTTAGAGAACAACCAACAACAGCAACAATAGAGCTTTTAGCTATTCAGCAAAAGAGCCTGGATCGAGCGTTATTTTTATACATTTTTATCTATACGCGAGATTCGATCGAGTGGTGTTAGAGCTTCTATCACTATTGTGCACATTCGAAAATTCTAAAGAATGTAGCAAAGTATCGTTCGATTGAGATTCTTTTTCAGAATAGCTAAAAGGTCTGTTGCTGCCGTTCCTGATTCTCTCCAGAGACCCCACTGCTCAAAATATTGCGCCTTCAAGTTGCTCATCTCATCACTTATCGCTCATCTTTGAAACTCGAACATTAGAAAAATGTCTGCAAGGGCCACGTGGATTATAACATCAGGAAAAAATCAGCCATGAAAACAATTCTCTTCTGCAGGAATTTACTGCATGCAAAGTAAGTAAACACTGAGTGCCGCTAAGAGTGGCACAAACGCCAGTTTTTCTCTAAAAAGGGGCTTCCCTTCTTGGTTCTTTTTTGCTAGACTTTCTAACAGATGGACAAAGGAACTTTCAAATCAGTATCAAAGGCATAAAGACATAATTCAGAGGTTTATTAAAGGGGCTGGATAAGAACCGTCAGGGACATCTTTGCTCTGGCTATTTTCTGACGAGCTGATTTACTGCAACCATTAAAAAAATCCAAAATAAATGTCTCTTCTTGGAGATTGGCCTTCGCACTTGCTTCCTATACAAATTAAATCTTGTTGCTCTGATCTAAATGGATTTGCAACAAGTAATTTTGTTGATCTTTCACTCAAAGATCACCCTGTATAAAATAGGAATCTTTCTTTTTTGAATCTAATCAATCACGAAGAAATCTATCCTTTGAAAAATGCGTTACATGATGCACAAATTGTGGCTTTGTTTACGTATTTCTTATCCAGCCCCTTTAAAGGAATTTAAATGTATACCTCAAGTTCAGTTTCATCGAACATAGAAAGAAGCTTTTCAGGAATTAGACTATTCAAACCTGTAATAAAGATAAAACGTCAGTGAGTCACATGAAAGAGCATGACCAACTAACTGACTGGTCTCAAAGCACCTTCTTAGATTCAATAGTTAGACTTTGTTGTTAAAAATGATGCAAGTTAGTTACTTTAGTGAACATTTTTATAAGTAGCTATTTTCTCAATTAAAGATACACGAATCATAAGATTATAAATATTTACGTCCATTATATTGAAGGTGAAGTGAAGGTGAAGTTGCAGTTTTTAGCGCCAAGCGCTGGGATCGCAGCAGTAGCTAAGCGCCAATCGAGTCCGCCACCCCTTGTCATGACGTTCAAATGGTGAGGTCCTATCGCGTTTCGAACCCACTCCGCCTGACTGTTTTGGCTTCAAAGTCAGAGGATTACACCACTGCGCCACAACACCTTCAATTATTGTTGTAATAATTTTGGCCCAGTCCAACCGTTAAGGTCTAAATATACTGGTATGTCTTGATATACTGGAATGTCGAGTTGTCATCAATTATTTCATGGAGCTGTTTCTTTCTTTACAGTGATAGCTAACACAGGGCAAAGTAGTCACTCCTACCTAGGATCTAAAATATGGAACAATCCACACTCTGACCTAAAATCTGTTAAGATTGTCAAAACTTTAAGCATAAGATCAAGGACAAATTCTTTAAACACCTCCAGAATCAAGAAAATAGTCCCTATAGATTCTATCAAATTCCTAAAAACTGTTGAAAACAGTCCATCAACAATCTTGAAAATGCAGCATTTTTCTCAACTTTTGAGGCAGAAAATGTTTTTCGTTCCTTTGTGAACACATTTCTTTCAAAGGGACCTCTACAAGGGAGGGGCTAATATGGAAACAAAGACGCACTGACCTTTTAATGCTATCCCTGTTATATTTAAACTGGGAGTGTTTTAGACTAGATATTAACTGTTATACTTAATTATTACATTATTTTTTATCCGACTTCTTTTTTCGTCAATGCATGTCATCAATTTTGATGTTACTTTTAATGGGGAACTTACACATACACATACCGGGTGAGTCAGAAAAAACGTGGGGCGTTTGACGGACTGTGGCGTCGCATTGAGCCACTCGATCATCGTAAAATCAATTTTTCCGTGTAGCCAAGAGTCTAACTTAGATCATAAACCATTTCCCATCGAAATCGATCATCTGATACATTTGTTAAAAAAGAGTTTCTTCGTAAGACTCTGTATGGGAGTCTTGCTAGCTTGTGAAATCTTCGACCAAGCCCCTTCAGCCGTTTAGCCTTGCCAGAGTTGCAGGTACATGTTGTATTGTCAGGGGAAACTGAAAAATTTGAGTCTGGTTCACACTAGTTCAGTCGCTTAAGTCGCTAAGATCGTGCAGAAAGAACCAAAGACCAAGACTCAGAGTTTCAATTCCTTGTCTTTTCGCCTTTCTGCACGACTCTGTGAATCAGGCTTCAGGAAACAGTGTCGTTTGCATGAAGTCCCATTGCGACAGAGCGTCTATCTGCGTGAAAGAAACCTCTTCGCAAGACGAAGAAGTACGCATTATTAATGTCTTTCAAACGCATTCTCCAAGCATGGCAAGTTATGATAAGGCATCCCAAGGGAGAAAATACTACCTCCTTATCATTTCATTCTTCCCTGATAATACCACATGTACCTGTAACTTTTGCCAAGATAAAATGCGGAAGGGGCTCAGCGAAAGATTTCATCAGTTTGCAAGATTCCCATAAAAGGTCTTACGAAGAAATGTTTTTTTAAAAAATGCACCAAATGACTGGTTTCGACGGGGAAAGGTTTACGATCTAAGTTAAACTCTTGGCTGCACGGAAAAACTTAGTTCATGACGATTGGGTGACTAAATGCGATGTCACGGTCCGCCAAACGCCCCACGTTTTTTCTGACTCACCCGGTATATACATATGATCAACGTTTCTATTCTTAGGGACAGTACAATGTTTATTTTGTAACTTGGCTGGTGCAAAACGTAACGGGGCAAATACTTTTTGAGCTTGTACAAAACTGGGTCAACACTTTTCATAAAGCAAACATTAAAGCATTAGCATTTTACGAGCTCAAGCTGAAATTTGAAACAACGAATTGTTCACTTTGAGAACAAAATTGTATATCATGCAAGATGGGAAATGCTTGGAAGCTGCATATAAAAATGGTGCAAAATCTCCTCGTCCGTTGCTTACAAGAACGATTCCTCAGTCAATGTTTTCATTGAAAAATACTTGCAAGGACAAGAATTGATTTTAATACGGTCTTGGATAATTCAGCATCGGTACTATATAACATCTGTTGTAATTAATACAGGGAAAATATATGTTTAAGGAAAGGGTGACAGGGCAGCTAGTTCTTCTGCAATAATTTCATACGGGGCGAGGAGATTTCTTTGCAAGAGTGTTTGTTCGCCACCGGCTATGTCATAAAATATATTTTGCACTGTCCCTTATCATGAAACTTTTCGAAAGATTTGGCACCTATGCTTCGTTTCCCTACCTTTGAGGAATTCAGCGATCTCATTCGTCACGCATTTGCTCATACGATATTCTGCAACCAGTTGGAGATATTCTAATTTGTTTTCATTTGTAACTTGAACTTGGCTTCCATATGGTTTCAGCTCAACAGTCTAGAGAAAATATCAACATCAGAAATCAGCAATCAGCAATTACAAATCAGAAATCAGAATCCAGAAATCAGAAATCAGAGGTCAGAAGTCAGAAATCAAATAAGACATATATCAATACTGAAGTGGTGAAAGAGTTTGAGGGAATTAAACATAGTGCATAGTATCTTTAGCCTTGACACAGGATACAATTTATCTCAACAAGCTTCACACACCATTGTTTACTGGTTTCAGGGGAACTTCTTTGTGGCTTTATTTGTTTTGACTTACTGGTTTATAGAACTACCTTTGTCTGCAGTCACTAATCACTTTGAATGACGTAGTAAATATAAAAAGCTGATACTGTTGTGTTACAAAATCTGTCCTTGTTGTGTAGTCGTCATCTTCTCCTATTCGCAGAAATTAAACAAAAACTTTACCAACAAATCTTACAGAAAAATATGCTAAAATGACAGAGCTGAAACGGTGCAAGCATGGGCGAAAACTCGTAACTTTGAGCCATCGTAGCTCTCTGCAATGGATCCCAAAATTAGGTACAGTTGATATTTTATTCCTAGGGCCTTGAACTCTTGATTTTTCATTTCAAGACGCTTTTCTTTCCAAACACTTCCTTATCTCAGATTGGTCGATGGCTCATTTTGGTCATTCTACGTAGTATTTGCTCGGTCTGCTGAAAAGATATCCTATAATATGCAAAAATATGGGTTTAACAATGTTGAGTGACCTGGCCAAACGTTATAGCCTTGCACAATAATCCCTTACAAAATAGAAATTTGCTGCAAATTCTCTCAACACACAAGTCAAGAGGTGAATGTCAATGATTTAACGAGGTGTAGCAATAGATGTTGAATAATTTAGCCCAAGCTTACAAAATATTTGACCTACTGATAAAACCATTTAACCATAGTCTCAGGAAGGTAAATAAACTGAGCAGCATTCACGTTTGCACTTCATATAGATCGTTTATCTACTTGATTTGTCTTAATACTTGGACTTGTCAACTTGAATGTATTCTTGAATATGAATGTGATCATCGTCGCAATCCTTGTCCTCCGTTTTCTGGTAAAGCTTTGATCTCTTGCTAATACTCCGAATTCTACTCTATCTGGCCTCTTTATCGTGTTTTAATGACGAATGGTGACGAAGTTAGGCAAGACTTATGAAAATCGTTGTAGTTTTGCTCCTTGATAGGCTGACAATCGTTACAACGACGACTCATGATTAAACTAATCAAAAATTCGGCCAGAAATCGATGAGCCTCGCTTTGATGCTGGAAGCCAAGAGCTTAGGCCCATTCTACACGATCATAACTTACCAATTCTAAAACCCCTCAAATTCGTATTTCAGCGAGGTTGTAACGAAAACCAAACCAACCGGCGTTAAGGAGAGCACTTCTTCTGTGTACTGATTGAAGATTCCTTCACTTTGACATGGGAAGCCTGCTTTTAAAGGCCAAATTATTCTTCGGACCCAGCAACCCTTGGACGTTTCATCACTTTTGAAGCATCAGGACTAAAGGAAGGCTAATTCTTGGAATGAGGCTGAAATGTTTATATCCTATTGATCAGTTGGGCATATTCAACCATTGTTTGCAACTCTGCAATCTCACTGCTCGCACCAGTTTCACGGCGATTTCGGCCGCATTTCTAATTAGTTTTATTGAAGCCATCATCCAATTCAATAAACAAAGCGAAAGCTGGGACTGAAGTAGTTAGTCTAATGTTTGGCATCGATTCATTTAACTAAACCACAGATGTTACGAACGAATCATACCGACCCTCGACTCGTCCTTTGAAGTTTGGAACGTATAGATACCTTGATAAAGTTTTCCTTGTTGTCATACACATCCTCAGTGAAAGTAAGTTCTAAATCTTGTGGATCATTCTTGAGGATATAAAGAACTTTCGTCTTGTACAGTTCTTTGTCATCAGATTCAAAGAGCTACGGACAAAAATAGAGGCTCTGAGGGTACTGAAATATGCAAAATCTATCATGGAATGGATTATTTAGAAACTAGTGTACATAAAGCAGAGATAATAACACTGGTGAAGATAAGAGCAAAATCGAATTGAAAATTACTCGTAAAGTCCATGAGCATGGTCGAAAATTGATGAAAACCATCTTCTCAAAAAAGAATTTAAAAATTTCGAGCAGGCCAAATTTTATGCAATCAAACGTATACAAACATGAATTTCTTTTCTACGAAACTGCACCATATTTCTCTTAAAACAATGGAATTTCCGCCAACTAATTTGAAGATGAACATTCAAGTACCAATTACCATAAATCTTTTTGGCCCTTGTATCATGGCCAAAGTGCTTGGGTTCGGTATTGAATCACCATGGACGGGGTGTGCAAACAAAAAATCTTTAACTGACCTAGAAATATATGAGTTAAAATCAAAATAATCATTTGCCTCTAAACAAATTTGAAAGGAAAGTTCAAAAATTTTTAGTTCATAGTAGATGGAAAGTAAAGAGGAGAGCCAGTTTAAGATAATCAGGGGAATAGCACTATGAAAAAGCCCTCCTCTCAGAGCCATAAACATTCTCATAAACAACTAGTAATATCGGGTGTTCCAGAAAGAAGTATGCAGATTTTGCTGGGTTCAGGAACGACAGTTTAGTCTAGATCTATGGCAAATCAATGTCAAAATATTTCTTGATATTTCGTTTGCTGGCATTGGCGCTTAGACTTATGCCTTTTCGTCCCTTGTTTCCGTGCGTTCTTTGATTTGATGTCACTTGGTCAATAGGGACTCATAATACTGCTCTTAAAAGTGGCCTAAGCAAACTCAGTCGATAATGTCCTTGATAAAATGTGAATAAAACCAATACCACATCATATACTGTTTGCTAGACGTCACCCATTCTGCCATTTTTTTCCACTGTGCTTCAAGAATTTCCAAAGGACACAAGAAAAAAGCTCTGGCTTTGATGTGGACACAAATTGAGCTTTCAGCATTATAACGTCACTTCTCAAAGCACCAATACGAATAAATTAGGTACCTATGTTCAAGTTCGAGGAACATTTTGAAATTGATTAGCCACAGATAAAAACTAAACTCTCAACACTGGACCCAACCAAATCTTTATACATTTTTCTGGGATATCTGGTGTACTATGACAGATGATCTGGTTCACTTACTTGCCAAGAAACGGGCAGTCCAATAATCTGTGTGAGAAAAGCCCGAGAAAATCTTGCTTTGACATACTGCTGCCGACTGTGTGCACATTCAATTAGGAATTTACCAACAATCTTTCCAGCAAACTCAAAGTATTTCAGCTTTGCACATTGCTCAGGTCTGTAAGGATTTGGGTGAACCTAGAAAACAACAAAATATGTAAAATGCTGGGTTGTTACAGCTTGGTTCACGATTGAATAAAAACGCATTGGAGGTGCATCCGAAAAGATATTTTTGCCTCATTTTTTTGAAACTTTTTCAACGAATGTCAAGATGTCCTAACGCATTTGGATGCAATCAACATGTTTTTATTTTTTATGTGTAAGTCGAAAATGTTGAAATATTTTTCAAAACTCTCACCGAAGTGTCGGAAATTCTATCCAAAATAGCAATCAGCAAAGTGAAAATCATCAAAATGTTTTGCACTTGAATCTTGGCAGGTTAATGCATGGGTCGTTAGACACAACAGTTATGCTTCAGCAAATATGCTCCTGGTCCTGCAGAGGAAAACTTACATCTTTCTGTGGAGGAAGTTTTAAAGGGCAAATCATCTCTTGCAGAGAAACAATTACATCTCTCTGTGGAAAGCTAGCTCCTCCGTAGTGTCAAACAACTTTTTCCTCCGCAAAAGAAGGTAGCTTAGGCAATAAAGCACAACTGCGGTGTCTAACTATAAATGGTTGATGCACTCATGGAATAAGCAGCAGCTAAAGGTTTTAGTTACAACAGGGTGTCCTAAAATAATTGTGCCCCTTTGTTTGGCTAGTGTGGAGGAGCTGTAGATTCAATCATCTCGTTTTTTACATAGTTGCATAGGTCAAGCTTTAGCTTAGAGTTTTTGACCTTATTTGAGACAATGTGACATGTGGTTGCTGATTTATGGTAGAGAAAAGGCAAAACAAGTGGTTTCTTCAAACACAGCACTTCTATTGTTGAAATAAAGTAAATTTTCAAAGAAAGGTTCTGGCATCGCATTAGAATTTTCACCATATTCTTTAAAAGGTAGAAAGTGCTCTCTTATGAAGAGACAACACTGCTAACCAGATAATAGATTTAGGAAGTGTTTTAATATGACATTAGAACCCTTTCTTTGAAAACTTACTTTATTTTAACATTGCTGGAGCAAAATAGCAGTGCTGTTTTTGAAGCCAACACTTATTTTGTCTTTTTTCTACCATTAATCAGCAACCATTTGTCAGATTAATTCATACAAGGTATCAAACTCTAAGTTGAAGCCTGACCTGTGCAGTTGTGCAAAAATCGACATGATTAAATCTAAAGCTCCTGCACAGCAGCCACACAAACGAGGCACAATTTTTTGGGACACCCTGTACATTAGCCTCACTACCATAAGGACCCTCAAGTTACGCCGCTCATCTCATTGAGTTGAACTGTAGTTGTTGTTATCGCTCCACTGAGGGCCTTATGGACATAGAGCTGTAAAAACAGCAAAAAATTTCGATCGGCGACAGGATTCTGTCGTCCTGTCGTCTACCGATCAGCATGTGGCTTAGAGCGAAGCAGTTTTTGCTTTTGTGGCAAGAATGATCCTTTACCGAAGTACTGATGCCTAATTTGATGGTACAGCAGTTCTAGAAAACTGATTTTTAAGGCATTTTAGACTTAGTGGTTGTGAAGAAAAAGTGGCAGATGATCTAGGCCCACAGCTACATTCTAAAAAAGAATGCGAATCGAACGAGACAGATTGATACATTTTGTAGAATGTTCGAATGTACACAATAGTTATAGGGACAGGGACTCCAACACTGATAGGGACTCCAACACTGCTCAGCCGAACAATTTGTGGAGCAGCGAAAAGTTTTCAAATAGAATCAGTACGGAACTTTACGGTTTCTGCAAGCGTTTGGGAATAAGTCGTAGTTGTAGCGATATCATTTCTGACAAACAGCGAAACTACGACATGTAATCGAGTCTACCTATACATACCAATGATTGCGCATTTTCTTTTCCGAAGTTGCGAAACAAATGATTCTGAGGTCTGAAAAGTGCGTCACAAACCAGCTGGAACAGTTCTCTCTTCAGTCCTCCATAGTCAAGTCCTGTAAATAATAGATAAAGATATAAATGAAAACAAATTGTTTTGCACGCATTGAAGCGTTCATAACATAGAAGGACATAACTTACGCAAGCAAGCTTAATTTGGAGCTCTAACACAAAAAATATAGGACAAAGCTCTGGGATTTACGGGAACTTGGACTTACTTCAAGTCTCGCTCTTGATCAGTAAACGAAAGCTTCAAGTCTCGCTCTTGATCAGTAAACGAATTCGTTTACTGATCAAGAGCGAGACTTGAAGCAAGTCCAACGGGAGCTATGCTGTGGAATTCTCTAAACTATCATGTAAAGAGTGCGAGTCGGTTTGGTTGCAGCTTTCAAACAGGAGATTAAAACTTTAAATGGGGGAACCATTTGCCTTTGTACAAATTTTTAACTAGACACTGACTTGCTTCAATTGTAAGTTAACATGTGCTCACATTGTGCCAAGCTGCCTAGCGTTGGCTATCATGGATCTCCATCCATCACGGTTCAAAGTGCATGATATCGTTTGTGTTGGCTTTTCCTTGGGTATCGATGATGTCATACAGTCAAGCATCTGTCTCTCTGCCTACCTATACCTGCTTCATTTTCCTTCAACTTTCCCTGTCCTTACCAAATGCTACATTTCCATTTGACATGTATTGCATTAGGTTTATTGTAGCTAATCACTGTAAATTAGCTTTATTCTTTTAAAACCATGCAAATACCATACTCAGATAAATATACAAATTGATAAATAAAAATGAATAAATGGATGGATGGATAAATGAATCGACGAATGAGCGGAAGCAGAATTGTTAAGATGAACTCCTACGAAAAGTTTGTTATATCTGGGAACTTTCTACAGGTTAACATTGTCCACAAAGGAGACGAGGATCTGAATCGCGCGATATTTTCATACATGCTGAAGAATTGTCGAAAGTGCACGATAGTGATAAAAGCTCTAGTTCCAGTCATTTGAGCTTCTCGTAGAAAATTTATGCAAAGTCATTCGATCCAAGCTCATTTGTATGATGGATAGCAAAGGTTCCAGGTCTTTAAATCAGCGAATCTTTAAAGTTGTGTGCAAAATTCTACGACCTATCTCTTCTAACTGAATGTCTTAAAAGACACTTAAGCTACCTATCCATAATTCTACCGTTGGACTTCTAATAAATTTTTGCAAATTTTCAAAATCACAATGCTCTTCACATTTCAGCTCGTATGAGCGTGTGACGTCGTGATATTTCTAAATCACAAACCAAAAGAGTGAAAGAGTCTCGCT
Source organism: Aurelia sp. 4 Dawson et al 2005 (assembly GCA_964019985.1). Classification (NCBI taxonomy): domain Eukaryota; kingdom Metazoa; phylum Cnidaria; class Scyphozoa; order Semaeostomeae; family Ulmaridae; genus Aurelia; species Aurelia sp. 4 Dawson et al 2005. Next base: position 23,143,979 of record OZ026494.1, read on the forward strand.
TGATGCCATTTTGTGGATATCCATAAACTATGGTTTTCTTACAAATCATTTCATGTTGCGTCAAACAGTCTAAAAGTTATGTTGGTTTTACGTTGTTTTGAATATTTTCCTTGAATTCCCGAAAAAAAAGAAAAAACACTCTAATCCTGAAAATATTGAAGATTTTGGAAAAGCCCTAAAGCAGACTTAAAGCGAACTTGCTAAAGTTTCTTTGAAGCCATTCATTTCAAATAATTAATGGGTCATGAACTTTATATCCACCTTTCTTTAAAGGACAAGTCCGGGGTTGGTATAATTGTTGGTTATTCAATAGATCACTCTGCTGTATATGGTGTGTAGCACTCTTTTCGATTTGTTTCTCTTTTTAACTGCGAAACAACATATATCAATCTGCTAAGAAGTGTGAAACAACATCATTTTATATGACGTCACTTCACGTTGACCTGAACGAGGCTGCTAAATGTGTTGATATTGTACCACCCACATTGCCAGCCTCCTTATCGCACCTTCGCACACCCGTACAAAATACAAAATAGTGACGATCTTTCACCTAACTTACAAAGATTCATCGTCCAATTTATGAAAGTTGAGGTACTAAAACTTGGAAAGAACTCATGATTGGTGTTCAGCAGTTGGCAAGGTCACTTTTTAACAATAATTTCATCAACCCCGGACTTGTCCTATAAAAAGAACTCACGATTGGTGTTCAGCAGTTGGCAAGGTCGCTTTTTAACAATAATTTCATCAACCCCGGACTTGTCCTATAAAAAGAACTCACGATTGGTGTTCAGCAGTTGGTAAGGTTGCTTTTCAACAATAATTTCATCAACCCCGGACTTGTCCTTTAAAAAGAACTCACGATTGGTGTTCAGCAGTTGGTAAGGTCGCTTTTTAACAATAATTTCATCAACCCCGGACTTGTCCTTTAAAAAGACCTCACGATTGGTGTTCAGCAGTTGGTAAGGTCGCTTTTTGGCGATAATTTCATCAACCCCGGACTTGTCCTTTAAAAACAACTTACGATTGGTGTTCAGCAGTTGCTAAGGTTGCTTTTCAACAATAATTTCATCAACCCCGGACTTGTCCTTTAAAAAGAACTCACGATTGGTGTTCAGCAGTTGGTAAGGTCGCTTTTTGGCGATAATTTCATCAACCCCGGACTTGTCCTTTAAAAACAACTTACGATTGGTGTTCAGCAGTTGCTAAGGTTGCTTTTCAACAATATTTTTATCAATCCCGAACTTGTCCTTTAAAAAGAACTCACGACTGGTGTTCAGCCATTGGTAAGGTTGCCTTTTAACAATAATCTTATCAACCCTGGACTTGTTCTTTAAAGATTTGGACCCTGTGATGCAACAGATAGAAGTTCTATTCAACGCCATCATTGGTTTATCATCAAATGAAAACAAACCCATTTCTCCAACAAAATCCACTGCAAACTGCTTTCCCCAGTCTAACGCTGTAAACGTTTTTGTTGCTTTCATCAGCTAGAAGAGAAATGATCCAAAATGAATGATCAAATTAGAGAAGCTTAAGACACCCCAGTCTAAGTACCTCGGTGAGAGGTCAGATGTTCACCGGGCTGCTTTTGGTCGAAAAATAAAGGTAAAAGTTTCACCGGGGAGCTACCGAGGACAGCATAATTATTGGCGGGGAACTGTATTTACACGTCGGAATAACTTCATAAATGCCTCCCCGGGGTTTATCCGTTTGAAGCTGGGGTTTCACTGGTGACGCATACCGGAGAGATTCACATCTTATCAGGGGGCTGATTTTGCTTCATTGTTATTTCACTGGGGAAATCACCGGGGTAGAGTGTACCGGGGCACTTAGCCGGGGATATCTTAGATTATCCATTCTACTACAAAAAGTATGTGCAAAATCAACGACAAATTCGTCCTCTATCATCACCTATGTTCGCCTGACGTCCAGTGTGAAACCAGCTCAAGTAATTATTAGTAAAAAAGTTTTTCTTTTAAATATTCATATTTAGTACTTGTATTTAAAGGTGTATTTAGTTGTAGTTGTACTTCTTGCTCTATGTTAAATGTCAGAGGGTAGTCATGATATATTGCTCCTTCTGGTACCGTATTCTTAGTGTCGTACAGTAGTTCGTAAGTAGTGTCGTAGGTAATTTCATTATTGTAAACTTTTATATTGTATATATAAAAAAGATGCTGGTAAGGCCTCCTATAAATGTTTCTCATACGCGCAATCTAAATGATGTCATCGTTGTACAGGAAGCCTTAGGGCCGTTCATATGGAGGCGAGCCGGCCCTCTTAACGGGCTGGAGCTTTTTTTGCAGAGATCTCATCTCATCCCTAATCCCAATACAAAATTTTATTTCTGTTCATATAAGCAGGCGGGCTGGCCCGCTAAGCGAGATTTCACTGGTGTACTGGCGCCGAGAATAAAATGTCGCTATTGCTCATGCGCTGCTTATCTAAACAATGGGCACGTGTCTCATTTTTGACATGTGTCCAATTTCTGCCTCGGCAAGCGGGATGCAATTTCTCCATATCAACACAAGATGAAAACTGTCTCGCCTACCGGGCCAGCCTGGTAAGCGGGCTGACTCGCCTCCATATGAACAGGCCCTTAGTGGCATCTAAATTGAATTAAACCCTTGAATCATGATGGCGGCTACTTTTGTTGGCCCAACTACTGTGAGTCGTATTCACCTCTTATTCAACCACATAACGATACAAACTCACATCTGTCAGTACTTGATCTCTGTGCACCGTTAGCGTTACTCTTGAGCTTGATTTCTTGGCATATATTTGTCGAATCTCAGAATACAAGTGTTTCTTCTTGTTTTCGAAGGAATCGGAGCCACCTGGTAATGAAAAATAAATGGTTTAAAACAATCAAATCGTACATATCCTAATCCTTGGAATGATAATGGCGTTCAGCTCGCAAAAGACATGTGACATGCATAGTTCAAATCAGATAAGACTCAAACCTTTCACATGGGATAAAATTGTCAAGGAACAGATGCCACAAGATCTTTAGTAATACAAATTTTCCTTGGAAAAATAGATTATAGAAACTGATAGTTCCCTCCAACTGAGCAGAGCATAGGGGCCGTAAATCATTCGCATCTTTGGAAAGTGGATGTAAAGTTCTGTTATAGTTTTCTCCCACTCGAATAGGGTGAAAAGAGCTTCGGTACCTTGACGTAAATTGCCATGGAAATGTTGTTGTATCTGACCCAGTTTCAAAATGGCGGAGTACACGTTTTTTATAAGAAACTGGTTTATAAGAAACTAGTACTAAGATGGCCAAAATTTTAAGACACTCTAATACTATGAATATATCAATGGTTAGTACGTGTGGCTATGATAACACGATTACACGAAAATTTAAATGTAAATAACGCAAATAGCCTTGAATGTTACGATAAGACGTTTCGGGCATGACCCTTCATCGGTAATAACGAAGTAGAGAACGATCAGGTCGTTAGAATAGAAAAAGAACGATAGATAGAACAGGTAATAAGTAGAATGTAAGAAGAATGCAGCAAAGAATGCGACGCACGTATGCGACGCAAGAGAAGGATTCGAAAAGAGATGCTACTACACAGAGATATTAGGATATAAACGAAAATCTTTTGTTAAGTCCGTGTGGCAAAAGAGTCCCAATTTGAAGATTATTCTTTTTTCTAAAGTCTTTCTCTTTGTTGAATCTTTGTCGGCAAACAATGGTCCCAAAACTGCCATATCATCGGTGGAATGTCCATCTGAATTGAAATGTTTCGATACATTCGTGTCTGAATGTTCGACAATAGTCCCAAAACTGCCATATCATCGGTGGAATGTCCATCTGAATTGAAATGTTTCGATACATTCGTATGCAAGAAATGCAGGTACACGTTATTAATAAATATCTACATTTGTGTATGCAACTGTGAAACCCAAATTGAAACTACAGCTCCTCTGAAGTAGCCACACAAACTGGGCACAAGTTTTTGGGGCACTCTGTATTGTAAATTTTTTTCTGGATATGAAAGAAAGTTGATTATTCAAATAAAGATGTCTGTACCTACCAATATTTCGCAAGAGAACCTCGGAATACGTAGCCAAGAGCAGGTTTCTCTCTTTACAAGCAATTAGTAAAGGAGAATTAATTCCCTCTTTGATTGACAAGAGGGGATAACCAGTTGGTTGATCTTGACTAGGTAGAACTGAGAGCTGCAATGAAAAAAAACTTATATTGTACTTTGTCTCATGAATTAGACGTTCATGCAATTGAAAATACCTGTACAATTTGCAAAGCTGCTGTGGATAGGCCTCCAGTTCACACGAAAACAGCACATTTTTGCAGCCAGATTTCAAAACTGAACACGACTCGAAGGGAATATCTTGTGAACACTCGAAAACGATTTTATAACGTTGTCAACATGAAGCTGACTGATTTTTTAAGCCGAGATAAATTTCCTTTGACACAGCCATCCAGCATAGAGCTGAAAGAATAACTAGAAATGGTCCTTACGATGCTTCTGCTGTTCCTCTGCTAAAAAATCTCTTGGCTGGCCGTCAATTAAAGATATTATCAGAAAAGAAACAGCACTACTGACCTAAGAAGGATTGAATTCACTTGCAGCTCAGCATTTGGGGGAACTTTTCACCAAACGCTCGGAGGGCAGTGATTTCACAAATTGCCGTCATTTCACAAAATTGCAAACGAGGACAACCTCGCTTTTACAGAAAATAAAATCAGGTCGTGTTTGCGATGATTTCAATCGAGCTGAGACTGCAAGAAGGAAAGCAACACAGAAACAACGATAGAGACACAGGTATGACTTGTTTATACATGTCATTAAAGTTTAAACATCTTGTTTCCTCTTACCCATGTATGGAGCCCCTTTTCTTTGTGAGAAAGGGGGTTATCTCATTGAAGAATAAGGATTTTCGTCAACCATGCTGTCTATTGTCCAGCAAGCAAAGAAGAATGCAAATTTCTTATCTTGCAGACTTTCGTGACAAATATAATTGGCAAAAAAACCAAGAGCAAATGAAAAAACATGAATATAATCTATGTTTATACCTTTAAGGACGTTCTTATTCGCATTGTATGAAGCCTCTTTGGTATGAATTTCAGGTAATATTCTTTGATGAGAAGTTGCTGCAAAAGTAATGGACAAGATTTCTATGTTTAATCACACAGACTGAGATCAGATACGAGTCGCACGTACTACAGCAAAGTCCTGGAAAAACTCTAGGTCTCTGGAGCCAGGTTGCTTTACATTACCATCATCGATCTAATTCTAGCAAATAACATGTAATAATAACCTTGTCAACGTTTTTCATCGCTCAGCTAGCAGAGTAAGAGAATAAAGCTCAAATCGTTATAAAGGTGGGTGTAAATTCTAGCACATTTTTCTTTGAATTAAAGTGCCAGAAAGGAACTTTGGGTAATTTGCTGTAAATCTGCTATTGCTATTGTAAACCCTGGCTATTGTTTGAGATCTTGACTTGTTTCAAATGGTGGCATATATCAAAATTGAGAAATGACGTCATCAAATTGCTAAATCGCGAACAGCTACAGACTTCTGCTTGTAGCCATGTTGTATGCCTTCATAAACTATGGTTTTTGAAGATTGTATCAATTTTTTCTCCAGCAATTCAAAAGCTTAGGGCTAGGGTTAGGGTTAGGCTAGAGTCGATGGATTTCTGCCAAAACTTTCAAAATTCCGCCGTTTTGAAATAATCAAGATATCGAAAAATTGCCACGGTAGATTTACAGAAAATTACCTGAAGGTCCTTCGAAGTCATTCAATTAAAGGAAAAATAATAAAACTTTGCACTCACTTTTTAAAGAGTAGAAAAATTTGAACCCTGTGCTCAGAATAAGCAGATCTTAGGATTGTAAAAGAACTCTTCGTTTGTCAAAACAACGTGTGAGTAAAAGAAGGTTTACATATTTGGGACCTGTAATTAGCATACAGCAGCTAAATCTTTTGTTTTCGATGCTTAATTTGTATCACATATGCAAAATTTGACAAGAAAAGTCAACTCGACAAGATCAGCCAAAATACAACTGCACTAAATATGGCATCAAGGAATTATTTACCAGCATCGGTTCTGTCTCAAGGAACATACAACATGAATCCGCAAAAAAAGAAACCAAATTTTTCCAAACCAACCTGTTCAGTTTCCATTGAATACCTAAACAAGTATCTTATGTGAGGGTACCATTTCTACGCAAGATCAGCCCCAGCCTCCTTAAAAAGTGGTTTCTATTTTGGGGTTTCGCACTGTAGACCGATTTGAGTTGGCCACTCATCACGGTGTGAAAATATTACAGATAAGTTAAAGATAAGTAGAAAACCCAACTTTGATAATTTTTCAAACATCAAACTTTCCCTGAATCGCCTGGTGCAGTTTGTTTTGAAGAATGAACTTACCCTTGGAGTGATATAAATGTAAACTTTTCTTCTTTTTCCATAAAGATCATCGATTCTAGGCAGCAAGTAGGCCTCATAATACAGATTCCACGAAAGTGAGCTGACATTACTCTTCATCTTATCCCAATCTGATGCTGTCGCAGAGAAAGAATAAAATCACAAAAACTGGTTTTCAGATCCCTTAATAACACTGTGCCTTCTCATATGAAGGACATGTGTATGAGAGTCGGCATCTCTACTGTTTATTCTCTGAAGAAGTCCAATGTCGACATTAAGGCAGTTTTCCACTAGGCCAGAGCTCACAAACACGCCAAACCATCCTCCTGATGCTAATTTCGTTGGTTAAGCCTTCCTCATCTAATCATTTTATGAAGTCACAATAACCAGATTTTACCAACCCTTTCATTGTTTATAACTCCAGAATTAATACTTTTTCAAATATCACATAAGTTTCCTGGATTCTTACAAAAATTGCAAAATCTTCCTCAGCTATGAAATTTACACCGAAAACATTCATCTAGCTCACAGCCATGAAGCCATGACTTTTTTTTAACTCTGCACTCGGCGAAAATATACCAGACTTGTATACAAAAGCACTGCCAGCAATACCCTTTGATCTATCTCTTTATGGTAGTAGGCCTTATTCTTAGAATTTTGATATGAAACGTTCGTTCGAAGTCTCTTCTGCCTTGGCTGCGAAAAGATTGAGAACTATCATTGTCTACGGTGACATGTTAGTCACACAATGATGACCATTATCAAATTCAAATTCAAGCATAATTTTAGGGACACAATAAACCCTATGTGCCCCACAAATGATGGGATTGAGGATACGGAATACTTTTTGTTGCTCTGTCCTTCCTTTGATCTTCAACGATGAGGTCTTCTCGCTGGAATTGTAGAGTTACTACGACCATTTGTACAAATCGCTAATCTTTCAAATGACGCTCCGACGCAGCTTTTATTATATGGCGATCAAGACCTTTCTAATGATTTGTACAAAAATGTTCTCGAATTGACTTTACGTTTCATCCACGAAACTGGTCGGTTTGATTGATATCTTTTGAAACCTCAGCAATGTGTCAGGACCCAACCACCAAGGCCCCTTTACATATGATGTACCATCTATTAGTTTTTTTTGTTTTCGTTTTATTCTTTCGTAGCGTACAGTAGTTGCATGCAATGTACCGTTGCTTGTCTTTACGTTTTGGCCATGGGGTAGTCATTGTCTTTCGCTCCCCTTGGTATCGTCCCTGTGGTGTTGTGTAGTAATTAGATGAGTAGAGTAGCATGCAAGATTTGTTGTAAATTTTCTTTAGAATTGTAAAAAAAACCATTATCAAGCAATAATACGAAGCCTTACAATACTCTGGGCTCACGAACATTCAACTTTATTTTTAAAACTCACATCTACCGGGTTATTAAAAAAAATATCTCCCTCTTCAACTTTAAAAAAAACATTCAACTTTATTTTTAAAACTCACATCTACCGGGTTATTAAAAAAAATGTCTCCCTCTTCAAAACATCATTGCACCAAATTTACTTGCACTATAACCATCAAAATTACTTTTCTACTGCTTAAAAGACTGAAGTATTTAAGTAGCTTTTTTGGTAGTTTTCATGATAGTATTCCGGTTGGAAATTGGAAAACTTCAAGAATTTAGTATTCCACAGCATCCACAAAATGGCCTGAGAACTCATCACAAAAAGCATCTCGCAATACAAGACACGCATATATTGCCTGTTTTACTATTCTCAATAATCCTTTTTCGGGGCAAAAAGTAAGATGCCAAAAGACCTTTTAGCCATTCTAAAAAGAATCAGAAATCAAATGATATTTTACTTCATTCTGAAGAATTTTCGAATGTGCACAATGATGCTCTAACGCAACTCAATCGAGCCTCGTGTATAAAAATGTATAAAAACAACGCTCTATCCAGGCTCTTTTGTAGAATAGCTGAAAGGTCTATTTCAGTTTCCGTCTCGGTTTCAGTTCATCAGTTAATTTGTCATGCCAATTCTCAAAAGGACTTCTAGTAGATTTCAAAAGATTTAGTAACGTATTTTGCGCCATTTTCTAGCCGTCTTGAAATGAAATCTACATCTTTTAAATCTATTTACCACAAAAATAAGAAATTTATTTCAATCTTTTAGCTTTCAATCAATTAATTTCAATCTATGAAAAAATAATCCAAATGATTATTGTGCAACTTATTTGGCAGCATTGAATTTCAAACCGGGAGACATTTTTTGAGTCACCACTACAAATAAGTACCCGGTAAAAAGTACTTACCATTTAAAACAAGTACATCGAAAACATTGTTGCCAATATTCTCATCTCTATATGTGACAGTTGTCTTGTAACATCCAGGATCCCTGAATCGCATCATAACAACGTAATTGTCATCACACTTTTCAACCCCAATCGCTGGATTAATGCGAGGGCAATCACCTCGAACCTACGAGCAAAACAATAAAGCACGTATGTCATGAACCTGATTGGCTAACACGATACAATTCTCTCTATATTATATTACAAAGCACAGGGTGGATCGAGGCTGAATTTTCATCGCAATGAAATTCGTGAAGCAGAAATGAAAAGTCACAATGCTATGGAGTTCCACTCCGCACTTCTTTGTTGTATCAACCAATTGCTAATGTGATGTGACATATGTCCTTCCAAGATTGCAATGTCCATTCTTATCTCAATTTCCCAATGCACGGTAAACTTAATGTGCTGTTATTCTGATGTGATTCCATATAAAGAAAACAGACAACATATTTAGCACAGAGACTTTCAATGGATGACACCCAAGACTTCTAGGTCTACATGGTGTCCAAAAAATCGTGGCCCATTTGTACGCCTGTTATGAAGGAGCTGCAATATCAAATGTTCTGTCTTTATAAAAGAGCATAGGATAGGCCGGAATTTAGAGCTATGCAAACGAGACTTGGAGCAGGTCATTCAAATGATTCAAACTGAGAACTTACCTCAAGAACTTTGAATGTGTACCTAATAAGAGAATCTTCACTGCTTTTGCATTTATTACCATATTTATCACGCTCATCCAATATGATATGAACTGGCATGTTTTGCTTCAAGACCAACATCGAACTTGCTACTTTGACATTTGTCTTTAATGGGTCTGCTACACCTGAGTGGAAGATATAATAATAAATAATAATAATATGCTAAATAATTGCTAAATAATTGCTAAATAATTGCTAAATAATTGCTAAATAATAATAATAATAATAATAATAATAATAATAATAAGAATGAAAAGTCATTGGACTCCTTGATTCAAACAGTAAGGATTTTCAGCAAAGACATTGGAATGGAGTTTGGAATAGAAAAGTGTGCCATGCTATTGTTGAAAAGAGGAAAGGTAGCTACATCAAATGGGATTAAGTTACCAGACGAGTCTGTGATTAAGTCAGTAAAGGATGGAGAAAGCTACAAAATATTTGGGAATGCTTCAAGCAGATCAGATAAGACACCAGGAAATGAAAGATAAAGTTATGAAAGAGTACAAAAGACGGGTACGAAAAATTCTGGAAACAAAGCTAAATGCAGGGAATCTCATAAAAGGTATCAACACCTGGGCAGTATCGCTGCTCAGATATTCAGCTGCATTTCTAGACTGGACAAAATTTGAGATGGAACAGCTAGATAGACAAACAAGGAAACTGATGACAATGCACAATGCCTTACATCCGAAGAGCAACGTTGATAGGTTATATTTACCACGGAAGGATGGGGGAAGAGGACTTTTAGGAGTAGAGGATACAGTCAATATAGCAAAAGTTTCATTGAAAAGGTATGTCAACAATTGTACAGAAAGGTTACTAAGTTCATTGAGAATCACAGAAGAGGGTGAAGTTATTGAGTCGGAAGCTGATGTAAAGAAAAGAAAGAGAACGGACAGGAAAGAAAACTGGAAAGAAAAGACACTGCATGGACAATTTCTGAGGCAAACTGATGACATCGCTGGTGAGGACAGGTGGCTATGGCTAAAGCAGGGAAACTTGAAGAGGGAAACAGAATCTCTAATACTTGCTGCACAAGAGCAAGCAGTCCGTACAAATGTGATCAAGGCCAAAATTAATAATACTCAGGAACAAAGTAAGTGCAGAATGTGCGGAGAAAAGGACGAGACGGTGAACCACTTAATAAGTGAGTGTAGTAAGATGGCACAGAGAGAGTACAAGAGAAGACACGATTGGGTTGGTAGGAGGGTGCACTGGGATGTTTGTAAAAAGTATGGCATCGAAGTAAATGATAAATGGTATCAACACGAGCCAGTTTCAGTGATAGAGAACGACAAATGTAAGATTTTATGGGATTTTACAGTGCAGACAGACCATATCATCCAAGCAAGGCGTCCAGATATGATAGTCATTGATAGAGAGGCAAACAAGGCGCAGGTAATAGACTTTGCTATCCCATATGACAGCAGGGTGGACAGTAAAGAGATGGAGAAAATTGAGAAGTACCAAGATCTCGTAAGAGAACTAAAGAGGCTGTGGGACATGAAGGTGGTGGTCATTCCTATAGTATTGGGGGCACTTGGAACTACCCCAAAGACATTGCAGAAAAGAATGAAGGACATTGGCATTGAGACCAGAATCGGTGAATTGCAGAAAACTGTTATCCTGCATACAGCAAGGATCCTTAGAAAGGTCCTTGAGGTTTGATGAGTCTTGTTGACATCAAACCCCAAGAAGAACAATCCATTGACTAGAACAATGTGCGTTATCTTTCAATAATAATAATAATAATAATAATAATAATAATAATAATAATAATAATAATAATAATAATAATAATAATAATAATAATAATAATAATAATAATAATAATAATAATAATAATGACTCAGAAGAAGATTTTAAATCGAAACGTCAGTTTTAAAAACAGTTTTATTTTCTATATTTCATTTTCTGTTTTTGTTGAAAGGTGGTTTGGTTTTCATAATATTAATAATAATAATAATAATAATAATAATAATAATAATAATAATAATAATAATAATAATAATAATAATAATAATAATAATAATAAGAAAGACTGTTTAAGAGCAAACGTTTCGATAATTAAAATCTTCGTAATAATAATAATAATAATAATAATAATAATAATAATAATAATAATAATAATAATAATAATAATAATAATAATAATAATAATAATAATAATAATAATAATAATAATAATAATAATAATAGAATACTGAGGAAAGGTTTGGACACAAAGTAGAAGAACATGAGATAACATCAAGAAAAGATTAGTTGAACAGTAGAAGCCTACCTGCTAAAGCTACGGGAAGTAGCCTGCTGGTAGGACGCAAACCAGTAAATTACAACAACACTGTGAATGAGTACCATGATAATAATAATAATAATGATAATAATAATAATGATAATAATGAGTTGAAGATAGTAGCATAATAACAAAGCTTCCTCAGAGCATGGTCACATGACCTGAAATAGGTAAGCAAACCTCAACTAATAAGGTCTATCAAAGCAAATATGTCATGAACCTGATTGGCTAACACGATACAATTCTCTCTTTTGTTTATTACAAAGCACGGTATTTCAACAATGGCATTTCTCTCCACACTTCTTTGTTGTATAAACCAATTACTAAGATGACATTATGTCCTTTAAGAATTTAACATACCTGGTACAAAGACTTTGCAAAATTTCATAATCTCATGGCCATTTGCAAATATTGTTACACGATGAGATGCAGCAATTGTAGGTGTGAACTTAACTTGAAAAGAATATGAACTGCTTTCTTCAATCGTGCATGGAACCAACTCAGATTCGGATTCGCAATTAATTACCACTGTGGCATTGTGAATGTAGCTGCAAGGACATGCCATCAAGAACTTCGAATAGAACTGGAAGACAAAAACAACTCATTAGGACATACTGGGGTAAATGGGCAAGTTGTAGGTAAGGTGAGTTAGGTGAAATATTTGTATAAGTTTTGTGAAAAGCTTTGTTCATAATTTCCTGGCTAAAATTATTCGAACTCCTTGCGATATTGAATGTTGATTTATGGGTTCGAGGTCTCCTGTTCTCCTGTTTTCCAGCGATCAACACTAACCCTTTTACCATAGCCAACCCACTTTACTCCAGCAGACCCACACTTTCTTTACAGGAATTTTGGATCAGGCCACGATACCAAAAGATTCTTAATTCAACATACAAATTTTCTCATTTCAGCTCTAAATGCTTGCAATTTCTTTCTTTAATGCATTTACTATAAATGAGGTCTCTAACACTACTGCAAATAAGTTTCTTGACATTAAAAATATGATAAAGGAATAAAAAGTGCTCTATTTTGCTCATAACATGAATGGTTACTTGATATCACGCAAGAATCAAGAGTCGACATATTTACTATACTAATCCTGGCATCTAACTGTTAAAAGTTTCTTAATATTTCTCAGATATATTACTGAAGCTACTTAAAATTTCTTCTATGTTGGCACAAAGTTCCTATAAAAACAGCGTTTAATAAATTTGTGCGCATGAGCAGTGTCAGTCCATTTATGTCATCTATACCTCTGCTCAATAAACGGAGATCTACAGACCTAGTGAAAGCATAGCATCGCTGGAATCTATGAATAGACCTTTCAGCTATTCTCAAACGAATGTGGATCGAACGATATTTCATTATAATTTGTAGAATTTTCGAATGTGCACAATAGCAATCGAAGCTCTAACGCCACTCTATCGAGCCTCGCGTATAAAATTGTATAAAAATATCGCTCGATCCAGGCTCTTTTGTAGAATAGCTAAAAGGTCTATTACTACGACTACTTGGATATGATGATCTTGCAAATGATCTTAGCTAAAACCGTTATTGTATGGTGATAAAGATTTCCTGACTCCGTGAATAGGCATATTCTTGAGCTTACATTAAAAACTATGCCTAAAACTTCTCGATTCGATTGAATTCCTATGCCCCATCCTTCCATAAGTCACCAATTCGTAGCGGGGTTTTTGTAACCATAGTTTTCAACTTGGATTTTTTTTTAAAGTTACCACTTTTGAAAATTAATAACACCAAGACCACTTCATGGATTTGAATCATTCAAACTTTAGTTAAAAGCCGAAAGATCAAAGTATTTTTGTGATTTTTCTCGCTGTCCTACTAGCACTACAAATAAAGGTTATTCAACTTTACAAAAATTTCATGGTTGCAAAATGACTGAAAAATGGCACAAAACATCGATCAATTCACAAATGACTTCTCGCACAGAATAATGAAGGAAATGCAACATCTCATGGGTGAGAGATATCCCCTGTACATTAATTGCCATCATTATTAACCGTCATTTTGCAACCATGAAATTTTTAAAAAGTTGCATTTACCAATACTTCTAGTGATGGTAGGACAACGAGAAAAATCACGAAAATACTTCGATCTTTAGACTTTTAAGCAGAATTTGAATGATTCAAATCTGTGTAATAGTCTTGGTGTTATGAATTTTTAAGAGTGTGAACTTTTCTCTGGCTCACCCGGTATTTTAAATTCCACTACATACAATTTATGAAATAACTAAACATACGTTATGGCCGTGCTGCTGTCATTTATTTTTGTTCTCATAGCACCGTCCTGTAGTGGTGCATGATTACTTGAAAGTACAGTAGAATGTAGCCTATTTCGTAATATTTTATATGGACATTTATTACCTGACTGGAGTTTCAAAAACGAGGCAATACAGAATCCCGCCATTCCTATTGGCTAATCACACTTTTCCCACGGGTTTCCCGTAGCTTTGTATAATACGATACAAGGACGCGTTTTTGTCACCACAGCAACTGCATCGTTATCGTTACTGATATACTGATGGACCCTCTAACTACGACTTGCGTCCTTAAGCTTCTAGAAACGGACATGGTCTGAATCACCTGCAGCTTTTTCTCAAAACCACCCACCCTAAATCGCGGAAAAAGCAGCTTTCCTGGAGTGCTGCACTGTAAAAAAGCTACTACTACTTAAATGGATGTTTCTTCGAGCTATTTCATTCAAAAAACTCCTGCCTACAAACGATATTTTGCTTGTTCGGGGACGCAAAAGATCTCATAAATTCGTTCGGAACTTCGAAATTTGATCGTTGCGACCGTTCAGTCGAACGCGCTTGTTTGCCTTTGGCAGAAAGAAAATTGAAGTTGAAGAAAAATCTGCCAATCCGATCACGTTATTTGTCATCTTCCATTGTGATTGGTCGAAGAAAAGATCTGTGCCCCGAACGAATTTTTGTCCGTTTTGAGAATAGTTGGGAAATAAGGCCCTCACTGAAGCGAAAATAACAGCAATTCAATTCAATAAGATGAGCCTACGTTGAGGGCCCTTACGGAGTGAGTCTATCATCAAATTAAATACAAAGAAATTATATAAATCATATTACGCATAGATCATATTTAGATTGACTCAGCCCCCCCCCCTAGCTAGCCTACTTTTACATATGCTGATTCATTTCGAATGGTTTAAGGTGTCAATATCTACTGCAGAAGTTCCCACTACTTTACTTGGATTGCCTATTGCGGTCTCTTTTCCCTTACCACTACTGTAACCTTACTACTAGTGTTTGAGAAAGGAAAGCTCTAGCATCCCATCAAACTTTAAGTTTCCCATCCTTGCTCAGACAAGAGGTATAATTTCTTGGACAGCCTTTTTGAGAACAGCAGACTTTGGAGTAGAATACTTCAAACGCTAAATTCTAAAACTTCCCATTTGTTATTTAGAACTGCCCATAACTGAGCCAGCGTTCACACGATGCCGGCACATTTTGAAAACGGTAAAAAATGTGACGGATAGGCCTCCTGTTCACACGAAAACGGCACATTTTTGCCGGCAGATTTTGAAAACGGTAGATTTTGAAAACGGAACAATAACCTGTACATTTTGGAAAAAGCATTGTGTGAACACTCGAAAATGATGAAAAAAGAACATAATTCGATGATTTTGAACGCGACTGATCGATGCTTAGAGTGTAGGTACATTTCTTTGGCACCAAAGTCTTGCAAAGAGTTTTTTACCGTCAGATTTCTTATCATTTTCAAATTGTTCCGGCATCGTGTGAACGCTAGCTCAAACGGCTCATTTGGAAAAATGACAGGCCTCAGGATGACCCCAATGGCGCCGCCAGGATTTTTAACTGGAGGGGCAAAATAGGACAGGGTCTGGGGTGGAGCCCCAGAAAATTTTTCTTGGACCACGCCTCTACCTTGGCTATAGATGCGACGAACGCCCTTTTCACGGACTGAAATAAAGATCAAATGAGTTTGCTAAACAACACGAGTACGGTACAATACTGTCCACAATTAGAAAATGACGTCCAACCGGCGACCGAGCGTCCAACATTTGGATCCCCAAATATTTCAGCAACCACTTTACCACACGCCACTCTGTCATGAAATTTGTCACACGGCTATCGTGTGCTCTCAGATTCAGAAATATGAAGTAATATACATGGTTTGTGAAAAAGAGGCCATCTGGCTAGGCAGAAACTTCAAAACTCAGCAACTACTGAGGGGATCTGGGGGCAAAGCCCCCAGGAAAATTTTTGTAGATAAACTCTTTACTTTGGCATAGAACACTTCAGCCGATCACGTTTCAGCCTGTGCTGCATTGGGATTGTTGATCGCTTTGAAACAGTTATTTGAATTAGCATCTCCAGTAAAATTTTTAAGCATCATATTGATAGGCTTAGAATGACTATCCTAAATGCAATCTTCACGAAGATCAAAGGGGAAACCTTCGCAATCTTGTAACAATTTGCAATGGATCACCTCCGCAGGAAAATTTTTGCGCGCACACACTCTACTTTCTCCTAGAAAGGTCCCTAACGGTCCTCACAACCCAACTTCCAAGGCCCCAAAAATGTAAGTCTTGGACAATGCTAGAAAAGTTCTCTAGGAGCCAACATATGCTATGGCTTAGAAGAAGTCTCACAGTCACTTTCCAGTATTTCGCCGAAAGATTCTTACTATGCACCACCTACGCAACTACCTAACTTCTTTCTCCTCGTTCGTGAAAAAGATCTTGACTTACATCCTCCATTATGCTGGTGAGATATGCAAACTTGGGGCGTACATAGAACGGGAACCTGGGAGGGGAGCTTCGCCACGAGAAAAAAATTCGAGTCAATGCCGTACAGATCGTGGGGAAACTGAGGTGACAAGATTGTAGAATCGTATGCTCGGACACATTATAATTGCCAAGATCATCGGCCTTACCCCCCCCCCCCGCAATTTTTACGCCGCCAGAAGCGCCGGGAAGGGGGGTCTAAACATTGAAAAGGACTCAAAAATTGCTTTGAAACGACATGAAAATAGTCATAGAACTCGTAAGAAACTTTTAAGAAACCCTTCAGCACCCAAATTTGATGATTTAAAGTTACTTCTAGTACTGGCCCCGAATTCATCACTTCTTGTGGAAATGCGTGTATAGTCAAGATCACAAGGTCAACATGACAAATGCCTCCATAATTGTCATATGGCATTAAGTTCTTCAACTTGCAGTAGCCATTCGTGTTTTAAGGCTAACCGCATCCAAAGTTATTAGCTGAGAATCCTGCAGTATCTCTAAAATCGTTGATGGTATTTTGGTTAGCTTCAGAAAAAGCACGTGTAAGTGTTTCTTTGTTCTACTTCTGGATAATACGTCCACATGGCTCCCTTTTCAAAGAAAGTTTATGAAAGTATCTGCACTTACTTTGATTGTAAAACTACGCATTTCTCCAACAGTAGCGTTCTCATCTTTCCAAGAGAATTCCAGCTTTGTGTTGTTTGGATTGAAGGGCAACGATGGACCAGCTGACGCTCTTCCCAACAATGCATTGATCATATTTCGCCAAAATCCCGTTTCTCCAGTTGAGTTACTATGCGTTGTAGCTGTGTTTTGACCAGGAAGCGGCTGCCGCGCTTGTGGTAGCTGATTACGGAATATATTTCTGCTTCCTGTGGCCAAGGCATTGCCCAAACGTCGAAAACCTGCCTCAATTCCGTGTTTGAATGCCTGGTAAAGGAATACCAATATAACGACAAAGAAAACTGCGAGAACCAATCCCAACCAGAAGATGATCTTTGCTGTAAAGTAAGGGAAAATATTTAATAACAGAGCTTTAGAATTAACAAGTTGAAATTATCATCCGAGTATAAAATGCGTGGTAAAAGGAAAGGAAGCATTCTGACAACAAACACTGTAAGTGACAATCCCAAACACACGGTAATCTTTGCTGCAAAGTAAGGAAAAATATGTAATAACACGGCACAGCCTTGAAGTAAACACAGAACTACCTGAGGAAAAAGCGATTAAAAACCAAGATTCTGTTTAATAACAGAGATTTAAAGTTAACACAGAACTACTTAAGTAGAAAGCAAATGAAATGAAAATCATGCTTATCGAAGTTACCACAAACTACCTGAGTAAAAAGCGACATAAAACCTAGATTGCCCGTAAACGCTAACACGGAACTACCAGACTACAGAACCAACGTGTCTTCTTGAAATAATTCAGCATAACTAACATCATCGTATAAACATTCCAGTTAGCGGTTGTAACTTGATCATTGAGACAAAAGATTCATCATTGATCCCTGGATGGCAGAAAGGTCTGTCGCGTCTCGCACACAGTGCTGTAGCTTGTTCATGTTTGTTAGGCCATGTGTCGTTCAGATTACCTGGACCCACCTCTGCTCGATTAGCCTGTTTCCCTGTGTTAAAAATTTGTGCAATTTGAGGTTGAGATGTTGATAAGCTTTCGAATGACAGAGCAGAAACTGCGTAAAATGACGTCATCAAGCAATCTGAGAGAAGGAAGTGTTTTGAGAGATAAATTGGAGAGCTTTTTGAAAAGATAAATTAAGAGTTTAATCCACAAGGAACAAAATACCAAGTGTTGCCGAATTTTGGGATCTGTTGCAGGGAGCTAGGGGCACTCAAAGTAACGAGTTTTCGCGCATGCATGTGCAGTTTTTGCTCTGTCCTTTCGAATATGCACAACGGTGACAAAGAGCTCAAGCCACACAATGGGCCTCAAAAGTATGAAACATAGCCTGTATTCCAGACCCTATACGAAAAAGTTAAAAGTTAAAGAAAAGGTTTATTTTCTGGAGTCTGGGACACAGGCTAATGAAAACATTGCTCGATCTACACTCTTCTGCTTAAAAGGTAAAAGGCTTTTACGAAACCATTTTAACTAATAATCTATTGAACTGAATTGCTCCCTCAAACAGGTAGATTGAGTGAAAAGGTAAAGATCAAACACATGAAATGGGAGTGAAGCCACAATGAATTGCAATCAGTCTAACCCATTGCGCGAGGTGAGGTGACATCATTCCGGAGAATTCCGGTCAAAAGTACAAGGAAACAATAGACTCAGAAATGTTTTAAAGGTCACAGACATGGTATGGGTAAATTGGGTTGAACTGCGATTTAAATACTCTCAAGTACCGAATAAAAGGAGGGGGCAAGACTAATTGGAGGTTGGGGGTTGGAAATGGTTCGATATGACAATAATCGGGAGGGGGCTGGGGCTGGAACGATCGGGGAAGGGTGTTTGGAGAAATTGCAAATATGCTACATTCTACTATACTTTCAAATAACTATGCACCATTACAGGACGATGCCATGGGAGCAAAAATTAATGACAGCTCCACGGCCGTAACATAAAGGCACGGAACTAGACTTACTACTACAATACAGTTTACTGATTATGCTACTTAGAAATTACTATACGATGCTACCACAGAATTTGAGACGAATACAAAAAATTTAAAGCTAAAAACAATGGTTACAAAAAAAGAGTTACCTTTAAGTGGCTTATTGAAGTCCTATGCCCTATGGTTTCTGTTCGATATACATATATGTATGAAATACAAAGCATCGTTTGTAACCCTAATAGCCTTGCACGAGACGTTAATGAACTATGCAACTGAATACTTTTTACGTCATATATCATACAATTTTGAGTTTTTGGTCACAAAGAGGATTGACCTGGCAAGAAGACCTAACAAGTCATCTCCACCATCTCGTATTAACCATGATAACTTAGAATGGTATTGGAATGCAGTATCACAAAACAACATTAATAATGATACCAAAGAGAAAGGGTCAAAAACTCAACCTTGAGAAACACCTCAAGCAACATACCTCAAAAAGCTTAACAATCTAGTCACTTTGACCCTGTACTTTCGGTTCGACAGACACGTATGCATTAAACAGAAAGCATATTCTGTTACCCACTCAGCATTTCCCTTAGTATGAGAAGTCGATCATACATACAATCGAATGCTTTTCGCGTTGAATTTCATTCAATTTCAAGTTGAAAATTCAAGAGTTCCTAGCTATAAACCTAAAACATTTCGGCCACACCATATTTACGACCATAGCACCTGCTGCACAAATGAATACAGTATAGCTAAAGGCTTACGCAAGTACACATAGTCCAAAACGAACGGTCAAGATGATTGAACAAGTCAACTTATGTAAAACAGGGTGTTCCGACAGAGCAGAAACTGCGTAAAATGACGTCATCAAGAGATTTGAGATAAGGAAGTGTTTGGAGAGATAAGCTTTTTGAAAAGATAAATCAAGAGTTTAAGACACAAGGAACAAAATAACAAGTGCTGCCGGATTTTGGCATCTGTTGCAGGGAGCTAGGGGCACTCAAAGTTACAATTTTTCGTGCATGCGTGCGCAGTTTCTGCTCTGTCGGGTGTTCCCAAAAATTGTGCGCCGTTTTCGTAGCTGCGTAGGAGATGTAGCTTCAATTCTCACGGTTTATACTCGTATAGGTCAGGCTTCAACTTAGAGTTTGAGACAATAGACCTTTTAGCTACTCTGAGAATCTCAATCGAACGATACTTTGCTACATTTTGCAGAATTTACGAATGTGCACAATAGTGAAAGAAGCTCTAACGCCACTCGATTGAACCTCGCGTATAAAAATGTATAGAAATAAAGCTTGATCCAGGCTCTTTTGCTGAATAGCTAAAAGGTCTATTCTACTTAATCGAAAAAGTGGTTGCTGATTTCTTGTAGAGGAAAGGCAAAATACAAGGTTGCTTGAAAAACACCACATTCTTCTTGTTCTCCGAAAATGTCAAATTAGTTAAAATTTCAGAGAAAGGGTTTAGCATTGTGTTTTAATATTTTTTGCACTTTTAAACGGTTGATAGTGTTTCTATCTATGAGACATTAATTTCATAGAGAGAATTGTAAAGTGACACTAGAATACATTCTTTCAAACATTACTTGATCCCAGAATACTTGGACCAAAACTAAAGTGCTGTTTTGAAGTAAACTCTCTTCCTGTGCCATAAATCTGCCAGCGCTAGTCAGATTGACTCAAACAAGGTCTAAAACTCTTATTAGAAGCCTGACCTATACGACTTTGTAAGAACTACGACAATTGAAGGTACTCTCGAGTACCGAATAAACGGAGAGGTGAGAATAATCGAGGAGGGGGTTGGAAATGGTTCGATGTAACAATAATCGGGGGGTTGTAATAATCGGGGGAGGGGGTGTTTGGAGAAACTGAAAGTAGTCGTTTTCTTAGCTGAATACGTGTCTTTCGTATATTTATGTGAACGGTGATGTTACTGATACATTTACCAACGAACTCTGGTTATGCTGAAATCACTTCTTGAGACCTTTTCTTGCGTCTATTCAGAAATTACAGTATGCTTACCGTCATTGCATTTTTTAAAAAATTGATTAAGGGGGGGGGGTTGGAATACAAGCAGGGTTTGTTGGAAAATTTTTCAAAAATTAATAAGCAGGAGACGATTATTCGGTACTCGAGAGCACAGCTGCTCCACAGAAGTCACTCAAACGGGGCATAACTTTATTGGGACAACCACCTGTTGTGTGAATTAATGATTACAACACACAATTTAGCAGAGATAAACTTGATCTATAACGAAAATAGTTGTTGATATGAAATCAAATCTACTTCATTTAAGAAAAAAATAGCAGCGGCAACACATCTAAAGGCAACGCAAGATAGCGCAAGACTAATAACTAATTTTTCATGTTTTAGTCAATGATTGCGACACAAGGCAATAACAGGATCAATAAGAACCGCTACCGTGATTTTTCTCCTGAACTTCACCTCGGCAAATGAAAGTATGATTCCGAAAGACAACTGCTACGGAGAAAGCTGATGACATCTAAAGTTGATGCTTTTTTTTGTTCACGCCCACCGAAGAACAGCAGCTGAACGCTTTGCTTGGGATGTTAATTTATTTTTTCTTTCTTTCTTTCCTTCTTTCTTTGTGCTTTCAGGTTATTCACTAGAAGCTATTCTGATTTTGTGTTTTCAAGTAAAACATATCTTGGTTTTAGTCTTTTTGTCAGGGGGGGGGGCTATCTCTCGATTAGTTCATAAATTATAGAGCTCCTCCTAAGACAAATATCTCCAAGTACATCTCTTTTTAAAATAAGTTTTCTTCTTTATCATTCATTTATCATTGTAACTAGAATAGGGTTTTACTTTACACAGCTTAATTTGCAAGGTGTTGTGGCGCAGTGGTGTAATCCTCTGACTTTCAAGCCAGAACAGTCAGCCGGAGTGGGTTCGAGACGTGGTAAGGCCTAACCACTTGAGCGTCATGACAAGGGGTCGCGGACTCGATTAGCGCTTAGCTACTTCTGCGATCCCACCGCCTGGCGCTAAAAACCGCAACTTCACCTTCACCTTCACTAAGGTTTTATGCACGGCCCCCTGAAAAGCATTTCAACTTGACTGACAGGATAAAAATCTAAAATGAAATGAATTAAAACCGTAGTCAAGTTTGTATTTTGCATAATATATGTACCGGATGCGTCAAAACAAAGTTCACGCGTTTCGCGGGCTATGGAATGGAAAGTATGTAACCGATATTCAACGCTAAGACGTTTATCATCAGTCAGAGGCTTATTTAGACGAGACAATTGTTTTGGTAAAATCACTCACCTTTAAGGCCCAAAAATTAGAAAAACGCCTGCAAGGGGTTTGTACATGAATCAAGAATTCCACGTTCCCCTCTGGTCCATGATTTGTTTAACATTACAATTCAGATTCAATGCCATTGTCACTTTCAGCGATGAATTTTACTTTCGATAGCAAGTAAATCATGGACCAGAATGGAATGAGGAATCTTGGTTCTCAAGCAAACCTTTCTTCAGCATTTTCCTAATTTCCAGGTCTATAGGATGAGTGATACTACCAAACAAAATTTCATACCTAAGTTACCCTTTGACTGATAGATTAACACTTTACTTTCGAAAATCGGCCACATACTTTTCATTTCACAGCCTTTCAAACGCATAAACTTTTTTGACTCACCTGGTATGTTAATTGTTTATTGAAGTTAGGCTGGATTTATACGTCGCATAATAGTCGTGTCGAATTAAATTGCTGGTCAAAAAAATGACTAAGTATGAATTAAATGCGACTATTATGCGACGTATAAAGCCAATTTTGTATTCCATTCGACTCAGAGTCGAATATGCGACTCATCCAGTCGAATATGCGACCATTATGCGACTTGGCTTTAGACGTCGCATTAAATTCAATTTGAGTCGACTTAAATGCAAATGTTTGCTGTGTGTTTGGTATTGTTCTTTGCACGTTTCCATTGTTTTAGTCGAAGATGAAAGATTGTGCGCCAATATTTATCATAAAGAGAGGTAAGGATGGCTGCGTATCAAACAGTGGTAGTGAGTAAAGCTCTGGAATTTATTACAGCAATAGTTTAGACAGGTCTGGTACAATTAGCATCGTTGAGATGGCGAAGAGAGTGCAAACAGCAAGGAGACTAACTTGGCAATGGATCCAGACGAAGAAATCTTAAGAAGAAGTTAGTAACACGAAATGCTGCTGTAAAATTTGAACCACATGTTTTCTTGTAGCCATCTTGGGATGTTGCTTTTATTTCCTGTGACTAGAGTCTCAATCAAGCATGCGCACTGAATTATGTTCGACTGAAAAATGAATTAAATGCGACGTCTAAAGTAAGTCGCATAATGGTCGCATTTAATAGCATTTTTAGTCGACTCAAATTGAATTTTATTCGACGCGACTATTATGCGACGTATAAATCCAGCCTTAGGTTCTGTATCATATGCATACTAACCGGTTTTGTGTTGTACAGGAAGATATAAAGCCCGAGGTCTTTAAAGTACAGTCCGAGCTTGCGAGGTCTGTGCATTAAAACCGAGGGCTTTATATTTTCCTGTACAAAGACAAAACCCGTTAGTATGACCGTTATTACCTAAAAAGCTTCTAATCTTGACTCTCATCATCTAAACAAACACAATTTGTTACAGTCATGTCCTTTGAGTTTACTGTAAATCTCATGAGCATAAAGCAGTAGCTGTGGCGACAAAAGGCGTCCTTGTATACAAAGCCAATATATCGTATAATACAAGGCTACGTGAAATCCGCGGGAAAGGTGCGACTAACAAATAGGAATGGCGGGATTCTGTATTGCCTTGTTTTTGAAACTTCAGTCAGGCAATAAGAGTTGCATCACTTTATTTTAACAGCGATGTGTTAATGAGAGGAAGATACTGACAAGTGATTGCAAATGGTTGAAGTTTTCTCTCCTTTTATCGTATAGTGTGGGTACCTGCTCTTCCTTTGCAAACTGTCATCTGTGAAAGTAGCTGGTTCCGCTAAAATATTCCCACGATAATTTTGTTTTGTGAAAATGAAACCCTTAAAGCAGACTAACGACAATATAGAACTATTTCGCGATATTTCGCTATATATTTTTTAACAGTTATTCTGGCAAGGTCAAGTATTTTCATTTAAAATAAATATCATTCATTTCAATTAAGGTCGAAACGATGATCGTAAGACCAATTACTACAGACGAGATTAAGAAGAAACTTCCTATCAGAAACTCAACTCTCAAATAATCAAAACATTAAGAAACTTCAGTGATGGGACAAATTTCTTGCGAAATTTTTCTTTCAATAGTTAAGATTGACTTCATTGTTACTTGCTCCTTGTGTCGCATTGCTCCAAAGATACATGAGTACTGAATAAGTATATCTCGTTTTCTCCATTTTATTATGATTTTATGCAGAATGATACGTAATAACACAAACTAATGTATGCCAAGACATTTTGTTGTCAAATTACCACGAGTCAAAGGTTGCAAAAACATCAAGAATGATTAATGAGAAACTACTAAGAAACTCTCACTCCTCCTAAAATGGGGAATTTAAGAAACTTCCAACACTGCCTCAAATTCTTTCAGTCATAAACAAACATTTATAAATTTCCCTAGGTACAGGAGCATTTAGTTGTTGTTCTTTTACAGGAAGTAACAGTGTCTTTCCACGAAATGCAGTGTCCTATTTTGCGTTTGTGTTGTGGGCTTATTACTTATTACTTTTTACGATGATTCCGTTATTTAAAGTCATTTTCACCATAAATCTCAAAATAAATCTCTCTACAACTAAACTTCAAAGTTCCAAGAATCAAGGACTAAGTCCTCAAACAAAATAACATACTTACATTTTGAAAGAGGCTTTCCAACTTCACTTATACACCTTGAGAAGAATTCACAATCTGATCTCTACTATTCGTATATGATGGCATACGGAATAAACAGACCCTAACCAGACCCAGGACCGGTAGGACCGGGCCCTAATGGACCAGACCCATAGGAAATACCCATTCTATTGAGTCGCGAGTTTGGAAAGGCGGCGCGGGAGTTTCAGATTGAAAGAAGACAATGCAATCATCGCTGAAAAAGTAACTGTCTGGATAATACGGCAAATGGAAGACTGGACAACAAAATACACGACACGACGTTATCTAGTAATCAGGCGGGCATCAGGCGTCAACATTCCAGTTGAAAGGAACAAAGACAAAGACTACCGCATGGCTTTGTCTTGCAATGCCTTCTAACTTACTTTAGTTTCCCCAGAACACAAGGTTCACTTTGATATTCAGAGCAAGATTCCGATGAAACATAACGCCGAAACATGATACAAACCAAAACTATAAAAACCAACGCCCAACACTGTGCTGGCTATCTTTCTACGATTATCCATTTTTGAACATAAAGGGGGGCTTTCTAGGAACCAAGGAATATGCTCTAATGTGTACAAAAGAGAATGATGCCTGTTATCTGTGTATCCCATCTGCAATTTTCCAAACATGAACATGAATGGGTATTCCCCAGGGGTCTGGTCTGTTCCTACTGGTCCTGGGTCTGGTTTTTCCGTTATGCCTTTTATCATGACATCATAGTCAACCAAAAAGTTGTGAAACATGATCAGAAAGACCTGCGCACCACACCAAAACGCCGAAACCAACAGAGCCATTCAAAACCACTCCAATCATTTGATTGATAATGGAGGTTTCTTTAACGTTAATTCGTACAAGGCAAATTTCTAGCCTGGTTCAACCTCTGAAGTGGGGGTCGTGCGTAGGGGGCCACCGAAAACTGCCAAAATATTTCAGAAAAACCGTAACACCGCCTCAAAATTGAGCTAAAACCGTCATGTTTTTTCCACGCTTTGCGTATACCGCAAAACATCGGTTCTGTGCTGCAAACGACTGTCTCGCTATCATTTCTATGACCAAAAAAGGGAAAGCTACTTGTATAACTTGAAACGGCAAACCATCAGCTCATACGAACCCCATCCTGAGCCATTGTCAGGTGGTCAGACTGATGACGATGAGTCCCTTGTATCCCTGCGGTAAACCTTCCTCAAGAGGGACTCATAATGAAACAGTGAAAAACTTGGCCCTATTTCTTCAATCATCAATGGAATTATGAAAGAATCACGGCTTCGAATCTCCATCCCGTGGGAGTGTTTTCAGTTCCTCAATCGAATCGAAAATTCTATCGCATTTACACCTTAACAATAGTAATCCACAAATCTCGCAATCTGATTGGTTCTGCAGGAATTGCGAAGTTTTCAGAGTAATACTATGAGTCTCTATTGCCCGAAGCACCATCATCAAGTCAAAGAGCACAGGGCAACTAGAGACTCATCGTCATCAGTCCAAACCATTATGTATATCATGACTGCCTTGACGTAACGGCATCACATCAACTATCATGGATGATTTACACAATGTTTACGCCATTTTTAGCTAAATATTCACATGAAAACACGATGTAACTGCACTACAAGAGTAACCAGACAGAATCAGCCTGTTGGAAAGCAATACAAAATTCTACAGAATCAATCTTGTGCTGTTTTACAAATATTCCCTAAAACCAAAACATGATGCTTCCAAAATGCAACAAATTTGCGGGCTGCGTTTATATCAATTTGGATAAAGTATGCAAAAGAGTTTAGTCAGGGGCGCAAATGCAAAATTTTTTCAGGGGGGTGTGCGTTCAAAGGACCGAGATTTTTCCACGAGGGACCGACTTTTCCAAAACAAATACTGTTGCCAAAACGCCATCATTTAATGAAAATACAACTAAAATAACAGGCATGATTTTTTTCAGAACTATCGACATAAACCAAAAATGATTGTAACTAACCCTAAGTTGTCTCTGAGTAGTATCGTAGCCATCTCCCCTGAATAAGGACACGCCCGTTGAGACAAAACTTGGGATGTTGAAACCAAATGCGAGCGAAGCGAGCAAAAATTGCGTTCCGGAGATTGCCCCGAGGGAAATTTTTTGCTACCACACTTGAGATCGTTGGGAAATGCCCCATTTTGTGAAGAATTCGCCTTTTAAAGGTGCAATAGAAATCGAAAAACAGAAGGCTTTCCCGGTAAATTCTGAAAAAAGAACTTAAAATCACTTAGAAATCGATCGGCTTTTACTGTAGTTCTATGAAGTATAAGCATGATCGTTTGATATTTCTAATGAGTTCCTTGCACCTTCATTTCTTTTAATCTTCTTTTCCATAAGCCTGACTTTCAGAGCCTTCTTCCGTGAAAAAGGAACAGACCTAGCGAATTATTTTGGGGACTGCGATGGGCCGAAAGAAATTAGGATGGTCCTGTCGAAACCTCAAAAATAAGTATGCATTTTAGGCATGCAAGCAATATCCTTTTTGTTATGTTGACCACGACATTGTGTTGGTCCTGGTGAAATCACCAAATGCCACATGTGGCAGGACCACCGGGAAGATTAATGCGCCACGGTCCAAAGGCGTTTACGTGGTAGACTTAAGTCCGAGGCCCACCGTCCAAGGGGATGCGGAGGTGTGCTCCTCTGGTAACAATTCTAAAATCAAGGTGACTAAAGTGTAACCAAAAACTGTGTAGAGTTATGTCGACTTTGATTTGTCGAATTCGATAAAGTCTGACCGTGAAAAGGCAAAAATCGGATGACTGATACCATGGCCAGACTGTCGAATTCGATTTTTTTTCAGATTGGACGCGTTCTATCTATTCCTTTCGATATATCGAACGGAAAATGAATGAAAATTTTTTGCTCACCCACGCTGAAGGTCATGGTTCCGCACTGCAATGCTTTGGAGATCACGTAATTCTTTGTGATTCTTTGTGATTTCGTCAAAATCTTCGCCAGTCATCCTCAAGTAATTATTATGGTGCTTTTCCTCCGTGAAACGCAAGACTTTTAACAGAGCATCGTAAGTCCCATGGACTGCTCGTTGTAACTGCCATGCCTTTGTCCATTTTTCTCGATCTTTCCTCTATTTTTGAGTTTTTTAGGCACCAAACCGATTATTATTGCTGCTGAAGCAACTTCTTCGTCCATTTCTTGCTAAATTTACAAGAAATCCATTTCGATTAAATCTGACCATGTAGAAGGTCACATTCGAGTCGACAAATCTGAAGGAAAAACTGATTCGACAATTCGAATTCGACAAAATCTGACCGTGAGCGGCTTTAAATGGTTTTTGGCCACAGAACTACCATTATTTTACAGAATAATGCAAACTAGATATCATTTGAAATAGCTTAGTGAGCAGAACTTGATTCTTGCAAGAGTTGTAACATTGTCTACTTAAGGGGGCTTTTGGAAATTTTTTGTTTCATCTCTCTTACTAGCCATTATGCAGAAGCAAAGGTTCGATATGATGATAACTAATAAATAGCCACGTTCTACTCTATATGTTTGTAAGGGCATCTTTTTGGGGGAAGGCTGCTCAAATTTCTAATTACAGCACTCTGGAGAATATTGAATTTACTGAGTTTCAGTCTTTAGAATTTTCGAATGCAGGAAATTTGTTCTCTTGCTCACCCGTTCCATGTCAATCGTTTAGTTGGTTTCTTTAACTGCTACTCCTTATCACTGTCTCCGCCCCTTTTCGATTTTCAGTTTACCATAGCTAGCTGAGAAATTCTTGGTGCTTCATTTTTGATCACGGACTGTGGTATAGAGACCCCTCAGTCATATTCTGAAAAATGCTATGGTCTTAGAGGAAGACTTTGACAAGTCCAGGGCCCCTATGGCTATGAGCTACAGTTTTTGAACTCTCTCACCCCCTCTCTCGGCCCTTCAAACATGCCCCGGCCAGTCTTGGTTATTCAACTCCTTCCTTCCAAAGAAGCAGAACTACTGGACAAGACCACTGTACGTTAACGCAGCCGCATTGACTGGGACCGACTCTCGGACATTGTTCGTTAATTGGTCCTGTTAACGAAACAAGATCACTATGCCTCACTTCGATACAGCACGGAATTAAGAGCAGAATCGGGACCGAATTCTGCTGTAACACAGCTTTGTGGTACAGCTCTGTTAGGAACCATTGACAAACATTAAGCGGTGCAAGTTCAGAGCCGGTTCGGGACCGACTATCACACCACAGAATAGTGACTGGGACCGGATGGTGAAATTATTAGGGGGTGTCACACCCCCCCCCACACCCCCCTCATTTGCGCCCCTGAGTTTAGTAGGTAACCTACGTGTAGATAGAGGGGAGGGGGGTCTACACGTAAGCTATCTAGAAGGAGGCTACTGTTAATTATTAGTGTGACAAATTTTGCCTTCCAACGTAAACACTCGTTAGTCTAATCATACAGTTACGTTAGTCTAGTCAATTTAGCTATGGCTCTAAAGGTTAGTCCTAGTCATCAGTCTAGCAGTTGAGAAAAAATAGTCATCAGTCAGCACGTGTATGACCGTTTTAGTTGGCTCATCAAAGCCCCCCTCTGTACCCTCATATAACGTGTGTTACGGGTTAGTGTAGGATACATTTAAACTAACTCCTTGCACGCTTTGGCTATGCACTGTAAGCCAGCCGAAGACCGGTAACCAAATATAAATTCATCTGTTGCAAAACAGTCGATTCGCTTCCCTTTCCGTGTGCTGCAAATGAATCACATAATTAGCCAGTCTCTAACAAAGCAAAGCAAATGTAGAGGAGGAGTGTTGCGGTTGTGCGCAGGCTCATTGAACTATAAATGCGCAGGCTAAGCAAAATGGCACAGCATAGTGAAGGTAGCATATCAGCATAGACCGCATATTCGTAGTTACCGCTATTGTCTATTTATGTGGACGCTCAAACTACGGAAGCGACAACGACAAAATAAATTCAGTTCATTAAGATAAGCGTAAGTCGAGGACCTTATGGAGGTAGGCTAAAGGTAGCAGCAACTGAGTGCGAAATGTATTCATTCCAATGATAAAGATGAGTTGATCTGCTCACTCATCAGTCAAAATAGCCTGGAAAGTCTCAGTACATTCTGTCTTCAACAAAGTAAACAGGCTCAAGATCATACTTGTTTACATTTTGCTTACGTTTTGTTTGTCAAGCATCTTAATGGTACGTTAAACATACACACTCCTTCGGAACGTCTTACTAATTCAACCGGCAGTCATTATGGAACAATCTTATGATAAGTGCTGGTATTTCACTCCATACGTACCTTCTTTTATGTAGTTTAAAGACTGATATTCTCGCGGCTGAGTCTATAAGTGTATATCTATATTACCGCTTTGTTAATTTATTGACAACCAATTTTTATTGTTGTTGAAGACGTCAAGATGTATCAATCAAACATTACGAATCATGGTTTTCGAGGAGAGCAGACCACAAATTGATAGCAGTTTTCTGTGCTAGTTCTGACTCCCAAGAACTATGACAACATGGATAGCTACGTGACCCTTTCTACTTTATTAAGGCGGGCTACACACTCTCTGTATGTGTTCCTTAAAGACAAATGACGGATATATAGCTTCTAGTTTAAAAATAGAACAAAAGACGGGAGCCTGCCATCATTTGTCCAATTGTTTTGATAATCTATCGAGATCATCAAATATAATGGAATACAATAGACTAAATTTAGATTGCCCAGGCCCCTGATTTAAGTCTCCTTATATCTCCGTCATTTGTCTTTAAAACTGATATGAGCAGCAGTAACAGCAACAAAAAAGACGTTGAGGGATTAATGTGGCTAGTCCAGCCATATAGTCATGCCTTTGGCGCAAAACAGGTCCTCATAATGTTATTCCCAAAATTCTACTAGTGGCTCCATCAATCTATAATGACGCAATACTGATTCTTTTTGATGAAGTACACCTTAGAGAGTAAATGATAGGCTGACAACTCAGTTTCTATTTACAAATTGACTTGCCCAAGTCTCTCCCACGTTTATTTCCACAAAAACTGCCACACATAAAAAAGGTGCGTCGGAAAGAAGAGACGGCAATTTTTGAGCATTTACGTACGCGGAAGAATTGTTGGGTATTCACGTACGCGGAAGAGACTTGGCCAAGTCCATTTACAAATGAATTTGTAGAAAGAATTTTCAGTTCACAAGAAGTTGAAAAACCCTGTAATATCCGAGATAATATTACAGAGTCACAAACTCATCGAACACGGGATAAAATTGCTATAGACAGTCCTCTCGTTCCCACGAAGATGTCTCATTTTTAAAACGGCAGAATTCGAAAACAAAACTCTAACAGGCACAATTTGACAACAAGGAGTGGTGCCAGCCGTGAAAAAGCGGGGTGGACAGGCAAGCAGGGCGATTTAAAAATGAGGGGGTCTGGGGGCTTACCGCTAGGAAGTTTTTAGGACCGCACCCTATAGAACGTTCGAGAACGCCCTTTTGCAAGATAGGATAAACTCTTGTTTGTCATTGATTTAACGTTATATTTTATTTGCAAGTCATAATTCACTTCAGACTATGAAGGAGACAGTAAAAATGTTAAATTTGACATCTATCTTAAATTACCTTCACATGTACATAGATGACTATTCTAAAGATCTAAGAAATAAAATCCCGTATGGTTGGTTTAAGTTACACAAACCAAACTACCACCACTGATCACCGAGTTATAAACGAGGGGAAACGAGCACTGATCTCTGAGAAGGAACAATTGACCTCCTCCCTAACCTTTTTGATCAAACATATCCCCAAAAAGCGGGGTGGACATGTCCAACCCAGTCCCTCCCCGTAACGCCGCCCCTGAAAACAACGTCGTGTGAGCACCCAAGAAAGATGCATGGAGTAAAAGTTTTTTCCACACTTTTATTTCGAAACAAGGCTAACTGATTCTTTAGGATATGAACTGACAAAATCTTCAAAACAGTGTCTTTGTGAACAAGATTGCGAAAGGTTGGTACCATCAAAGTTTCTGTCATTAGCAAATTGAATGTGAATACTACACGTTCAAGAAACTAGCTTACCAGAAACTACTACTAAGATGTTCAAACTTTTATCAAACTCTAGTGCTATATCGGAGAGGAGTATGAAACTTTCAAAAGTTAAATTCAATGACATTATGGCAGATATGTTGTGGAACCTTTATTTCGCCTGATTATTCCATTATTAAGTGATACTAACGAGCTTGTTGTGTTGTGCCCTGAATGTAACAGAACACTGTTTACTCCCATCTGAAGTTTTAAATGTCAATAAATGCATCTGCTGAAGAGCATACGGCTCAAATCTTTCAAATCTTTAAAAAGGTGGGTGTAAAATTGTATCACATTTTTCTTTGAATTCATGTGCTTGAAAGAAACTTTGGGTAATTTGCTGTAAATCTACCGTGGCAATTTTTTGATATATTGATTATTTTCAAAACGGCGGCATTTTGACTTACTTTGCAAAAATTCATCGAAAATTTTGAAGAAAATAAAATCATCGTAATTCTTAAATTAATTGAGAGAAATTGATACAATCTTCAAGATAACCATAGTTGATGAAGGTCTACAACATGGTTGCAAGCAGAAATCTGTTGCTATTCTGGTTAAGGATTTAGAAATTTGATGACATCACAGCCTCAAAATTAATAAATGCCACCATTTTGAAAGGAGTCAAGGTATAAAGAAATTGCCACGGCAAATTTATTGCGAATTACCTGAAGCTCCTTTCAAGCACTTTAATTCAAAGAAAAATGTTATAGAATTTTACACCCACCTTTTTAAAAGATTTGAGATCTATGCTCTGCTGAAGTGTTTGAGACCATATGACACTTCATTCATTTACTGAACTGACGCAAAATAAAAAACATTCAATGCGAAGATGCAGAAATCTTCATGTAGTATTAAACAACTTTTGACGCTATGGCCTGATCCAGGTTTTTTATGAAAAACGCATGTGGGTCAAAGTTTGGTACCGTACAGTAAAGTCCCACCTTTAAGAAACTTGTTTCACAAAGATAGCCTAGTAAATGGTTTCTTACATGTCAAGATATATACTTCTTCAAAACAGGTTGAGTATACCATGGTATAAGAAACACTTTTTTAATCAAAACAGCTGTCCAAATTGTTACAGAAAAGGTTTTTTGAAATATGCTTTTTTGAAAATTTTCATTCTTGTTTCTAGCAAATTGAGACCCGTTGGAGACATATTCAAATATGCGCCTGATAATATATTACTATGTACCACTGCATAAGAAACAGAACATGAATCAGCCTTGATAGTTTCTTGTAGAGAGGTATCTAATTCATCGAAATCAGGCCCAAGTTTCTTATAATGCATTTTTTCAAAGGCATGATTTTACTGTAACATTTCTTGTCGTTTTGAAATGGTTCTAAGATCATATGAACTTTGTTTAAAAATATGTACTCACTTACCCAAAATCCTGACAATTCCCCATATGTATGCAAACAGTTGAAAGATGAAATACGAAGGAGGTGCTACTGGATAACTATCCAAATCTTGTTCCGTCTTGGTTTTCAAATGCTGGATACCCTGCCACACTCTCTGAATCTCTGATTGTTTCTCTTTGAGTATTTCTATCAACTTCTCATGGCTTACTTCTGAAGCAATTTGCTTCAATGTTTCAATTCCAAGTTTAGAGAACTTTCGGTAATCAATGTTGTAGCTTTTAAGCCAAAATTTTGCAATCATCTGCCTCTTTAATTGCAGAAGGTTGCCTCCAATGGGATCATCTGATTGCCACTGTGAACCATAGCTCAGAAATCGGAATTCATCAACAGACAGCACGCACAGTTCTTGTAGTGACGTGATACCTTTAGCAAAATAAAACCATTTGAATACAATTAGCGATTAACTGAATTGTAAAAGGTGACCTGAAGCAAAAAATATATTGATAAAAGTAAATAGCACTGTTACATGATAAATTTCTTGATATCTCATTTCATTTTCAGATTACAGTATCTGCTTCTCTGTAGAGTTGGCTGATGACATCCTTTTGTTTGCAAACAGTGAAGGAAGTATGCAAAGCTGACTATATTTCCAAAAGGGAAATCTAATCAAAATCTTCTGTTAAATTACAATGCCCTTCTAACCAGCATATGAAATAGTTGAACAAGTCACTTGCCACAGCTCAGCTATAACGTTTCTTACAACTGATTCTTTTGTAGCTTATTGTTATACAAACTCCTGATTCTTACAAAAAATTTGCTGTTTTTCTTTGATGCAAATTGGCTTGCTGCTTGAGTGGCAGAAAGCTTGCAGTGCTGACACTAATACATCAAATACCAAAATACCCTCAATTCATGCATTGATAGATTCCTGCAGGCTATACATCCATCAATCACCACATGCCTACATTAAATGGATAGTATCCATTGACAAATCCTTATTGTTGCACAAACTCCTAGTTCTCACAATATTTCCTGCTGTTTTTCTTTAACTCAAATTAGCTGGTTGCCTAGAAAACAAAAACCTCTGGTGCTTACATGGCCTGGTGCTACAGTACAGGCCATTCGTAACTTAACACTTACGAAATTCGTAAGAAGTCGTGCGATGTCGCACGAAATCGTACGACATCGTGCGAATGAAAGCGAGTTTCGTAATGCGAAGTCGCAAAGGAAACCATGCAATCTCATACGAATGAAAGCGAATTCGTAATGCGACATCGCATACGAAATCACGCAACCTCATAGGAATGTCAAAGTTATTCGCATACGAAGATTAAAAGGTTATTTGCATGGGGGAGTTTAGTTATTGACAACTTCATCGAAACTTCAGAATGATAGTAACTCACACGTCATTTCAACGTTGGCATCTGATATTCTTCGTTATTGTTTACTTACGATAAGGTTTTTACAATCGATAAAGTTTTCGATGTGCCCGTCGAATCTTTCAGCGTTTCTATTTGTTTCACTGTCAAGCACTTTGTTGATAGGCTTTTCAGCGAATATTATGAATGAAGTTGAAGTTTCTTTTACTGTAGTTGATGTTTATACGCTGCATTGAAGTCTTCAAGGATTTCAATTCTCAGCAGCTTTTCCCAGCTCCTTCGTGAAATACTCACTGCGTGTACGGGAACTTCCCGAATACGATTTAAGTATCGAAAGATGAATGTGGCAGAGCGTGTTTGGTGGGGTGAAAAGTGGCAGAGGGTGTTATCCTCATGAGTATCAATCATATTTTAGAAGAACCCCCAACATTCTGCAGTATCTTCGGCAAGGGAAGTATACGCTCGAAGTATACGCGTTTGACTTGATAACGAGTATACGCTCGAAACGTCGTGTTTTTAACATCTGTGCTACACTGGTACTTAAATCTTTCATTTACAGTATTGTCGTTTAATTTACATACTAGTACCACACGCAACATCTATATTTTGTTGGAGAGAAGTATATCTTGGGAATACAGTGGACATTTTTAGATCCATTCTCGCGGCCTAACCACACCTGTAACCGCTCTAATTTCTCCAAAATAGCTGAGAATTTGGCACCTGGCTCTTCCTCCTGGT
This sequence comes from Aurelia sp. 4 Dawson et al 2005, assembly GCA_964019985.1. Classification (NCBI taxonomy): domain Eukaryota; kingdom Metazoa; phylum Cnidaria; class Scyphozoa; order Semaeostomeae; family Ulmaridae; genus Aurelia; species Aurelia sp. 4 Dawson et al 2005. The sequence goes on from OZ026494.1 coordinate 23,179,474, forward strand.
GGCAGTGGCGGAGCCACGAGGGGGGAAGAATGGGGTGTCCGGACCATCCCACTTTTCCAGAACATAGGTCCTGAGATTCGCACAAAAACGCGATAAAAGCATAAAATTGGTCTCACAGAAGGGGTAAGTCAGATCAAGTTTTTGTCATGTAATTAAAAGCTCTAATCAATATTCTTGGCAAATATGGACCCTAAACTTTGCAAAAAGGGCGTTGCCTGCGTTTTCTACGAGTCTGAAGGACGTGCCCATGCAAAACTTTTCTGGGGCTACGCCGCTGCCTGCAGGAGACCTTGGTTGCGTTTGCACGACAGATTGATACTTGCTTTCCTGGTTCAGTAAACGCCTCGCAAAGTTCAGTCACCGCTGAGTTGTTGAAGTTGATAACAATGCTTGCTTGACAACCAAGACAGGGTGCAAGTCCGCCCGAAACCCTTGGAAGAAGTCGAACTCGTAAAGGTTGAAATTTGAAAAACGAAAGAGATAAAACAATCTAACTCTAAAGCTCCATCTCACTTGGTTCTCGATCAGGAAACTGTCCGTCCCCAAGCCCTCTTCGAAGTGTGATGAATTGTGAAATTAAGTTTCTTCGGTTTTGCGTGTTTCCTGATTGCCCGCTTCAAGTGGGGCCATATCATCTCAATCGGATTAAGGTCTTGAGTAGGTGACAATAATGAGTAATAAAAATTAAGTTCATAATCATAAACGATATCCAAAAGTGATTTCACTAGTGTCACATTGCATTTCTTTTGGGACTTTATCAAATGTTGTAAACCTTAGAACAATATCAGAAGAGTGCGAAGTGTAACCAGAGTCACTAACCGCGTTTGTAGTGGGGGAGGATATGGTTCTTGTCAAAAGCGCCCGATGTTACCAAATTTCAAAAAGGGTACAAGAAAACAGGAAATTGAACATTGGAAGTGTGAACATTGAAAAATTTCGCCTTGGTACTTCATGGATACTTCCTTAAAAAAAGTTCAACTATATGACCTTTTTCGTTTACAATTCTTTTTACAATGAAAGATATATCATCACCTTTATCATTATCAATGATGCAGCGTTTGTCACATGTAATGTATTTGAACTTGTATTTTGTTTGAATGTATGTATTGTTTATAAGAACTAAGGACTTGTGCCACTACTGAAAAGTTTCTTAATATTGTCAGATTTGGTGCACTCGAAGTTTCTTACGAGTTCCCTACAGGGGGCTTTGGGGGTACTAGAGCCCGCAAACCCAGGCCAAAATTGGGGAAAACCCGAAAATCTGCAAGCAAAAAGGCCAAAAGCCGAAACTGCTTTTCTGAACAAAATCTTCAATTTTCAGCAGTAGTTTTCGATTATTTTCAACATTTCCGTTTTCTTCAAAGACTCTCTGGGCCTTATTGTAAGCATTCGAAAGCTGTTTCTTCAATCTCAGTTGTCTACATGGACTGTATGGATTCGAAAACCGGAAAAAATAGGAATCTTGAATGAAATACGCGAAACCTGAGGACAAAAATTGGCCAAACTCGCAACCCGTGTCACATCTCAAAACTCGAAAACCTGTACGATTTAAATGTAAATTCCGAAACCCAAGGGTTAAAATTGGCCAAGCCCGCAACCCGCGAAACCCCAAAACCCCCCACCTGAAGTTAACAGTCTTTGTGTTAAATTCCTGTGCCCTCGTGAACATTTCAAAACAATGTTTTTTGAAGCTGTTCAATATTTAGACATTGCTCAAGTATCTTACGAGTAATGATGCAGGAAACAGGTGAAACTAAATATCAAACTTTTTGCGAAGCAAATCCCAGAGCTCTATCGCGCTTAGTTAATTGCCTTCCTCCATTTTAGTGTCGATAAAACCACAGTGATGTAAGTTTAGAGTGGATTTCGACCACCTCAGGAATGATTCTGAATTAGGCCAGTTTCCTCATATATTTTATAGAAACCTTGACGACTAACTGTAACTCCGTTCTCTGCCTCAAACTTTCATTTAAAGTAAATGTTTCTGAACTTTGTTCTCACAGCCTTTGCTCTGTGATTTCGTACGAAAGAAACGTCTTATTTTAGTCGACGATTTCGTACGAAAGAAACGTTCCATTTGAGTTTCACTGTCGCGCTTTCGCTCCACGATTTCGTACGAAAGAATGTTGTGCTATTCTTTCGTACGAAATGGTACGGCTTCGCACGAAATCGTACGACGTCGTGCGACATCGCGCGACTTCTTCGGTGCGAAAATGATGTTAAGTTACGAATGGCCTGTACAGTATGTACATTGCTACCTGCCCAAGGTCTAAGGGATGCAAAGAATAACTCAATAGAATATTTGCTAAGCAATCAACCAAATATAATCATTTCCATTGGTTTTGTTAGTTACCAGCCAAGCTGCTATGTATCTTCTTCACACAGTATCCACAAAAAGCCAAGTTTCACTAATTACTTAGTAGTCATTGCCCAATGCAAATTAAAGGAAAAAGTCCAAACACAAAGTGCATGAAACAACACATCACCTAACCAATATTTACCTCAGTCAAAGCAATGTTCCAAAAGTTTAATTGCCTTAAAAAAGACCATCACTTCAAAATTTTTGTCCAGCAAAGTGCCCCCCATAGTCTTCCTCGATAAGGGATGCACAACATGTTGAGTTCTCATTTTGCATGCCATCATAGACAACAAAATAGCATTTTCATGATCACATCGCAGAAACTTTAAGGAAGCCCCTGAAAGATATTCAATAATGTAAATAGGTCTCTGGGAAAGAAACACCAGGGAGTGTTGGGTGGTTTTAGCATGGGTACTGTTTTGGAGCTAAGGCTGTTAGTGAAATGAGATAAATGGGGGTCCGTGGGCTTGCCTCAGATAATTTTTTGAGTAATGCATTTCAAAACATCAAAAAATGATGTACTGTACTGTGGAAATTAAAGGCTGAGAACCTACCAATTGCTTCTGAGGAAAAGTCAATTTTTGCTAAAATCAATTGGATTTTAAGCTTGGCCAGAGGTAATTTGAGTAGTATTATTTTCAAGTAACCAAGAATATGTTCTCATGCAAGGTCAATGCTCTGTATTCAGTTTTACAGACTTCACATCCAAGACTTTCCCAGTGATAAAATGGTTGAGATAGTTGGCAGTGATAACCAAGGGGATTCCCTATTGGTATTTGATGAGGAGGGGTCAGACCCTTTGTTGGTACAGTAAGTGTTGTCTAGTATACCATTGGGTATGCTAGTTGGTGCAAAATCAGTATAGTTTTGGGGTTGCTTATGAGAAAATTCGACAAGTTGGGTGCTAAGCTGAGTTTTCAATATTTTTCACTAAAAATGCATCACAGTCACTGAAAAACCCATGAAACCTTTAGTTTTTTTATGTAGTATTAAACTATGAGTATATTGTTGGGTCTAAAAATGTCCTAAATTTAGTGTTGAGTCTTTCAAATATATGGTGAGTCTGACCCCCCCTCCTTCACATACCACCAGAATTCCCCTTGGGAGTGATGACTACTACAAAAAATAACAAGTCTAACAAGTAACATCTGCAAGCCAATGCAAGTCTGTCTTCCTAGACTGGAAGTTTGCAAGGCACAAGGAGCATATCTTTTCCACTCATGGTTAAGCCTACAGTAGTTTCCCTATCGCTGACTAAACCTAACAGTCAGCGATGTGTTGCTGAGACAGGCTCGATTACACATCAGGGACAGTTGTTATGAATAGAAATTGAAACATTTGCTGAACAACTTTATTGATGTCGCGAATCAGATGGGGGCAGTATGGGGATGCACCGGAAGAGTTGAGATGTGTTTGACTTTATCAACTCTTGCCGGCCAGTTGCCATACAGCCACAGATTGTTGTGATCAAGATTTTTCATAGAAAAATAAATAGTTGGCTACGCTGTAACATCGGCAACCACTTTGCTGAATGAAAAAGTATGGGGCGCATCACTTCCTAGGCTTGAATCTTAGAATGCAATGCGCACCACACTTCATCTTTGAACAAAACGCTTCAACATAGCTTAGCAAGTTCATCACTGACTCATTGGAGACGTGTCACTGACTGATCAGGGAAAGGTATGTCAATGTGACAGTGAGGTTGCAGGCAAATTTTCTGATGTTGTACCTGCATCATAGAATGTGCCTTCATTCCTTTCTGATCCAGGACTATGTTCTTGCAACCATTCAACAACTTCACCAAAGCTCTTTCTATTTCGCATGTAAAAGATTGCATCTTCTCCATATGAAATGACAATAATGACCACTGATACTAGCCATATTGTAAGAAAGCCCTCTCTTTCTCTCTTTGACATAGCTGATGCTTCTGCAAACCTTGTTGTGAACACAAGTCAAACCTTTACAAGAAACACACAGCTGAGTGACCAACTGTTTTACTTGTGTCTCTTGTCTGCAATTATCTTAACCATGTAGAATGATCTTGAGCCAGAAGAGGGCCTGGCCTAGAAGAGGTAGAGGCTACTTCCTCCACCGGCCCGGTCTTTTTTGGAAGATAGGGGACCCTTTTCGACAAAAAGCTTGATGCAAAGGAATTCAGATCGACTCAAGCACTCAAGCATGCCCACACTTTACTCATAATTTCAGCAATGGATCTTCAGTTGTCGCCGCTCTCTCTTTTATCTTGGTATTGTGTCTTCCCTGAACCAGTTGTGTCAACATGGTTGTTTTCATTTTTCATTTGAAGAATGAAACTTATTCTGCCTCACTCAGAAGGCAGCCTCCTTTTCACTTTCCCAGCAAAATCACAACGTAACTAAACGAACCACGACGGAACTGGACTATTTTGCTGACGGGGTTTTGTGAAAAATGTCATCAGTTTGCAAGACACCAATGCAAGGTTTTACGAAGAAATTGTTTTTAACAATGCATCAATTGGACGAATTTACGAGGAAAGGTTTATTATATAAGTTAAACTTTTGGTTTCACATAAAAATTTATTTCTCGACAATCAGGTCTCTAACCCGTCTCTAAATGCAATTTCAGAGTCCGGCAAACGCTCCACTTTTTTTCTGACCCCACTAGGTTTTTAATATCTCTTCATAATATCAAGAATTTACAATACATATTACGGATAAATCTACCTAAAACTATTTGACAAAAACAGCAGTCTAAATAGATTTAAAGGAAATCTGATGGAAAATTGTCCAATTTTTCACTTGGAAGCTTGTCTTCCACTGCCGTGACGGTAAATGACGCAGTCTATCAATCTTTCTCAAACGGTACAAATTCACAACATGTTTGTCTTCGCCTTACCCTTGGAACGATTTCTGATTGAAGAGTTTCTATGTTTCTTACATGGGAGCCTGTTTATCTCTGTCATGAAAGTTATGACATCGATCTAGAATGGTACATTCAATTTCTATTTCACTTCGTTGACTTTCTTTCTTTGCTATGACCATTGATCCTATCCCGCGGGGGGGATTACTTGACGGGGGTGTGCGGGGGTGTACCCATGAAAAATTTTTCACAGGGCTCCATAATTTTTCCTTGAAAGGTTATCCCATTCTAGAGAGAATCGGTTGAAAGTAAAGTCCAAAACATAAAAACTGGACTAAAAACAACCCGATCTAACAAAATTTCCCCTTTTGAAATGTTTTGACAAACGGCTACAAAAAATGCCCTCTTTTGATATCCCGTTCTGGAAGAAATAGGTGAAATGATATCTGAAAAGATGGCATATCCCCGTCGAACAAATATATTAGGTACCTTACCCAGGCCATTGATCCCACATTGATTTGAAAGTAGATGACTTGGAAAACTGGAGCGAATAAGTCCACCCCCAGTCCATCCACTGCCTTCATTCAAATGAGCTTCTTTTGCAGTTGGTTGATTTTCGAATTTGAGGAGTTCTTTCTCTCCAGAAAGAAGAGTTTATGAAAGCCCACACTTTCTGACTAGGAATGTGAAAGGTACATCCAAACATTTCTATTACACATCGGGTACATATCCTTCGATTGCAATCTTAGGAAGATTTTTGAAAGGGGCTGTTGCTCCCTGGCTCCGCCACTGTATCTTGGAGGATATTTCGTGGAGGATAAATTCAGCTAGGGTGAGCAATCCTCAATCCTTTATCGTTCAGATGGGATTTTAATTTGCAAACGTTCTTATGCAAAATCGGAGTCGAAATTTGGTGACAATGACGTCAGTAAAAAGAAAAGTTATACTTAGTTGGACTGGGGGTATGGGAACGACCTAATGTGCAATTCTGAATACTCAATGTCATGGCCTAAAGGTATTAAGTAGACACATTACGGGGGAGCTTTAAACCTAAATCTTGGACGTTGCGGTGGCAAAGAGACTTTTGATATATGACATTGTTACGTTCAACCCAAACAAAATTTTGGCCGCATCGCGGTGACAGTGCGGCAGACAGCGATAGATAAAAAGTTAGAAAATACAGTTTGTTTGTTCAAGAAGATCCTCGAAATTGAAGAAACCACACATTGGGACCATGGAGATCAGCAATATAGTAATGAATTGAGCTCGAATTGTTTAAGAACGCCAAGGTTCGAGAAAAAAAGAGTGTCCGGCCTTAGGCCCACAAACGCCAGACAGACAGTCGCCAGTTATTCAACAAATCAACCATCAACTTGGAAGGAAGCTAAGGTTATTGCCTGGCTAGGTTGGGTAGAAAGACGAGAAAACAAAGAGACGTCTCAAGAGCAGGTAAGTCTCCACACGAAATTCTTCACTGAAAGTCGGACAGATATTTGTTAATTTTTGAGGAAGTTAGTTTGACAGCTGGCATTGTCCTTTCCTGCCTTTCCTTTTCGGTCGATCAGCCTACTGCGCAGATGGTGCCACTCTATTGCACAAGTTTTTGTTTCGTAGGAAACTCGAACTGCTCTTTAAAGCTAGTATCAAAAGAAGTCAACTATGATCATTAACAATAGTGATCCTTTAAAAATGTTCTTCATCATCCTGATTAACGACCATTTACTCCTAATATCTTTGGTTTGACAATAATCATGTTCTAATAATTAGTTAACTATATTTTGCTGTAAAAGAGTTTCATTTTCTAGGAAACATGTTTGTTTTTCTGTTGCTATCCAAAACTAAAAGGTTACATCATTCCTGTCAAAGAAAAGGAAATAGAGATCAAATCCAGAACTGGTACACTATACACAATAATGCGATTACTGGGGTAAAATGGGTTAGTTTGAGGTAAGATGCGTAAAGCCGAAAATGTTGATAGATTTGCAAAAACTCTTGTCTCAACTTTTCCACTTTCTACAATTGCTACTCAACTGCTTGAAATGTCCTCCTTGACATAGTGAATGCTGAAGTGCATGTAGTCCATAGGGAGAATGAGATGTATTACCACCGGCCGAGAGATTTTATGGGATATGGTTTTTCTAGGGCATTTTCAGGCGTAGATTGCAAATCTGGATGTTGAACAGGCAGGGAAGGGGGCGTTTCCAAGATACAGAGGGGAATAGGCTGAAATTGTGAAAAATGCGGTGACACTCATTTTCGCCATTTAACACTTGGTCATTCTAGTAAGATTAGCATCTAGTGTTCTCTAAGGGCTCTCTAACCTTCTACTGAAAAATTGAAATTAGGAGCCTTTAGGGGGGAAAGGGGGGCCAAAATATCTTAGGAGACATGATCTTCTACTAAGGTGTACAAGAAAGTGCCCACTAAAGTAAGTCTGTTTTAGACTGCTTTTTCAGGATGCATCCTTTCGTTCTCATGTTCATCAGATGTACCTAGAGAGAGTTCATCACTGTTTCCTCCCATCACATCATTGTCTATAGTAACTACCCGTTAAGCAAGGTAATCAGGATATGCTTCAGAAATGTAGTCAATTTCCACATCTTGGTTCCATCCAAGATTTCTTTGGTCGTCAATATCCATCATTGAATTATATGCTTTGCCCAAAATTCTAGCCTCATATTTAGCAGCATGTTTAATGTACCTTCAGAGATTTATGCTACAAGGTGGCTCCGAAAACAGGTTGACCATTTCGCTGTCGCTAGAATAGTTTTGCCTGAAAATTTTCCAGTGAGCTGCAAGAGCTGAGTTCGCCCGTTTCTCACCATAATGTTGGCACATAGACTCTTTAAGACTTGCAGTTGTTTGCTCCAATGATACTTGCGGCGTTGTACCCAGATAACCAAAAACCGTTAACACCTCTTAGTCACTGTACACAGGTTTCACCATTTTCTGACATACTTTCTTCCCTTTCATAGAAACAGTGATACATAATCATTCCTGGCAAAAGTTTGTACGGAAAGCAGTGCTTGCCTCTGTTGATTACTGAGATCACAAGTAGATAAATCAAGCAGTCTCCAGATTTTACCTGTTCCATTATCGATGAAGATTCTGAGATTCCTTTGCTCTAACTACATTAGCTAGCAAACATAGCAAACGAGAAGCAAAACGATCGATAATACCTATCAAAATATACTTTAACGCCATAGAAAATAAACCTTATAGTTAAAGTAAATTTTGATAGGCATTATCGATTGTTTTGCTACTAATACGTTGCCACATGCTGCACTGTTATTTGAATTGATTATGCAAGAGAAGAGTGGAGTTAAAATCCAACCTTCCCTTGTATAACCATCGTTAATCTTTCTGCTCGATTCACTGGTGACTTACCCCTCCCCTTCCCAAAGGCAGGAACCTAGCTACGCCACTAGTGGAGAGGAAATTGAACCCCACAACAAAGAGCATGTGTGTGTGTGACAAAAGGCCATGCTCAAAAGCCATGCCCATCAGTCGGCAAATTGAGAGCTTGCACCCTCCCCCTAGCTTGATTCCGCTAGCGACGGCCCTGAAAGGGAACATGTACAGTACAAAGTCAAGGAAACCATGAAGGTCTGCAAATGGCGGCTACAAGAAAATTTGTCATTCTACTGGTTTAGGGCTTAGAAAATTGATGAGTAACAGCGTCAGTTGCAACAACAATGATTGTGCTAAGGATGGTGGACAGGAATTTTTTACGAGGATACTTTGCCTCACATTGAATTTTGATCGATTTGATTGGCTGATTTCTTCAAAACCCCAAAGGATCTTGGTGAAAAATTCCCTGATGTCATCTTTAGCGCAATTGTCTATTGCTGCCATTTTGAAATCGATCATGAAATAAAAATTTCAATGGCAGATTTACAGACAAATGCCCTAGGTTTGTTTCAAGCATTTTAATCCAAAGATAACCACGCTTGTAAAAGATCTGAACCCTTACGTATGTTCCAAGAACTATTCCAAGACTTGGTAGAGTCTAAAGCTCTCACACAACTGAGAGTGTTTTTGCTATTATATACGTTCTGCTATTATAAAAGAGAGCGTGTGGTCAAGTGGTTAAAGCGGCTGACTCATAAACCAAAGGTCAGAACGGCCAAGGTTCAAATCCTGCCCTGGACAGTTTGGTTGCTGTCCGTAACTCTAGCCCGGGTCAACCAGATCCATGTCAGGGAAATCTGGTAGCTGCAGTGGGCTGATGGTAAATTATCCGCAGCCCCTGCTGGAAATAAGTCTCTGAGACTTTTGCAGGCTAGCCACGTTAAATATGATTACCTACCTACCTACCTGCCTACATTTTTTTATTCATTCTCATCATACAGGCAAAATGAGCGAAATAGATCCAGATACATTGCTGGAATGGTTGACGATGGGCCAAGGAGATGAAAGGGATATGCAGTTGATAGCATTGGAGCAACTCTGTATGCTTCTTCTAATGTCAGACAATGTAGACAGATGCTTTGAAAGGTATGTTCATAATTGAAGACCCATTGCTAACCATGACCCTTTGTGCACCGATTGAAAAGCAAGACAAAGGGAATTTAAGCCAAAAAGGACTTTCAGACGATGCGAAAGTCGACTTTGGCACCACGAAGGATCACGGTTAGCAATGGGTCTTTAAAATCTTCTATACTTAATTGCAAATTTCTAAGAATGATTGAAATCTAGTGACACATTTATTGATACACCAGCATATATACCGGGTGAGTAAAAAAAACGCCCAAAGTTTGCAAGGCTACTGCTCCCTTAGTCCATATACAATGATATTTTGCAATACCTGATTGAAAGCTAACATGTTGAATTATTTCTAGACATTTTTCTGACTAAAATCGGTCACTCCGTTCAGATTCTGTAAGCAATTTTCTAAAATGAATCCCTTTGAGAAACCTTAAAAAACATGCTAAAATTACAAGCATGCATCCCCAATGTGTTAACCTCACAGTGATGACTTTCAGCAGGCTTAAGTCTTCTCCCTAGTGTGGGTAACTTTTTCAGGGGGATTCCATTCTCCCATAAGGACAAAAGACATGAACACATTAAGAGTCATTATAGCTAGGAAGGAGAGCAAGGGGAAATATTGTTTGGTGTCTTCGCTTGTTTCTGCATCTTTTGAAAGGGGCTGTCTTCAGGAAATCTCCTATTTTGATGGGAAAGAATGGTGGATTAAAGTTGGATAGATTACTGAACCTAATTTGACATATCAGGGATGAAATAAGACAGTTTTCAATATCATTGCTTTGATATTCAGGGAGCAGGATTTTTTCAAAGGCCAGGCGTTTTTATTGACTCACCCGGTAGCATGTGAAATTCTGCAGTATGTTGCGATTCCATGTTTGAGATCTTTGCCATATTTCATTATGGTAAAAAAATTTACTTGTTTTCTCCTTGCCGGGACTGCTTTTGAATCACCCAGTGTAGAAACCAAAGTTAAATCCACAAGAGTTGCTATGAGACATTTGAAAACACAATAAGTGATGCTGGTACAGTGTGCAGTGTGCTACTCTTGGGTGCCTAATGCAAGGGGGGTCTTAATAAACAGGATGGGAGTGGGAATCTTTTAAAGAAATTTATAGACATGGGCGTCTTAGTAAATGGGGGGAGGGTTAATAAACAAGTATGTGCACCAATTGTATACTGTTAAGGAAAAGAACTTTTTCTTCTTTTCTAAAAGAAAAAACTCCAATCAGTTTATGGGTACACTGCAATGACTTCTTATCTTTTGAGCAAAATTACATATAAAAATCATATTGAGCCTTGAATAATGTTTTGCTAAAATTTATAAAGGGGATTTTTGATAAGGGCCATGGGGGTGGGAAAAATTTTGAAAATCAATAAGCACCCCCCCCCCTTGCATAAGGCACCCAAGGGTACATGCACATTAATACTGCTTTCCAAGTCCATAATTCATGTCGGGATGTGAAGAATAAAATCTTAAGATTTGCTGTAAATTGTTGAGACTTCTTGATGAATCTTGTCATGTTAATATTCACCGGGCTGTATGCATATTTGTAGTCATTTTAGGGAATTGCAAAAATATGTGTAGCATATAACATAGTGTGGAAAGATACACATTTAAATAAGTAACTCAACTCTCAGATTGCCAAAATCTTAAGAAACTCCAGTACTGGGAAAATGTAACTTAAGGATCTTTTTTATTTGATAAAGGAAATGTGTCACATATTTTTACTTTGAATATTTTCATATGTTTTCCGTATTTTATTACTCAGAAAAGTACTTGAACCAAGTCCTTTAAACATTCAAAAGGCTTCAAATACCTTGCTTTTAAAAGTTCTGGAGGTACATGTAATGAACATGAAGATTGTTATGGAATCTTTAATAAACCTGTAGGAAATTCTGAGTACTGAAAATCTGCAAATTTTAAGAAACTTTCAGTACTCTTCTGTCTTATAAAAGAATGCTTGTAGTTTGGTATCTGTTTTTTTCGTAGCTGTCCCCCAAGGACATTTCTACCAGCACTGTGCCATATTTTTATGGATGAAACTGCACCCGATAATATCCTTGAAGTGACTGCAAGAGCAATCACTTACTACTTGGATGTTTCTGCAGAATGCTCAAGGCGCATTGTTAGTGTTGAAGGCGCTGTAAAAGCTTTGTGCACAAGACTTATGGTTGTTGACATCACATCAAGAACAAGCAAGGATTTAGCTGAACAATGTGTCAAGGTAACTACAAAATGAATCTTATTGTGCATACATGATTGATTTATAGAGAGTGAAAGCATTTAAAAGTGAGTTGAGCCTTTTATGGTCCAATTCAAGCCTATCAGATATCAGAATTTCCTGATGACAGAGATCAGTTACCCAAATATGGTGTGGCACTTGTCACAGCCTATCGTTTTGGTTGGGTTATTTTTAGGTTCCTTTCAAGGTATAGCAATGAAAAATACTCTGCATATTGAATATTTCTAGATGCCATTTAACAAAAATATTTTTATATATATATAGTTCTTTGAGACTCTTCAGATCCTGAAAATAATTATCATTAGTTTCAAACTGTTGCAAAGGGTAAATGGTATTGCTTTCAAATTTTACAGAATGGCTTGGAAAGAACTTAGGTGCTGTAACTGATATTTAACTCTTTTAAGAATTTCTTTAAATGTTACTTCAAAGGTTCTGGAGCTGATGTGTACAAGAGAAGCTGGGTCAATTTATGATGCTGGTGGACTAACATGTATTCTGTCCTTTATAAGAGACTATGGGTTTCAAATTCACAAAGATACTCTCCATTCAGCAATGTCAGTTGTAGCCAGGTTATGTGCCAAGATGGAGCCAAATGATCAGACATTAGAAAATTGTGTTGATTCATTGTCGATGCTTTTGCAAGCTGAAGATACTTATGTACGTAGCTTTATTTCCTCTTGCATTTTAGTTAATGTGGGAAATACATGCTGAAACATGTTCTGTTCTAAAAGCAAAGCTTTATAAAGCCATCCATGAAGTTTGCCAAGTACTGTATATATATAAACAAGTTGATAAATTTTAGATTCAATCTTTGTTTACAGGGAATTGGTCTTAATCTTTATGACAATGAAAGACCTGTTTTTGGCAGTGTAAAGTCTTGGAAATACTTTAAGATCCAGGACTAGTGCATGAGAAATTATTAACTGCTTTTGTGAATTGCTAGAAAGCTGTATCTTAAAGCAGAGAATATGTCGGAAACTTCCCCCTTTAACAGATATTTGATGAAATATGTAGTGTCTACTGGCACGTTTGTTTCTTAGTAATGCTCAGTAGATAATGATTTGTATGAGTCCATCCATTAACAAGGCTTTTACACTTTTCTTTCACCTTGCCGCATTCTTATACAGGTTGCAGACAGTGCCCTCAGATGTTTTGCATGCCTAGCAGACAGATTCACAAGACGCGGAGTAGATCCAGCACCATTGGCAAAGCATGGACTTGCAAATGTTCTTCTTGAAAAGCTAGCAACTTCAGCATTGCAGTATACATCAGAGAAGTCTAGCAGTGTTCCTGCAACATCACCTGATACAAGAGGAAATGCAGGCAATGTCTCCATCGTTGTTAGCGTACTTTCAACACTTTGTAGAGGGTCTCCTACTGTCACTCATGTAAGTAAATGATCTGTTTCTAGATTTTAATCTCCTATGTGAGCCAAAAAATGTTGAAACGTTTGGTAACCTATCGTGTTACAACAGTGTATCATAAAGTAGAAACAAAAACTTAACTCTGTCCATCAAAGGTCAACTTGAATTTTAAGAGATTTTTTTATACAATTCACTATCTTCTAAGCCCAGAAATGAGGGATCATGATAACGACACAAATTTGAATACAAGGGAAGACAAAATGTTAGATAAGCAAGGTTTAAAATAGCCTTGATTAATGCACTCATCATAATAAACCCTTAGATGCAGCAAAAACACCATAATCTGTAGAAAGAAAACTATTAACTCCTGTAAATGGCTCAGGTGTAATGGACACGTGATTTTCAATTCTCTTTTGTTTATTTGGTAATAATATATCTTGTTTGTATCATAAATTTGTTCTTCGCATGAACCAAACTGATGAGTGTACAACAAAACACGTTTTTGGTTATCTAACATTATTCTTTGTTACTGGTGAGTAACTAACTAACTTATTTCTCCATTGAGATAAAGGATTGATTCGTTTTCTCTCACAGGTTTCAACATTTTCATCTCCAGTTATAGGTTTATTTTGTTTTTGTTCTTATACAGGAGCTAACAGTCTTCACTCTATATGTTACAGTGTTTTGTTGCATCAATGATGACGTTATTATGATGGGTCTGTTATTAAAGGGTATTTTGAAAATTGTACCACAAATCATTTGTTTACAGTAGGCTATTTAGAAACCTATGAGATCTCATTTTTTAACCCCATATTCCCTTTAGAAGTAACAGTCTTCTTTTTACAGATAACATTAAATAGGTTCTTTATGACGAGTCCCTTATTTAAGGTTGTTTTAACGCAAGGTTTAGATTGTATCCACTGATTTGAAGCAGATTGGAAAAGCAAGCTTTTGCCCTCATGATAATACATCTTCCACTGTTGTGTAGTTACATCTGTAAATTTTACAAAATAAAAAACTCTTTTAAACTCTAAAATCAATCAAAATTGTCTGGTAGTGGCTTTTTATCCATCATTGTTATGTTATACTGTGGAACAATTCCTACATCAAGAGAGAAATTATTTGTGGGTTTCAATTTGGCTGTCAGTTTCTTTTGACATACTTTGATCCATGTGCTATCCTTTGGAAGGGACATTAAATCAGGGTTCCTGTGCATAGTGTGCCTGAATTAGCCAGAAATAGTTAGAAAATTTTCCAGCTTGCTTAGAATAAGGTAGTGAGTGAATGAGGTTGACAATTTTATGAAGTATACGCTACTTAGGAACAAGCCAGCGTATTCGCTATCCTGTAAATTCATCCATAAATGTTAAATGGATATTTCTAACGTGTCTTTCAGGATCTCTTACGTGCAGACCTATTAGATGCAATCCAGAAGGCAATGCAAGGAGATGAAAGATGTGTTTTAGACACTATGAGGCTAATTGATCTGCTGTTAGTTCTGCTGTTTGAAGGCAGAGATGCACTACCAAAGTCAAACAGCTTTAGCAATCGTAGTGGCTTATCAGGATTGAAGAGAATGGACAGTAGTTCTGAAAGATCACACAGACATCTCATTGACTGTATTAGAAGTAAGGACACTGATGCGTTGATAGAAGCCATTGATTCAGGTATCTTCAAATACGTTCTTTACGAAATAGACGTAAAATAGACTACAGTGCCAAGATTATAATACATTAATCATATATGGCATAACCCTTCATCAGTAGTGATGGGCTATGCTCTGCATTCTCTTATGAGTCTGAAACCTGGATTGCTATAAATTTTGTGTCATTGCAAACATTGATGATATTTCGACCTCGAACAAAACCACCAATGGATTTTCTCGCAGCGTCAAGAGACAACGTTGTGATTCTGGAGCCATTCCCTTTCTTATTATTTTCAAGCTAATCGGAAAGTGATGCAATTTTTGTTGGCCTGTTATTGCAGGCATTGAGAATTACAATAGTTTGAGTCTGAGGATCCATCTATTCAGCATCATTGCAATAATTTGAGTGCTTCTTTTGATCTTTGTTTCAGTAACTGAACTCACAAAAATTAATCGTTTTTAAGCACAGTTGGTATTTTGTAGGAACGTTTGAGGTGAACTACATGGATGATGTAGGACAAACTTTGCTGAATTGGGCGAGTGCTTTTGGAACATTAGAAATGGTAGGTTCTTATTCCTATATGATTTAAGGTTTATGAACACTGAAGGATTGATATGTAGTGAAATTTTGGAATTGAATTTGATGCTGATCGACCAACCAAAAGTTTTTCCTTGTCGTTGAATGAGCAACGTTGTTATCCTCACGTTTTGAGAGATAAATTTCATATTCATCTTATACGAATGCTTCTTCGCTTTGACATTTTTAACTGGTCTATATGTACTTCTCTTAATGTCCATTTCCTGCTAGTTTCAACGTATAATCTATGAGGACTTCCATTTATTGCGTAGTTTCAAGTCGATCCATCCAGGGGTTAATTTAAAGCCTTTTAATGCGTTTATATTTAGGTTGAATTTCTTTGTGAACGAGGCGCAGATGTTAACAGAGGGCAAAGATCGTCGTCTCTTCATTACGCTGCGTGTTTTGGACGGCCAGCTGTTGCTAAGGTACTTAGAAGCAATTGATAATCATTCACTTTTTTATAAGGGAGTACCAGTGCCAAGGATTTATGAAACTGCACTACTTCAACTTTTCCAATGGTGCTCCAACGTTGGCCCTATCTTAGTGTATTAGCTAGAAAAATATGTTCTTTAGCGATTTATTTCAATTATCCAATAACCTCAGTAAGACATTGGCATTTTGATGTTTAGTAAAAGTATCAACTCGTTGTACGTGCAGCTATGTTTCTTTAGATGTATACGGAGATAGAACACGTAGCCTTGGTTATTTCGATTCAAATTGTGTTGATATCATTTCAGCTTGCAGTCTCTTGGAGTATAGCTCAGAAAGAGAAGTTGATACGATTTCTAAGAAGTGACAAAGTACCTCGCAGAGTTTCTTGCCGAGTGTCGGAGAAACATTTAGGAGGGAATAATGGGTTTTACTGAAAGGTCTTTTACGAAAGAACAAAAACCTATGTTTTGCTGTCGTACAGTAGTTAGGCCCCAGTTCAGTTCATTTCATTTCAAAATTCCACAACATACAAATGCCACTACAATAATTACAACAGACTACAAAAGCAACGAATTACAATAAGAAACAGAAACTAGCAAAATAGCAAAATTTACAAGAGAATTTGTATGCAGGGAATTTCTTAAAAGGAGGAGCTCTCTCAATAGTTAAACAAATCGAGGAGAGAGCACCCCATAGTTGCTTTTCTAGTCATTTTAAGTTCAGAACTAACCATGGTTAAGACTTTAAGCATGGCTTTGAGAAATGGCAATTTCAGCCTTTGTGTTTCCTTCTATTTCCCTTTTAAGAAATGTTTGGTCAATTGCAGGACATTTCTTAGGACACTAAAGTACAACCAGAAACTTTGTAGAGTAAATCGGTTTTTGGTCACAGAACTACTATTATATTATGCGCATACTAACCGATTTTGTGTTGTACAGGAAAATATAAAGCCCGAGGTCTTTAAAGTACAGACCGAGCTTGCGAGGTCTGTGCATTAAGACCGAGGGCTTTATATTTTCCTGTACAACAACAAAACCGGTTAGTATGAGTTTTATTACCTGACACCTTCTAATCTTGACTCGCATTTAATCAAACACATTTTGTTAGCTTTGAGTTTACTGTACATCTCAATGGCCTAGGCCTAAAGCAGTTGTTGTGGCGACAAAAACGCGTCCTTGTATCGTATTATACAAGGCTACAGGAAACCCGCGGGAAAGGTTCGATTCGCCAAAAGGAATAGCGGGATTCTGTATTGCCTCGTTTTTGAAACTTCAGTCAAGCAATAATGCAAATACTACAGCCTTGGTATCATTTGAAATAGATCTTACAAGAATTATGACATTTTGTTGACTTAAGTGGGTCGTGGTCCCTTGGGAATTACTTTTTGGTGATCAGGATTGCAAGACAAATTTGGTGTCTTATGAAACTGTGATGCCTTTGGATTGAGAATCTGACAGAAGAATGGGGAAAAGAGTCATTTCTTAAGAAACAGATGGTTCCGGAATAGCTCCAAGTGGAGGTTATTTCTGCCAAAATTTATCAAGAAGGTATAGGAACAAAAATTGACCACAGTGCCTTCTATGGCAGGCGATTGGTCCTACCAATTACTCTATACAAAATTTAATTTCATATTACTGACCTTTACTTTCAAATGATTTATAGGAGGTTGCTAAATATGTGAAGCAAAAACTTTGTAAAATTCCCAAGGGACAAAAGCCCCTTACGTTGCCAAATCTTACAACGCTCACAAGAATCATGTTCTGATCGGTAAAATCTTTTGAATGGTATTTAGTTAGCATTTTTTTTAGAAAGTGATCGTGGTTCCATGCCCAAAAACAGTTTTATTCTGCCGAGTTTTTCTTTGTACTTTAGGGATGTGTAGGAATGCTTTGGAAGGTTGTGATGGCTTTATGAAAACATTGTAATGATACTGTGTCTTTTCATTCTGCACGAATTGCAAGTAATCTGTTTTCGCGCTGTTTGTAGGTTCTTCTTCGGTATGGTGCAAACCCAGACCTCAGAGATGAAGATGGAAAAACTCCACTGGACAAAGCACGGGAAAGGAATGATGAAGGACATAAAGAAGTGTCAAGAATTTTGCAAACGCCTGGTGAGCATTCTAATTTACGATTTCTGTAAAGGCACATTGTCAAATGGTGCTTTGTGCGCCGAATGAAGGGTAGTGCAAAAATAGACTTGCTCCAAGTCTGTTGACGTAGTTTGTCAGACCATTCCCTTTTTGGCTGATCCTAGATTCCGTCATTCCAACAGACATGGGGCAAACCTAGAGAAAAATGACCCGGAGGCCAGAAACATATGAAAGCCCACATTGGTACCACCACGAAGGATCTTGGTTGGCAACAAGTCTTTAAGCATAAAAATTATTAATCAATGGATCGGTGTCCCTGTTTTGAAATACTTTTGACCAATAAAACTTCAAGGTTTTTCCAAGGTCCTCTTTGACTTTAGAGATGGTTAATAGGATCTCAGTCATCAAGACAGAACAGCTTCAAATGCACCATTGCTAAGAAAACACTGAAAGGGCATTCCCTCGTTGAATCGACCTTTAAGCTTTTGTAACAAAGAGTCTGGATCGAGTGCTATTTTCATCATTTTCATTCGAAGGCATTCATCATTTTTCGAATTCGAAGGTACACCAGGTCTCTGCAAATTGTATAAAACATTGTTAAATGCAGACTCTTTCTTAGAATGGCTTTAAAAGATCTGTTGAGTTATATATTTGCCTGTATGCCCATGACTGATCGAGAACAAGTGCGAAAATTGTAAGCGCTGTGAAAAGCTTTCGCTGTATTACATTCGGTGAGAAGATATAGGAGTAAAATTGACTATTGTGCATTCAATGATAGGTGACGGTCCAACCAATTTCTCTATGCAAAATCTAACTTCATATTACTGTTTATGAAGACCAGCACTTTCGAATGATCTATAGGAGGTTGGAAAAATTTGCGTTGCAAAAAAACGTCCTAAAATTCCCAAGAGACTAAAGCCACCTTAAGTTGCCAAAATCCTGCAACATTCGCAAGGATCAAGTTCTGCTGGCTAAACTCTTTTTAATCATATCATCTTCCGAGTAAAAAGTTGATGAGTTTGGAAGAGTATTTGCTCCTGACTTCTTTGAAATGCGAAACGGAGAAGCTTTCATTTATAGGTGAATGGATGGTGCCTACTAATACCACACAAACAAGAGAGCCTAGCACAGAGCAGCCAAAGACAGAAGAGACTAAGAAGGATGAAGAGCCGGCTGAGGAACCTGCAGAGCCTGTTGTGAAAGGTGATCGTGAAATGGCGCCTCTATATGTTAAACGACTTCTTCCTGTATTTACACAGACGTTCAAATCAAGTTTGGTACCATCAATAAGGAAAGCAACGCTGGCTATTATGAAGAAAGTTATCCATTTTATCCCAATTGAAATGATGTGTGAGGTTATTGCATCAAGCAACGTGGCTTCGAATGTTGTTGAAGTATTGTCGTCCGTTTTGAATGTGGAGGTAAGTGGTTTTTGCAAGTTTGGAAGTCAGATTCGACTCAGTTCTGGTTTGTTTTCTTTTTACCATGGTTAGTTGGCATTTTTTGATTTTGAGAATTTATTTCTTTCTTTAATTTAGTTTTCCTTCAAACGTAAAGTCTCCAAAAAAAGGATGGCATTAAATTGGCAAAGATAGTTTTTACTCAGGTATCAAGTAACCTTTTGAATAAAGCGGAAAGATATTTCCAGTCAAATGTAGGCACTAAGAGGATCTTTGCGTCAAGCGTTGTAACAGAATGAACAGTGCATTTTGTTGACCATTTAATTCAGGGAACTAATTTGCTGATTAGTGATCTTTCAAGGTAGCATTTTAAGATTATTGTCATGTCTAAAGAATTAGAAATCTATACTATATGCAAACAATATTGCTTGATTGGTAAGAGTCGACGCTTCGTAGAGATGATCCGTCATAGAGACGAAGAGACGAAACAAAAAGCCTTTCTGATTTTGTACTTTTCTTGTACTATTTCCACATATCCAACCATATATTTTCAGGATGATGATGAAGGTCATTTGACAGCCTTTCATTGTGTCGAAGATCTCATGAGTAAAGGCAAAGATATCTTTCTTGTGCATTTTGTCAGACTTGGAGTCTTGAATAGAATTAAGGAAATTAGCGAGACATATGACAAAGAGGACCTTGATATCACTGATCCAAACACAGGAACGGTAAGGTTGCTTTCCACTCTGTGATACTATTTAGCACTTTTGATTGCCTTCGGGTGACAAAGACCTCATGATTGTGCCTACAGTAATCATAAAGACCTTTTAGCTATTATACAAAAGAGCCAGGATCGAGCGGTATTTTTATAATTTTTATGCGCTAGCTTCGATGGAGTGGCGTTAGAGCTTCTATAACTGTTGTGCACATTCGAAAATTCTACAAAATGAAGCAAAACATTGTTAGATTCTGATTCTTTTCAGAATAGCTGAAAGGTTTATTGTCATACAATTATAGGCTGATGCAAAGGCCATTTTAATATCTTGACCGACATCTAGAGTAAGACGTATCATGGCTGGTTCTAGGGCATGGAATCAAATTTTTGGGAAATCCTAAAGTCAGTCCTTAAAAATTTGTACAATAAAATCATGAAAACACTACACTGCTACTTTTTGTTGTACTTTCAGTAGAAATATTCATGGAGGTTTTTTACTACACTTCTATGTCCTCTCGCATTTCCAGTAGAAACTGCATGTAACTTTATCTAATACACGGCAAATCATATGGCGATTTAATGATGTGAGAATCGTTTATATGATTCCTGTTACGTTGCAAAGATTCGATGCCTAGAAATTTTCTATCGTTCAAAAAAGTTTAAAAGAGGGTCATCTGTCATGTGACTCATTATTGTTCATGAGCAGGTATTAAAAAGAAACTTCTAGCTACCGTAAAAGCTTTGTTAGGCCCCCTCCTCGAGGACTTACGTGTTTTTATAAGAAACTAGGATCAAGCCATAGTGCTAAAAGTTTCTTACTCTAACATGAAATTTTATACATTTTAGCACTAAAAGTTTCCAAATTGGTTTCTTATTTATTGAATGCTTCAATTATCAATGTGGTCGCTAACACTGCTGCAGAAATGTTTCTTGACATTTAAAACATCATAAAGGAATAAACAGTGTTCTGCCATGATGAAAACACAAATGGTTAGTTGATATTGCAAAAGAATTGAGGTTCAATGATATATTTGCTACAATATCCATGCTTTAAGTTTTAAAAATTTCTTGATACTTCTCAGACGTAGTACTAGAGTTTTTTAAAATCTCGGCCATCATAGTACTAGTTTCTTATAAACCAGTTTCTTATAATAAAACGTGTACTTGATTTCGGACATTTCGGACATTTAAGACATTCCAGAGGGGGAGGCTTGAAAGGGAGGTGGATTATTAGAGAGGGGGCCTTAGTCACAGAATCAAATGATAATGATGCACAGAATAGCTTTTCAGTCCTTTTATCCCATATTTTTTGGGGTTCAACATAAGATTTTCCGAGTCAAATACATGAATTCGGCACAGTTTTTTCTCAACGGATATCAAATTAACCGCAAACTTGTTTGGCTGAATCAATTTAAAATCTTTATCAGCGTCTGGAATTTGATATAAGTGGGGTGGCTTAATAGAGAGGGGTTTATTTAAAGTTTTCCTTAGAGTTTTGCTTATTAGGCTATTTTAGCAAGAAGACGTGAGTCAAGAAGACGCCAGCATAATTCTTTTGTTGGAGGATGTAAATTACGAAGAGAAATCAACTTCAAAACTTTTGCAAGTCTCGAGAGTCTATTCTGAAACTGACAACCTGAAAAGCATACTTTTGAAGGCCGCACTGCAAAACACAGGACGTTGAAAAGGGATTTAAAATGCAATATGAGCACATTAGCAAATTATGCAAATGCGAGAATGTAAACAGTTCATAGGGAATTTGTCTGTCTGTGAGCAGCTTGCTGGGAGGGAAAAGGCTGGAAAATTAGAATGCTCTAAAAACATAAAAGTAATTGCGTTTTCAAAGATGTCTGTGTCTTGCTGTTAAAAGAGCCTATTAGAGTGGGGGACGTAACAGAGATGGGGGTGGGATAGAGCTTTTACGGTAAGTTTGGTAGAGAAAAATTGGATGTAGATTACGAATAATAAAGGAAACTACTATTATTATATACTTCGGTTTCTTATTGCAGGCAGAAATCATGCCTCTAGAGGACGCACAATCAATTGTCCAAAGCAAACCGTATCATTGGCATGACTGGTGTATTGTACGTAGCAGGGATTGTTTGTACCTCTGGAGTGACTTTTGTGCTATAGAACTATCAAACGGAAGCAATGGTTGGTTTCGATTCGTTCTTGATGGTAAATTAGCAACAATGTACTCAAGCGGGAGCCCTGAGGGAGGTAGTGGATCGGCTGAAAGTCGAAGTGAGTTCTTGGAAAAACTCCAAAGGGCAAGAAGTCAAGTGGCAAGCGGAAGCGGAAGTCAACCATTGCTGTCATCACAATCATCCAATCGCATTGTTGTTGGTAATTGGTCACTTGCTTGCAGCCAAACTGGTCAGGTTACTATTCATAACGCTGATGGACAGCAAGCGACAATCTTGAAAGAGGACTTACCTGGATTCGTCTTTGAATCAAACAGAGGAACAAAGCATACGTTTACTGCAGAGACATCTCTTGGTATGTTCAAGCAGTATTTCCTAGCTCTGTAGTCTGCTAAAACTCTTCGAAAAATCACATACTTTTGCTCTGCTCACTCCTTTCCCCCTTACAATGTTGGTTTCTTGTGCGATTATATGATGGTATGAGACATGCAGCGCAGTCAGTTTGCTTTTTTCATATCCGTCGAATAGATTTTCGCTCCATCGTTGTTTACGGAGAGAGGGTAGGGAGGTGAAAAATGAAGCTTCCTGCCGTGTATTTTAGATAGTTAGTCAGAAGACAAAGCATCAAAAGTAAGTGTTCCTTTCAAGTTGTTTTGGCAAGGACTGTGGTTTGAGTTTGCGTTCGCTTGACTTCCCAAGCTAGATCGGTTCGTTACTTGGTTGCGTGGTACAGTTGAAAAGATCCTTTCTCTTTTTGCTATCTATTTGATGTTCCTGACTTGTAAACGAAAATCTATCATATTTCGTTTAGCAACATGAAGCTCTTATTCATTTATTCTCTATTTCGAACTCAGGTTTATGTTAAGGGCTTTGCTTTGAGGGCAGTATCGCAAGAAAGTTTTATAGAATCCTGAGTAGGGCTGAAAGCTGTTCCAGTGCTGTCAAAGAGTTAACGAACTTAAGAGGGTCAGACCGACCCGGTCAGTCTTGCAGAAAGCATATTTCTTCCCTACTTTGATCGTGAAGCTTTGTGACAAGGCCAACTTTTCGTTGCAAGGAGAATACTTGAAATAGTCGGCATTCAAGAAAACGAATTTTAGCTAAGTTTGGCTTTCGTTTCATCAGAAAATATACCATTCATATATTTCTCTTAGGCCCAGATTTTGCTGCGACATGGAGCGGCAAACCAGGACGCAAATATCAGTCGAAGAAGGAGCAGATGAGGCAGAAAATTGGAATCTTTGCTCATGAAATACATTCAAAATACTTCAAAGAAGCTGCATCAGGATGCTATGGCGCAATGGGAAAACTTCGGGAGATCAGCGCGGCCTTAGATGAAGCTTGCAGAGACAGCAGGGTAAGAGATGACGTCATCAGATTCTTTCTATCAGATGTCCCAAAAGATTACGCCTGTTTGAAAGATCACCAAAGTTTGATAAAATGACTGATTTCTTAAGTTCCTGTTTTGCAAGTAGATTAAAGAACAAAATACATTCCAGTTTTAGCTGATCTTTGTTTGGTTTTAAAATTATCATATTTGGCTCTGCTTGAGGCTCCTATTTGAAGCATTCTGTCAGAACGTCAAAAAGTACAGCAGAATCCCGCTTAAAAGAACATAGGTTTTTCTTGGGCAGCCTGAATAGGCTCTTAATTTTTTTTAGATTTTTTGCATCCACTAGAAAAGTACAAGATGAGTTTACAAACTACACTACTTTACAAAATTACTATGCAACTACACAATAGTACCAGAACGATGCCCCGAGGAGCAAAAGGCTATGACTACCATGAGGCCAGTTTAACATAGGGATAAAAAAACAGCGTCTGTCCCTAATGCCACCACGATAAGTGTCTGCAATCGAACAACTAAAGTGGCTCTTAATTAAGAGGCTGTGATTCTAAATTCCAGCCTGCATGATTCTTAAAAGATTCTTATTTATCTATATACAGTACACGCCTTGCACATTAATACTGTTTTCAGCACGGGAATTCTGCAGAGTTTTGAGAATTCTGAAGAATTCTTGAGAATTCTGGAGAACATTTTAGGTTATAGAATGCTTGTTCAAAAATCTGATAATCTTTTGTAGCACTGAAGGATTCTGAACAGAATGTCAAGAATTCTGGAAAATTCTGAGGAATTCCAAAGACTTGAAGAAACCTATTACATAAGAGCCTCTCTAATTTTAGCCTCTGGGAAGTTTTTAATAAGGGGGTTTGAAAAGATTGAATTTCAACCTCAAGGTTCTTATAAAAACAGGTTCCTTTATGCGGGTTTCTACTGTATTGCATGTGCGTGTCTTTTTGAAATTATTATGCAAAGTTCGACTCGAAATACGAGAAGCAATAACAAACTGCTAGCAGTAGCTGCTGTCTTCGTTCTTTTGCTGCTGAACAAATTAGCATTTTGCAAACTTCCTTATATTTAACGACTTTACATTGCCTACTTGAGTTATTTAAATCCATTGTTGTCGTAGCCAGTGCACTTTTGTTCATATATTGTCTATTTGTTATTCCAGTATATAACTGCTGAGGGTGAACAACAGATTTTCGAGGCATTGAAAGAACTTTGCGAACTACTAAGGGAAGAAAGTTTGCTGTCCTCGTACGAAATTCAGAGCAGTGGTTTGGTCACATCACTTTTTAACTGCCTTAATAACGTACGTGATTTTGTGTTTTAAATTCATTCAAAATCTAACATAAGGTTTTGTAAAGGGTAGCATGCTTTGACAATACTGCCTGCTTTGTGAAAAAAAAGAACTAAGATTGTGACTCATTCGCCATTTCATATGTATTATAGATTGCTGTAATATTTAACGGCTAGCTTGGAATTTGAAAATAATCCACGAAAATTGTCGATGCCTTTTTAAATATCTTAGGCGATCTTTCTGGTCATAGGGGTTTCTGAAAATGCTCAAAAAGGCACTAGGAAATTCGTGAAATATCGTCAATCTCTGACATTTAGAATATAGCTGATATCGGGTATGCACATACGTTCGCATACCGGAGAGACATATTTTCAGATTTTGCCTTGCCAGTGTTTAGCCCATTGAAGCTGGTTTCCATTAGGCGACGCATGTTCCGTGAAAAATTTCGGGAAGGTATTGTCGCAAGAAAGTAAAACTGATCGCAATACATGTCGCTAGAAGAACGTTCACTCAGTGAAAATGTATTGTTTCCTGCTTACGTTCAATATTTGTCGCCTTCTGCTACGTTTGTCACCCTGTGGAAAATAGGCTTTATTGCCTTTTTGTTCCCGTTCTACTCATTCTTGGCACACTGTCGATTGAAATTTGTCATTGCTTCATACTTTCTGATACCGCATTGAAAATTATATGAAATATTAAATGCAAAGGGATGTAACTCTTATAGCAAGGACTGATGTAGTTAGGAATTTCATTGCAGTCTCCACGTGCAAGCTTAACATCACTGCCAGAAAAGGTATCACAGGGAACATCAGAAATCTTCAAAGCAGTGTTTGGTGAAATTCCACAAAATGTGAATGGTGATGAAAGGTATTTGATATGTCCCGTTATCATTGCATAGTACCAGGGGCAAATATTTGTCTTATATTTGTCTTGTGGAGCAGAAGCCAGCAAAATAGAGGAACTCTCAAAAATGCTTGAATAGAACAAGATGATTTGCTGTTTTGCCACGAAGTTTGTTTGAAGAGTCTTGGCACTTGGAAAATTTTGCGTGTAAAATGAAGTCAGACCATCTTGCAAGAACAACACAAAATTGAAGTAATCAGTTACTATCACACGACTGCCCTCTTTGCAGATCATTTTATGCTCTTTGGGCTCACGTTGTATCCTTTTCGGGTGAGCTAAATCGATCCAAACTTCCGTTTCAAATAAGATGTCACGCAAAAATTTACGCGAATTTAAAGGAATGAAATACTTTACATGAATAATTTTGCATTAGCGTTAGTCTCGCGTGACCTCTAATTTTAGACAGATTGACAGAGCAGCAACTGCGTAAAATGATGTCATCGAGCAATCTGATGGATATATAAGCTTTTTGAAATGACAGATCAGGAGTTTTAGATCCGAAGAAGAAAATACCAAGTGTTGCTTAATTTAGGGATCTGTTGAAAGATCTTTTGAATTTCGCGCATGCGTATGCAGTTTCTGCTCTATCAGATAGGCTTGGAGGCCTGCTATGATGTAAACTATCGTGTCGAGAAGTTTACATGTGATTTTTCAAATCATGGAAAGAGAAAGAATCAATTTTTTGCTCGATCTTGTATCGAAAAATGGAGTAAAAGAGTCGAATTTGGCGTAGGGAAGATATAAGGAAAATTTAACACAGTTTTATGCTCCTCCTGTGAGCAGGGGTAAATTTTGTAATAATAGAAATTTCAGTTTGTTTACATTTTGCACCATAGCCAATCAACGAGCTCCAATTCGATCACGTGATAAACTACTTCGCGCGTCGAGAGTCGTAGCTGTGGAGAAAACCATAGGAAAACTACCCTCTCGACGTTTGGTCGCGGCGAAAATATACTTTCGAAGAAGCTTTAGAAATTTTAAATCTGTGTTGTCAGATAAATTTCCTAACCAGGGTTGCTTGCCCACTTGTCTGCTATACCTGGTTTTTGCGAAATAATTCCTTGAAACTCCGTCATTTCACGGAACCTCTCACTTCCTTTGAAGTAGCCGAGGTTCAGCGCGAAAAGGAGCGATAATATGGCACTCTTAACATCTAAAATCAGTTCCAGATTGGAAATTAAGGTTACAAAACATTTTATTTTGATTTACCGGAAAGAAGTATTTCAGCAACCATCCTAAGGGGCCGTCAGTTAGCCCTGTGGCCCTGTCAACAAAATTTGCATAACAAGGAAAATTAGCATGTAAGGGTTTCTCTTGTTAGTGTTTTGGCGGGAGTTTTGTCAATTCATCCTCTTATTATTCAAAACTGGACTGAAACATTATTTGGTTGCTTCGATAAATGATGAAAACCTTGGGACAAAATTGAATAAGATTGTGGCACCTTTTGGCAGCAGAACTGGTAAAATAGGAGATAAAATCATGAAGAGTTTGTACAATTAATCAGTCGATGAGAAATAGAATGTTGTTTCTGACATCTTGATTTTGCAAACTCTACGGCCATGAAGGTTTCCCCAACGAGTGACATAAAAGAAGGGAGCAGAAAAGTTAAAAGAAGTCAGTCTTGAAAGGTAAGTGGATTAATTTGTAAAAGGATGAATCACATAACTCATGTCTTCTTAAAGTAAACGTTGGATTTAACTTCGCCTTCAAATAAAATTGGAGAATGACGAACTTTTATAAATACTTCCGAATTTATGAATTTGAATTTACACACCTGGGTCGGAAGCATTCCAGCTACAAAGATTTATGTGACATAGAATTGAAATTCAAGATGTTCTTACCTTGGAACAGGGTCCTTATCAAATTTCCTTGTACGTTTTACACTCAAGTTTTATATGGAGAAACTCAATAGAAGATCACTTAAAGGCTAAGAAACTCGAGAACTGGCAAAAAGCATTTAGAAATTTCCAGTTTAGTCAAGGAAAGCCTCGGCATAGTTTACTTTATATTTTACCTGTTTCCTGTCTTATATTACTCGGAGGGTATCTACTTGAGTTAATGTCTAAACATACGAGTACTGTTTTGAAATTTTGACGAGGGTACAAGTGATTTTTATGGAACGCGTAAGAAACTCGATTCTTGACCGAAAATCTGATAATTTTGATAATAAACCTTTTGATTAATAAACCTTCAATACTTGACTAAATTGTTAATCTCTTACAAATAAATGTGTATTCTTTCAACATTCATCGAAAGGAGCATTTATCGTAATCATTAAATTTGGAGCATCCAAATTCAAATAAACACAAAACTTTGTTGTGCAACTCTGTTGTGCAACTATTTCTTACTCTACTCTTTCAGTTGACCGGCCAAAGTCTTGTTTAGTGTTGTCTTAGTGTTTTTTATTTTCCGAAGAAACCAGCAAATGATTCTTCATGTTACACTCTGATCAGTCGACGAATTGGCAAAAACACCTGCTAAAACACCCACAAGAGAAACCCTTCCATGCTGATTTTTCTTGTTCTGCAAATTTCGTTGCCACGGCTAACTGACGACCGTTTAGGATAAGCTGCTGCAACACATTGTTCTGGTAAATCAAAATTAAGTGTATTATTATTTTGGAACTGAATTTAGCCGTTTAAAGTGCCATTTTGTCGTTCCTAAAGACAAAGATTAGTTTTATTGCGCCGGAACTCAGCTCTATCAAAGGAAACGAGAGGTCCGTGAAACGAAGAAGTTTCAAGAAATTATTTCACAAAAACAAGTTACGGCAGACAAGTGGGCAAGCAACCCTGGCTAGGCTATTAATCTGACAACACAGATTTAAAATTTCTAAAGCTTCTTCGCAAGTATATTTTCGCGGCGACCAAAAGTTGAGAGGGTAGTTGTCTTATGGTTTTCTCCACAGCTACCACTCTCGACGCGCGAAGTTGTTGATCATGTGATTAAAATGGAGCTCGTTGATTGGCTATGGTGCAAAATGTAAACAAACTGAGATTTCTATTGTTACAAAATTTACCCCTGCTCCTCCTGTGCCCGTTTGGCATATTTCTTGCGTATCTTCCGATGCTCCTTTTTGTAACCGAATCTTGGTCTCTTTCAGCATGCACCAAAGTAGTCTTGCTGTTGCTTTAGTAAGAAAGTTGATTGCTGTGCTTGAATCAACGGAACGGCTTCCAGTGATATCATACGACCATGGAGGAGGAGGTTCTGGCCTGCAGGTACAAATACTTATTTATGCAAAATTTTCCAGATAATCAACGGAATTCATGGATGTATTGTAAGGATAACAGAGGTGGAAAAGAATCAGAACTTGGGAACGTAGTTCCCATAACTTCTTTGGATCTGAATATTCTCAGAAACTTTTCAAGAGAATATTTGGTCTTCCTAGACAAAAATAGACATGTGTTAGCCAGTTATGGTCCATAAATCGAAAATTTTGTTGCAGTTGATTCTGTGACTATCCTTCACCATACATTGAGAGATAGAGGAAAAATTGCGTCAGCTTTTCGGCAAGGGTCTTTTGGGGTAAAGTGAGTAGGCTGGGGTAAAATGGGTAATGCTGATTACTGGAAAATAAAAGACCCTGAACTGCCAAATCACTTTTCACTATGACGAGGAGGATAGTTCGAGTGGTGTTGCTTGGGCAAAACTGTGAACGAAAACCAAAGCAAAATTTATTCACATAATATACCCTACCCATTTTACCCCTAAGTCACCCACTTTACGCCAGCAGACCTTATCAACCAAATTTCGATTAATTTCAATACTTAGTATTTTACGCATTAAATGATTTTCAAACTTGTGATGTTCTTTCTGGTCCACTCAGTTCATATTTGAAATCCTTTTGAAAATCTTCATGAATGAAGAGCTTGAATGTTAATCTCATCTCTGTTGCAGGTGCTGTTGAGGCGGCTCAGACTCCGATTAGAGAGAGATGCAAAGTCCGGAGACCTAATCGACCAGTCTGGTAGATATCTGAAGATGGAACCACTGACTACAGTAAAGGACCTAAAGAAACATTTGCTGAAAGTGGTAAGAAATACTATGTTGATTTATACGTAAATTTATCATGCTAATCTTGCTTTACAAGTTGCACGCTTTGTTGTCAAAAATAGATATTTTGACAATTTCATCAATACTAAATTGAATTGAAAATTGCCATAAATACAACATGAATATTGGATCATGGTTTTCAGCCACTGAAGGTCTGCGGCGAACTTATCATTTTACTTCAAACATATTGAGGCCACCGTACATTCTAACTTGTTATGCGACTTTTGTGTTAGATGAACTGTTTCTTTTGGTAACATTTTATTCAATTTAGTGTTGTCTCTTTACGTTGTCTCTTTATGTTCGCGGTCCAGGCTCAATAAGCCATGTTCCTCCTATGTCGTCTAAATATATTTTTTAGATTATTTTAGTAGCTATTAAAGTGAATGACCTGAGGTATATACCGCTTGTCTATAAATAGGACAAAGAAACAACTAATCCCTCCATTGTTTTCGTTGGCTCTGCTTTCTTTCGCCAAGAGCTGGATTATCAAATACAATAGGCTATTTATAAACTTATGCAATCTCATCTTTTAACTCAGGTTATTCACTTTAACCTTGTATTAGGATGTACTCTATGAAGGAAATTGAATTTCATTGAAATATGGAAAAGCCTAATTAGCGTGTTGGGTACTGTAAATCCCCGCATATAAGAACCTACCAAAATAGGAACCTAGAGGCTGTTTTTCCAAAATTATGCACCTTTGCAATTAAGAACCTGTTTCAATTTGATTAATCACATGTGCTTATTGCAGGGGTAGCAAAGTTGATTGTTGATTCTTGTCATTGATTTCTTTTGGTCCCAGTTGGCTGTTAAAGTTTGATTTTCTTTCCCAATTGGTTATAAGGTCCATACGATTCCTTCCAAAACAAATGATCAGGCTGAACATCTTTTGTAAGACTCTGAAAACGGCTACACGGAGCAGCTTTCAAATAAAAGCCTCTATACCTTGAAATTAGTCTTGGTGCCTTTGAAGTAAGAACCTGTTTCAGCCTGCTCTCAAAGATGTATGTTCTCTTGTGCAGAGACTTACTGTATTTGAAAGATAAGAGATTTAGGCACTTTGCATGATTATTTCTGTATTTTAGGTTGCAAAGCAGTGGTATGACTATGAAAGGAACACATTCAAATTTATACAACATTTCAAGGAGAATTCAGAACCGTTGACATTCACTTATCATCATGATTTTGATGAGAATGGTATCGTTTATTGGATTGGAACAAATGCAAAGTATGTATTGAAAAGCGATTTAATTTGTTTGATAGATTGAACTTTAACAGATTGCCAGGCAATTTTGAAGATCTGTTGCAGCTATTACTAAACATGATCCTTTGTCGCACCTAAATCAACTTGCATATTATCTGAAAGTCGACTTTGGCGTAGGTTCTTCTCTCTTGCTTTTCATTCGGCCCACTAAGGATCATGGTTGACGGCGGGTCTGTAATGGTCATATGACACAGAGCAAATAATAGGATCAATGGAAATGGGAAAAAGAGTTACTCCAGATAAGGTAGAGTTAGTTAAAATGAATTTGAGGTGCGTGGACTAGGTTTTGAAGCTGCCGGAGGAATATGACTGGACGAAGCATTACACTTTGGGATCGAACTGATCATTACGTCGCATGAGGCGGGGCAGGTTTCTTGTACAGATCATGTGCTGCATAAAAACCTTTAGATATATCTGTGATATTATCTAACGAGTAAACCTGTCATTAAAGACAAAAATGGGTCTACATGAACAAAGAGCTAAGGATTGCTCCAGATCTTTGGAACTTAATTTATGCACTTTTTTGTTAAAACTCGTGTTATCCATTATTTGAATGGAGGATTGAAATTGCTAATGGCGCCACCATAGCAAGCTGTGTTGCTCATCTTTTCATAGACCATTCCAGCTTTTGGAAGGTGGTTGTACTTGTAGGCTTCTGTAATGTCAGTGCGGTGTACCATTTGGGAAGGATTTTTAGTATATAGCCTAAGGATATATTCTATGAATATCATAACAGTTATATAGTATAGTATGTACCCTAAAGTTGGTTAAAGGCAAATTCCTTGTAAAGTTTCAAACCTGGACATCTTATGTACTGCAGAAGCGAGAGTGATTGGGTAAACCCAGCACAATATGGCCTGGCTGTTGTGATTTCGTCAGAGGGAAGGAGTCTACCATATGGGAAACCAGAGGACATTCTTAGCAGAGATTCAGCCGCTCTCAATTGCCATACAAACGGTGACAAGTAAGCAAATTGTTTATTTACCAAAACGGGTACTAAATCTTTTGAAAAGTTTGCACAAATAGCTGATGCATATTTTCTTTGATGTAACAGTTTAACTTCAGGTACTGTTCATTGGCAATTTTTGATATAATTTTGAGGCTGTGGCGTCCTCAACTTGCTAACTCGCAAACTAGAAGAGTCACAGTTTTCTGCTTTCCACCATATTGGAGACCTTCACAAACTATGGTTGTTTTAATATTGTACGCAATTGAGTATTAGCTTTCATTTGATTCATTGTCTTAAAAAGAACTTCAAGGATTTTTCGTTTCATTTGAATTAAAAGGAACTTCAGACTCTTCGCTCTAGCCGCTCATGAAGAATCTTTGACACCTTAATCATTTTCAGAATTACTTCGTTTTCATGTCATTGAAAGAATCCTAGAAAAGCTTTGAAGAAAGTTAAAATCATAGCTATATGTTAGACTGATGACGATGAGTCTCTTGTTGCCCTGTGCTCTTTTACTTGATAATGGCGCTTCGGGCAATAGAGACTCATAGTATTACTCTGAAAATCTTGGCCCTGTTTAGGCCCAAACTTCGCAATTCCTCCAGTACCAATTAGATTGCGAGATTTGTGAATTACTATTGTTAAGGTGTAAATGTGATAGAATTTTCGATTCGATTGAAGAATTGAAAAGACTCCCACGGGATGGAGATTCGAAGCTGTGATTCTTTCATAATTCCATTGTTGATTGAAGAAAATAGGGCCAAGTTTTGCACTGTTTCATTATGAGTCCCTCTTGAGCAAGGTTGTTTACCCCCAGGTATACAAAGGACTCATCGTCATAAGTCTAGATACATGTACCATTTAAGCAGTCTTTTCAAAGACTTTTTACCCATACTTCATTTTCCTATAGTGCTATTTGTCAAGCTTAGGTGTGTCTTCTGTTGTAAATAGTAGGAACGCAAACCAGCTGTGAAAGGCTGAAATTTCATGGAATAGTACTTTGTGCATGTTTGGAAGTGTCTTGTTAACTGAAATAAGTTAACCAGCTGCCACATCTAATGAATTCATCAATTTTTGATTTATGATTTCCATCTGATTTAGAAATTCGTGGTTTGTTGTCGACTTTGGATTGTGGATTACGCCAACTGCGTACACGTTACGCCATGCACGAGGATATGGAAGGTTTGTAGAGTTTTGTAGATTTTCAATGGTGAACCAGAAATGTTTACCCGTTTGATGGGCTGAGGAATAAAAATTATGTGGTCGATATTCAAATCTGACATGTTAATCTATCAGCCCAAGGCAAACTTAGATGAGAAAGTTTAATGTGGTAAAATCACTCGTCTTTAACACCTAAAAATTAGAAAAAATCCCTGTAAGGGTTTGTGTGGCAATCGAGCATTCCACATTCCATTCTGGTCCACAGGGGTGGAAAAAGTATCGGACCATGGGACCATTGGTCCCAGAAAATATTTTGGCTCCCAGAAAGAAACAGATCACACCTAAGAATGTGCAATGTAATATGCTAACATTCTAGAAAGAAAAATTAAAAAATATGAAAGAGTGAGACAAAGTATATCAATGAATGACTTAGCAATGATTAGTGAATCACATTATCTAATATGTGCTGCAACAGATACTGTTTAGCCAGTAGCACCCGGTTTTTCTTGCCTGAGAATTCTTAGGAATTCTTGAGAAGATCAGTTCCAATGTAACAAATTTTCTAAAACACTTTGATTAATGAGGAGGAATTGCACAAAAGGTGGAATTTTGACACTTGTAATGATATGATACCTGTTCAATTATATTTTCATTATAGCTATCTTCAATAATCATAAACTTGCATACTGTGGATAAACTGATTCCTCTTGAGCCATATTATGGACTTTATTCCACTGGTGTTGAAAATTTCATCTCTGAAAATCATACCTTCATGCTTAAAATACCAAGAAGTCAGTTTTTTAATGAGCCGTTGACTTTATGTCTTGTATGGTTACAGAAAATGTTTCAATTTCTGATTGCGGTCCCAGAAAGAGAAAAATATTTTCCACCCCTGCTGGTCCATGACCTATTTGGCGCTGAAATTTGAATTCAATGAAATTCTCAGATTCAGAAATAGAATTTTTATTTCAATGGCAGTAAATTGTCGACTAGAATGGAACGCGGAATTCTCGTTCCCATACATGTCCTGTGCAGTCATTTTCCTGCTGTTGAAGATACTCATTGTTGCTTATAACGCGCTGAAAATTGTTGTCATTTGTAGATCTGCCTTGCGAAACTGGGTTTTCCAAGGCTCGAAAGAGGGCCAGACGTGGACCACATTGTACACACATACCAACGACAGTTCACTTAATGAGCCAGGGTAAGTTAGGCTTATCAATAGCCCCGAAATAGAGCGCACTTTTGCTTTCTCATATCTGAAAATTACATTTGTTCTTGATTTTTTCAAAAGTGTATGATTACTGAGAGAACGGGTTCGTGGAGTTTAGTTAGAGATACTTGATTTTTACATAAAGGCAATAAGTTTGTCGTTAAATGCACTTCAAGTGTAAGCTTAAAGTGGAATATCTTTAAAACTTATAGGACTTCTATTAAGCTTTGCATTGAAACCTTTTACAAAATGCAAAAACAATCGAAAAGACCTCAATAGAGTGCTTCACAGTAGGTTTATTGTAAGATCTTGTTGCCGTTAAGAAACTTAATTGCGAAACTTGTCCAAAGAAATGCTTCAGCATTGAAGAAATAAGTTTTCTTCGCTACGAAAATAGACTGATAATCTACATCTCTTGTATCCCTGCGGTAAACCTTGCTCAGCATCAGGTCAGGGAGCACAGGGAAATAATGGACTGAAGTAATCAGTCTAATATGAAAAGGCTCAAAGCCATGGGCATATCAATCGCAACTTTTAACTTATTGCGATCAACTCAGAAATACTACTAACACAGTGCTTTCATGACATACTCACGCTAGCAATTGGTTAACGCAACAAATAAGTTTGGAGTAAAATTCCATCATTTCCTGACTTTTTATTTCTGTTTTATGAATTTGTTCTTTGCTTTGTAATAAACAATGGAGAACATTGTATTGCATGAGCCAATCAAGTTCGTGACATTCATTCATTTTAAATTTTCATTTTAAATTTTTTAAACACGGTGGCCCCATCAGCCAAGAGTGGCTGCTTTTCAGGGGGCCGTGGCAAAACCTACTTATAATACTAAAATAAATTAAGACAAGAATATTTACAATGTTAAACTGGAATGAATTAAGAATTAAAAGCTATTTACATTTGAGTCTACATTTAAAAGTAGACAGTGAGGGCGCTAGCTTGACCTCATGTTCTTACTTATTCAAAAATTCAAAAATTGTGACATATGCCCTGTAACGTAAGAGATGTACTGTTATGACGAGAAGCTCTCGAGACTGTTCAGTAATGTTTGATGCATTCTCCCGAAAAGTGCAAACCAGTCAAACTGTCTCAAGTGGTTTGCTAAAACGTTCAAGCATGATTAAATATATTTGTAAGTTGTTAGAAGTTGCGGTTCCCATGTGCGGATTTTGGCTGTTTTAGAAGTTGCTATATGCATATTGCGTTGTCTCCTTGCAGGTCAACGGCAACATGGGTCATAGATGCTCCTTCATCATCAGATGGCAGCCAGCCTTGGCGCATGTTTCGTATCCAGCAAACCGGACCAAATGCAAGTGGTCAAACACATTATCTTTCACTATCAGGTTTTGAGCTCTATGGAAATGTCACTGGTGGTACTGAAGATCCAGCAGGTGTGTCATTCTCTCTTTTCTCACTTTGTTGTTCTTCATTGTTAAATAAACATCATTCCCATCATTGATTTGGCTTATATCTTGTCCCTTGTTGTCCTGAAGATAAAAAGGGAGTATTACCACCCGACGAGGGACTTTGCTGGACAACGTTTTTAGATCAATTTTTGGTGTAGAACACGAATCTGGGTGTTGATCGACGGTTTCGGGGGCCATTCGGAGATAAAGAGAGCTTTAGGCTAAAAATCTGATATCAGATATCTGAAATCTACCGATTACACTTGATCAAAAAGGACTCATAACATTACGATGAAAAAGGTGGGCCCAAGTTTTCAAAATAGCGTAAGCAAGCGGAAGTTCTCGTATACTCAACAAAATGGCTCAAAAATCCTGTTTAAAGAGCTCGAACATTGAAAAGCAAACTGTTAGTATAAACATTGGTGTTGTCTTGACGAACAAATTGCCAAATGCATACCTTTCAGGCAGTAATTTTCCTCTGTAGAAACAAAATAGATCCAGTGAAGCTGCGAGTACTTTGTACCTCCTCAACAGCTTTTTTGTATGCACAAACTACACAACTGTCTGCATAGCGTCTCATGATTGGTTGAAAGCTATATTCGAGCAATTTGATTGGTGAATACGGAATCACTATACGCGTGCCCAAATTGGGCCCACTTTTGAGTGTAACCGTATGATATTGACTAAGTGATATCGGCAAATCAAAGAACGCTGTTATGAGTCTGGTCATTGGTATTTTTATCCCCTATCAAATCAATTTTAGAGGGGACTGCGTCGTCAAATTGTAAAAAATCTGCAAGCATCATTGTTTTTGGCTTATATCCATTAGTTTCTTCAGTTTGTTTGGTGACTTTCTCGCAAGCCAGCCACTAAAAAGTAGCCACCTGAAATTCGCTTATATCTGAGCAATCGAGCAGAGGTATGAATATTTTGTTTGTTGCTCTGTGAAGTACAAAGATTTCTCTTCACAATTGTGCTTTTTTTAAAAAAAGATCAAAAGTCTGTGATATTTCATTTGGAAAAGCTGCAAAATCAGTGTCTCAACAAAAATCTGGAGCCCCTTTAAACCAACTATTGAGTCTTGCATTTTCCAATATCAATGCCATGGAACTAATTATACAGTAAAACTGTAGTATTTTGAAGCATTATGACTTCGGACCTTTGTTTATTTTGTAAAATTTTATTTGCTTTTTGATTTTTCCGTTTGTAAATGATATGGAGGTTGTGTTTTTCTTCTCGACATCGCTGCAATGGAGGACACTTTGCCAAATATCGCAGGGGGCAGAAGCTATTGTACTAGTCAAAAATTGTTGTTTATTTCCATTGTTTTCGAACAAAAATGCGTTGTTCAAGCCAACATTAGGGGTGATCGCACCCCCTCGCTCCCACGCCCCCAAGTGTCCCCACTGATTGGAGCATTACGCCTAATGAAAAGTTGGGCAACAGATGCATGTTACTATCAGTTTTGTCTACCTAGCATATTGAAAATCTGAGCACCCGTTAGAAGTTACAGATCACCCCCAACTGAATTCCATGAACACCCAAGGAAATATTTGGCATTTGCTGATTTGGCTAATCACGAATCTGACTTGCAGTGTAGAAAAAGTAAAAAATATTCGATGACTAATAAAACATTTTGGTGATACAATGGATTTAACCTTTGCCATATTTGAACAAATCCAACGTTCTGATTCGCATAGGTTCATTGCTAACAGAAAATGACGAGAATAGCCGCAAGCAACGTCGTGTCTTTAGATCGCAAGTTCTCAGACAAATGGCATATGGTGGCAAGGAAGGTGTAGATTTGAAGTTGCTGAAAGAAAGAGCAAGACAACTTGGAGAAGCAGTTGAAGCAGTCACTTCAGAGGTGAAGAATGAAGGTATGAAAGAAGTATAGAAATAGATTAGGGGCCTTCATTGACCAAGGAGCTTTATAACTTGACTAACGCTATATTATTTCATCTTTAGTCGACAGCAGATCACTCTCTTAACTCGTTCTTGTGCAGTTATAACTGATTCTTGTACCAGTTGAGTGAAAATATTAATCTTTCAGTCAAACGCTCACCTCGATATGATGGTTTTGTGTCATAAAATCATTCACCTTTTTGACCCAAAATAAGGAACATGGTGGGCAGGGGTTTGTGTGGAGACGAAAACTCCACGTTCGATTTAGATGTATAATTTTCTTGCCACTGAAATGTAAATTCAATACAATTATTTGTTTCAGGAATAGAATTTGAGTATCAATAACTATTGCATCTTAGACTGCGCTCGCACGATACCGGCACATTTTGATAACGATAAAGATTGTGACGGATAGGTCTCCGGTTCACATGAAAACGGGACATTTTTTGCTGGCAGATTCTGAAAACGGTAGATTTTGAAAACGAAACTTTTACCGGCACAAGTTGAAAACGGCATCGTGTGAACAGTTGAAAGTGATAAAAACAGAGCATTTTTCGACGCTTTTGGTACGAGGATGATCGGCTCTTAGGCCCCGTTTACACGGGATCGGATCCAAATGGATCCGTACCCAAAGTGTAACGGATAGGCCTTGCGTTTACACGGGACTCGAAGGATCCGAACCCATTTGGATCTGCTATCCGTACCCAAACGGGATCACTTTCGAAGGTGATCCCGTTTGGATCCGATCCCAAAAGGGTCTCGTGTAAACGGGTGGGATCGGATCCAAACTGGTACGGATAGGAAGTGACACGATTAAACTGAAAATCCTTTGTTGAAATTTCAAAGAGGGGAATCAGAGATGAGACAGAGTCTATTAGAGTGAAAAATTTCAATGGATCTGATTAAAATAGGAGAAAAGGTTTACTAGAGCGCTGCTGAGAATCCATAAAATCCAAATGGATCCGATCCCGTGTAAACGCGAACAGTTCTGGATCCGAACCCGTGTAAACGCCGCTCAAAAAGTGGATCGGATCCAAATGGATCCGATCCCATTTGGATCCGATCCCGTGTAAACGGGGCCTTAGGGTGCAGGTACATTTCCTCGGCATTAATGCCTTGCAGCGAGATCTTACCGTTGACGAATTGTTCCGGTATCTTGTGAACACTAGCTCAATTTTTTATGATTTTATCATTCAACGGCCACAAAAATGGCATAGGTATAGAGACTTATTTTACGATCAAGATTCATTGGTTTTCCTCGTAATATTAATGACTGTGTGAAATTCTGTCCGTGAAAGTTGTAATTAAAGAAACATAAGCAAGTACTTCTTCATAACTCCAGTTATTATCTTTCTCCAGGATGGGTTGATGTTCCTTGGGTACAAAGCACTACTGCGCCATCACAGAAATCAAGCGGTCAGGACAACAGCAACGTCAAAGTAGTTGACATATCTCATCCAGATGTGCAGACAGCCATGTCACAAGCAGAAAAGAAAGAAAGCAAGGACAATAAGGAGTCTAGAACGTCCACTTTTAGGTCAAGGACTGGGAGGCTGAGGGAGAGTTTAGGCCCTGCCGCAAGGAGGCTTCATAAACAGAACTTAACAGATGCTGGTGAAGTTGAAAACCAGACGAATATATCGCGAGATATGAATACATCAGCGAGAGAAATCTCAGCTGATTTAGCAAATCTTCGATTGTTGATGGCCGTTGAGGATCTTCTTGATAACGCATCTTCAGATCTCGTAGCGAGTGCACTTGCAGAAGCCGCAAGTCTGGATCAATTAAGAGCCGCCACAAACTCTATTCAAAGATCATTCTTACAATCTAACCGGGACAGGCAAAGTGGGTCGTCCCAAGGATCGCGCGAAAGTAGCTCGCCTCCAAGTATGCTCGAAGCAATCGATGTGCAGACTATGTTAAGGAGTGTTAACAGACGCCAGTTTAATGAGTCGAGTGTCCCCCCACCCGTTCCACCGGTACCGTCAGCAGTTTCGGAAGAAGATCCGAAATCTGAGGAAACCAAAGAGGGTGCTTGTGATAACGAACATAAAGCATCGACCGTTGAAGTTGATGTTCAAGATAATGAGCAAGAAGCAACGAACCAGGAAGAAACGAACCAAGAGGTAACGGACCAAGAGAATCCTGATTTGCATGTGTACGCAGATAGTAATACCATTCCTGACACAGAGTCTGTTGCGACCCTTGTTGCCAGTGATACGATCCTTGCTAGCGAGGGTGTTACAGACGATGATTTACACAGGGAAGTCGAAGTGACCACAAATGATCTGACTGTTGTACCCATTGAAGCAATTGAAGATAAAACATTGAGAGGAGAAAAAGAAGAACCTAGTAATATTTTGTTTGATATCAACGCAGAAAAAGCCAAGGATGAGGCAAGTTCCGTTCTTGGGATGGATGATGTGGTGACAACTGAAATTGTTCTCGCTATTTCTGAAACCGGTAATGCCAAAAATGAGGGAATGGCTGGCCCAAGACTAGAGAAGGGTTCTGAACCATTCGAAGGTGCTACAAAGAGTGAACGCACTGAACAGGGTGAGGGCACTGAACGGGGTGAATGTACTGAACGGGGTGAAGGCGCTGAACATGTTGAAGGCGCTGAACAGGGTAAAATTGCTGCTCAAAGTGATGTTGTTGGACAGATTAAGAGTGCTGCTCAGGCCGAAGTTGCTAGACAGGATGAAGGTTCTGAACAAAGCGAAGCTAGTTTATCAATAGATCCTACAAAGGTAAAAGACAAAGTAGCATCAGCAGAGATTAACACTGCTGAACATATACGAATCGAAAGAGAGAGATCTTCCGATTCATCGAGCTCCGATTCGTCTGTTCCAGACATTAAAGATGAAGCGACAGAAATATTGTCGGTTGAAAATGATCCAGTCATTGTGCATGCCGAAGATAAAGAGAGTTTTGTGACAGAGTTTTTTGATGCGAGAAGTGATGAGCTTTCAGAATCAGATAAGAATCGACACAATGAAATAGGAAGAGAGATGCCACCAGATGAAAGTGATATGTTGTTCAGCAAGAATACTGAGGTAGGCTTTCAAAGACTTAGAGGCCGTTGGCATTTGATTTTCATAGTTTTTTACTGGAATTTTACCGTTTAGGATTAATAGGACTAGTTTGTGGCCCGCTAAGAAAGGAGGAAACTTTCTGAAGCCAAATTTCTACTTTCGAATTTAAAGCGATATTTGTTTATCGCAATACTGAAGAATTCAAGGTGAAGGTGAAGGTGAAGTTGCGGTTTTTAGCGTCAAGCGCTGGGATCGCAGAAGTAGCTTAGCGCTAATCGAGCCCGCGACACCTTGTCGTGGTGCTCAAGTGATGAGCCCCTACTGCGTCTCGAACCCACTCGCCTTACTGTTCTGGCTTCCAAGTCAGAGGATTACACCACTGCGCCACAATACCTTCAAATGCCATATCTTTGTCATACTTGTGATATAGCAAGTGTCACCTTCACTTTTATAGCATACTGAAACGACCCATTGAGGCTGAGCAGGCCATCAGTAATCTAGGCCAACGTGATCTATACCTTGCTTTCTGCTAAGATTTAGGACGAGACTCTCTACATGGGTGGGGGAGGGATTAAAGTTAGCGGCCAAATGTCGCAAAAATATGAAAGTCGAATGTTGACGGTCCTGTACTCTGACTGATTAATGAAATCATTTACCTATGGATCTCTTTTGACATTGGTCACAGAAATCTTCAGGTCAGATCCAGAAGAGGAAAAATGAGGATGGAAAAGGGTATGCCGGGTGAGTCTAAAAAAATCTACGCATTTGGCGGGCTGTGGAATTAAAAAGTATGTGACCGATCGTCAAAACTGAAATGTGAATCTATCAACGGTCAACTTAAATGAGAAAATTTTGTCTGGTAATATCCCTCATCTTATAGACCCGGAAATGAGAAAAATTCTGATAAAGACCATTTTTGGGAACAAAAAATTCCACAGTTCATGAGTTACTATTGCAATTCGAATTCTGTGTCTCGAACTGGCAATGCAAACTTCAATGCCACATAAAGTATGGACCAGAATGGAACGTGGAATTCTCGATTCCCATACAAACCCCTTACAGGCATTTTTTTGTTTCTGGGTCTTTAAGATGGGTGATTTTACTAAACAAAGTTTCTGATCTAAGGTAGCCTGTGACAGATAATTGACATTTTTAATTCTGAATATCGGTCACCTACATTTCATTCTATAGCCCACTAAGCGCGTAAACTTTTTTTAATTCACCCTGTATATCCGATGCTCTATAAGTCACTATTGTGTCCTTTTTTAGATGAATAAATTACAATTACCTTTTCGTTTCCTAAATCAAACACATTTCCTATTTGCTTAATTTTTGTCAATGCATGTCTCAATAAAGCTCAATTTCCAATTAGCTGTGAATGTGGCTATATCTTTTTCAGGTCGAACTTACCGTACCTGAATTGCCAGAAAGGATTGATTCGTTAGAAAAGACCCCAGAAGGCATGACACTGCTAGAAGCAATAGAAGCCAAATTGGTTTACGATTCATCCGAAGAAGATGATGATGATGATGATGACGAGGATGATAACGAAACTGATGATGCAGTTATTCAGAAGGAGGGCTTGAAAATATATCCTAAAGGAGATAAAGGCGGGAAAGGAACAAAAAAGATTGTCAGAGAATTGCTGATGAGTGCGGGAAATAAGCATCAAATTTCCAAAGATGGGTAAGATTTTGTTTTCATAAACCCGAACTTGCCCAAGAATAAAAATTCC
Source organism: Aurelia sp. 4 Dawson et al 2005 (assembly GCA_964019985.1). Classification (NCBI taxonomy): domain Eukaryota; kingdom Metazoa; phylum Cnidaria; class Scyphozoa; order Semaeostomeae; family Ulmaridae; genus Aurelia; species Aurelia sp. 4 Dawson et al 2005. The sequence continues at coordinate 23,222,052 of OZ026494.1, forward strand.
ATTGACCAAAAATCAAGGTCGTAGTATCGAATAAACATTTCGTTCTAATTAAAGGTGTCCGCGGTGCTCCATGGTCGCTGTTGTTTACTTTCTAGGCATTCAATCAAAACGCTTTGTTGCTTCCATGACTGAAAATTGTTGCTTTTATAACGATTCTGTTTTCAACAAAGTTTAAGATCTTTGCTCCCAAACAGAAGCAAATCTCACAGCACGTTTGAATCCAATTCGTCTAGATCTAAACCAGGCATGGTAAGCTGGCGAAAGAGATCTCTTCGCATCAAGTCAAACTTGTGGCAGTGCTTTTAAATTTCGTAATGTGGAATAACTGATACCGTAGCATAAAGTAGGACACACGAAAGTCCTGCTCATGTGCTTTGTTTTTCTTTTCATAAAACAATTGTTAAGCGTTCAATTAGCTTTGCTACCCAGCTTTTAAAAAAAAACTGTGACTGCCTTTCCCCAATGCACGCAAATAGCAGCATTTAAATTGCAAGTCAAGATGTTTTCTATATGTTTGAACTCCTTGGAATTCGCCATTGCGATCAGATGTTCATACTGTCAATCATTTTTTGAAGACATTTTCGGGCTAAACAAACGAAAGCTTTCCCAAGATCTTTTACCGCCCATTTGATGCTTTTGGATTAGGAGTAAAAGGCCTTGTGAGGAAGGAAAGTACAGGCGCTTGACAAATTGAGCACCTCAAAAGTTCCAGGTGCTTGATTGAACACCTGGAAAAAGAAGTTGATCAAACAACATTGAAAGTCATTGCTGGTATGTGACATAGCAAAAATAGATAGCAAGCAATGATGAGAACAGGCCAAAGATAAGCAAACATTTGTAGTGAAATTGATATGGACACTCACTATTTCATAAAGCTTTATCCGCCCAGGCGCTCACTTTATCAAGCTCCTAGAAGTTTCCAGGTGCATATGGCAGTTCTTGATCGAGCTCAAGCACCTCTCCTTGCAAGCCCTGAAGTAATTTGGATATTTTTTCTACTTTCATCAAGCGTGAAGTCACCATCTGCAACGGAGATTGAGAAAAAAGAAGAAACTCCTACTACTAAAGAAAACAGCAAGCCATCAAATGCATCACTGCAGACATGCTCCTTAATGGTCGACATGGAGGAGGATTATATGGAAGATTATCCAATGGACGAAGGAGATGACACCGATGAATTCGAAGATATTGAAAACGAGGATGAAAATGACCCAGATGAATTATATGAACGCACTTTAGAGGTTAGTTTGTTCTTCAAAAGAGTCTGCATCTTTCTGTACAAACCTCCTTCCTAGGTTGATTCGCCCATGACAGGGGACAAATGCAATTTAGAGGGCTTAGCTAAATGTCACATTCCGTCTGCAACTATTGAACTGAACCCTGTCCCATACCCCAACAGGCCTAACCCCAAACCTAAGCAAACCCTCAACCCTAAGTTACCCTAACTAATCCTAACGTACCCTAGCCTTCCCTAAACTCTCTTCTGAAACTAACCCTTACTCTTACCGGATGACACAAAACAACATAGCATTCGAATGCCACCCGGATAAACTGCACTCTAGCCCAAGCCCACAAGAAATCTAGAAATCACCAAAATTTCATCATTATGCATATCTTTATATTTTCTTCGTTTCCATTTCTTCCTTTCTTCATTTCCAAAATGCATTTGAGTATTGTCCTGTGTGAGGAAATTCCTTACGATTTTATAAGGGTTCTACTCTCTTTATCAAGCATTCAAGCTCTCTTTTTCGCAAACAAGAAATTTTTGTGAAGTCAAATTTACGTATCTTTTCTGTGCTCATAAAAACGTGATAAAAATGATAAAGTAGTATGATCTGTTGGCTTTTTAACTAAAATTTGACCGATTCCAATCAGTCGGGTGCCCTTGGTGCCAGGAATAGACCTTTTTAGCTATTCTACAAAAGAGCCTGGATCAAGCGATATTTTTATACAATTTTATACGCGAGGTTCGATAGAATGGCGTTAGAGCTTCGATCGCAATTGTGCACATTCGAGAATTCTACAACTTGTAATGAAATATCGTTCGATCTACATTCGTTTTCAGAATAGCTAAAAGGTCTATTTTTGGAAGTTGGAAATATTTTCTTGCTCTCCTGGCATACCTGCCTTAAGAAACAGACATTGTTTACTGCTTGCTTGTTTGCCTTGTGAGTCTATATGTGCAAAATTTTGGCCGTCAAGATCTAACAGACTTTTATGTGAACCACAAGATTACGATCACAAAACTTCATTAGTTCCTCGTATGCATGGATACTGGTATTTTCCCCTCGCCAGAATTTGTATGATTGTCATTAATCAAACATGCAGCGCCGAACTGTCAAAGGTTCATCTGCCAGTGTTCTTATGTAATCTTTATATTGGCAGGTAAACCAGCCAAGTTCATCAACAGACAGGCCTGCTGAAGTTCGACGTAGACAGTGGGATGATGATTATGTATTGAAACGACAATTTTCTGCTCTCATCCCCGCGTTTGATCCAAGGCCAGGGAGGACAAATGTTTCACAACATCAAGATGTCGAAATACCTGAACAAGGTAACTGATTTATCTTTGTATTTGTTTTTACTCGAAATCGCTTTTGATCAAATAATATATCACGTGAGATTTGCGAGGACGCAAAATGGTTTTTAAAAAACCCTTATTTGTTTTTATTCGCGGGTGTGTTTTGAGAGCGACTTTGATATTTCCCAACTCGTTTTACTTGTACCAAATGATCATATCAATGTTGCTAGAAGGATACCAGTTGACTTGAAAGGCAATTGTTCGCAAAGTTGCATTCACGTTTTTGACGGGGTGTTGCAAACAACCTTCATGAGCAACAGTTATGAGCTTACACTAACCACTAAAGGTCAAAGTGTTGTTTTGAAATGTTTTAAGCGTCATATTTCTTACAATAAACTTTTGTGATAGGATTTTTGAAACCAATTTTAGAATGGAGTTCAAGATTGTGATGCAACTATTCAGTACCTTTACTACCGATGAAATTTTATTACGAGTTAGTACAGTAAACCCCCGGAGGAGATGAAGGTGTTGTGGCGCCGTGTTGTAATCCACCGACTTTGCAGCCAGAACAGTCAGGCGGACGGGGTTCAAATCCCACCAGCACCTATTGAGCGTCATGACAAGGGGTCGCAGACTCGATTAGCGCTTAGCTATTTCTGCGATCCCAGCGCTTGGCGCTGAAAACCGCAACTTCACCTTCACCTTCACCTTCACCCGGATATAAGAACCTGCAAAAGTGAGAACCTAGAGGCTGTTTTTTCCCTGAATATTGGACCTTGTAATTAAGAACCTTTTTGCACACAGGCTCACACAGGTTCTTATTGCAAGGTTGGCAAAAGTGATTTTGATTGTTGTTATTGAGTTCATTTTGGTCCCAATTGGTTGTTAAAGTTTGACTCTCCTCCCCAAGTAGTTGTTAGGCCCATGACTCTAAAAGGGCCTACACAATGCACTTTCGAATAAGAACTTCTAAGCTTTGAAATTAGTGTTGTACCTTTGAAATAAGAACATATTTGAGCCTCCCCCTCAAAAGGTACGTTCTAATAGGCGGGGATTTAGTCTATTTTCGTCAAGAGATTGGTCCTTTTACTGGAGTAAATATGTCATGCGATAAAACGCAAGCATTGAGTTTAGGAGGAGCTTGTTTTATTTTGGGATATAGTAGCATGAAATCTACATACCAACCGTCTTCTTTTTGAAGGTGAAATCATTGTACAAGAAGAGACAAAAGAAGACGAATTACAACTGATAATTCGAGGGACTATAGCTGGGGTATGTCTCTCAATGATTGAAGTCTTTCTTCAGTTTTTTACCCTTTCTGCAGAAAAAGTGCGTTTCCCTAGGCTATAACAGAGATCATTGCGTGAATTTTCTAGTTGATCTGGAAATTGTGTTGCTCCGTTTTTGTTGCTGCTGTTTTCCACTTAAGGTGTTATTCTCGGAGCTACATGGTAAGATAAACAGCTTCTGAATGTTTAAATTTTTCTTTATTGCTTGAAAGTTTTGTGCACATCAGTTTGAAAGTTGCTAATTTGCTGGTGCTGTCATCAAAAGTACAGTTTGGAATATTGACCAGATATTGATTGCGCTACATTCATCCACGGTAGTGGGGACTTTGCAGTTTGGTGGTTTAGATTTTCAGAAATAACGAATGATCTTGAATTGCCTCTCATGTTTTTGGTGATCTTTCAGGGAAAAGAAGTGGAGATACCCTTAACAGATCCCAGCGCTTCAATATTCTCATACATTCAAAAGCTAGCAACGTCAATTTCAAGCGGCAACAGCAAACTGGACAAACAGATCAGGCTGTGGGAGCCCACATACACGTAAGTCTGCTCAAATGAATCGTAAAACCTCATACTCATCTCTCTTCTGAAAGTCCTTATTGTTTTGAGAAAATTTGTGCTGGATGCGAGAGAAACTCTTAAAAATTTGAAAAAGAAGGAATAGGAAATGATTTCAGTGGTGAACACTTGGTTGTAAAGGGGTGCAGAACAAAATCTTTTGTGTGAAAATTATGGATATAAACAACCTTTTTTCAACTTGAATAGCAGCTTCCCCAACTTTTGACAGAAACTATGATCGCATTCACATGTAATATCCCATGCTTCTTGTTTACTGATGAGGCACGTTTTTCAGGCAATGTCTTGTGAAACATTCCAATTGTTTGTACTCATATGATCTTTCTGTAGTTACCCACGAGAAGTCGCTCTTTCTACGCAAATGGAACACCAAAACAAGATAAAAGTCATGTTTTCAAAGAGTGTACACGTGTGGAAAGGACCAAATATGTATTCAGTTGATATGTATTTTCCAGCAGATTAAGCTTCAAATTTACCATCCTTCTATCCACCTTAGGATTGTCTACAAATCTAAGGATGCGAAGACTGATGCCAAAGAACAGCCACCAGTAAGTTATTTTCGGGTGAACTCTAGATCTTTTTGTCGTTGCATTCAACATCAATTGAGTGTCTCTCGATTGTGTCGTATACGCCACGTTGAGATAGGACTATATTGAAAATAAACATGCGAAGAAACCGCAATTTTCAAACCTTTTTACATTCATTTATTTCGAATAATGTTTCGCTTGCAATCTTTTCTCCAAATTTCATAAAAATGTTCCGATACTCAAAAAGAATCTCCACGAGTCTCTGTGAAAATGAGACCATGGTTGATAAATCCAACTGGTGAAGATAAACACAGGAATTTCGATTTCGTTTTCGTAGTGATAAAGAAGAGTCACTTTACCTTTTGATGATTGTTTGATACACCGTTGCTGTTTTCATTCTATCACTGGTGAATGAAACATGTACTTATTACATTCGTTTTATCAATGTTACCTTTAATTTTTTGCATATCAAAAATTATGTGCTTCCTTGCAGTACAAATGGGAAGTTAGCTTTGTTGACAAGTTCTTAGGAACCACAAAACTGCCAAAGAGGGAAGTCGTCACGTATCTTCAAGAAAATTCTGACACTGAATTCATTCGAAAATGGAAGCTGACTGGGACTACAAAAAGTTGTAAAAGGCAAAGAAATTGTAATCAGCTGAGCCATGCCTACAAAGTGAGTTGACTTTGATGCTTTTTAAGCTCATGTATTGTACTATTTCCTTGTTTGTTTTCCGCCCGCCCCGTTGAATCTTACGCACATTATTACTCTGCAACAAGTGAAATACCTTGATCGCAATAACTGATCAGTTTGACTGTCTTTATCCATTAAAAGCCGACAATTTCGGACGAATAAATTTCGAACAGAATATTTTCGGAAAAATATTTTTCTGACTTTGTCAACGAATTTCGAAAGTTTTCAAAAATTTCTCTGACTTTATCACCGAATTTCGAAAAATGCCAAGAAACGCAAAAATCACGAAACTTTCTGCCCGCAACAGTTTCTGCCCCTAATGTAAGCGGAACATTTTCTGTAGATTGAAGCTATTTGTATTGATTTGATGATGTGAAGGCATCAGGCACTTGTTTGTCCTTCGTTTTGCTTGCTTGACAATTTACCTTCATGTTGTAGGACTTTTGTAAGATGAAGGACATGGAAGCGAAACAGTCAGAAGAAGCTTGTAAGGCTGAAGAAGACGCGAAACCCGATGATGAAGACGTTTTTGCGCCTGTTCCTGCTGAGATATCTCAGGCCAAAGAAGTATTGGATTTGGTGAAGTCCCTTCATAGACTATGTGAAGAGAACAGCCAAGTTACAAGTTTATCAGGTATGTTATTAAGTAAGTTTGGCCAGGGTTAAAGGAGATTCAAATGCAACTTAATGGTGTAGTGTTTCATTAAAATTCATACCGATTCACAGAAAACATTGTCTCCACTTAAATACTTGTCTGTCTTGATTAAAATGTTAAACAGTTCGAGCCTGCTTGTTGGCACGTCGTGTGTATAGTTACTTCAGATCGAGCTTAACATGCTTCCAATCTCATTTGACATGGCATTTGACATTTGACATGTGGCATTTGACATTTGGCATGTGGCATTTGACATTCTTCAAGAAGTTTGCAACTTCTATTCATAGATAACTATCTATTCGATGTCCCTGAAGAAGAATTTATATCGATGAAGCTGACAAATAAACTTGTTCAACAGATTCAGGTTCGTATTATATGTTCCTTGAATTATCTTTGAATTCTTTATACCTTTTCTTGGCTTGAATGTTGCCTCTTAGATTGAGTGGCCTTGATTTTATTCTGCTGTCATGGAGATTTTTAAGTTTTCCGACGGAGGAAAGATACAGTTTCAAACAAGATATAGAAATTGTAAGGAGTGCATCAATATAGTCTCGTATGAAACTCACAAATGTTTGCAAATCAGTGCGATCCATAGCAACACTTTGATTGGAAAAAGATGGCATTCGGGCCATTTAACCAAGCTACATTGCATATGATGGTGGAGTTTCGTAGAGGCAATTGTCAAATCTGTTACAGAACGCGATGCATCATGGTAAAATGCCCCTTTGCGTCACTTTTTCTGCAATGGACCTTTTGGAATATTAAAAAGGAGACTTGAGAAAGCTATATGTTCTGGTAAATGGCGGGCAAATTTATCACTACCAGATTGCTATTACTAATTTTTCATTACCAGATATAATTATTGCGAAGTTTCTTCTCCATATTCATCACAACAATCTTTCTTGTTTCTTGCCTCATTCATGAGCTTATCGATCATCTTGGAAGGAAAATGACGAATACCCTCTTGCTTTCCCGCCAAATCTGTTTGATGCGAGGTCTCCCTCGCGTTACTGCGCACATGAGTCATCGGACATCCATCAGGCGTTTTTGCATGTTTCGGGCAGTTACTTCTCAGGGCTTTCTTAATTTCAACCATGAATTTAAACCAGCAGTTATTAGGGAAGTCTTTCATTCGTAGGAGCTCCGTGGCAGTCAATTACCAGATTTGTGTCCGCCATTTACAAGGACAAATCGCTCTCTCCGGTCTCCTTTTTGATCGTCTAAATGGTCCATTTTCTACTGCAAGCTGTGGATGCTGAAAGAAGTTTCTTTTGCGATACTCAAAGATTATTGACCTAAATTACAACGATCTTTTGAAGCAGCTTTGATATGCATGATGTTCTGAATTTTTTACCATCATTTCACTGCCGAATTTTGTAGACACTTATCTGCCTTTTATTTTTTCTACAGGAACCACTTGTCCTTGCGTCTGGATCTTTACCTGCATGGTGCGAATTCCTTGTCATCAATTACCCACTGCTGTTCCCATTCGAAACAAGAAAAATGTATTTTCAGGCTACCGCTTTCGGCTGCTCGAGGTAAGTAATCATGCATACAAGGTTGAAAATGTCACTGGTATCATATGATTGAAACAATCAGAAAGTATTTTGTAGCCTTCTAGGAAGTCCCAGGGGGGGGCACTTCGTAACTTTCAATACGGGGAGGTCCATGCCAATATTTGGGTCTGAAATTTTTCGTAAATCAATATTTGGGGTCTGTGAATTACAACATGGACAAAAATCCAATATTTAGGGTCCACAAATCTGAAAAATGGAAGAATCGTGGAATTTGGTGCGGGTCTCCAAAATATTGGACTCAATATTTGGGGTCCCCAAAACGTTAGGCTCAATATTTTGGGTTCAGCAAGGAAATAATGGCATGGACCTCCCCGTATTGAAAGTTAGGGAGTACCCCCCTGGGCTAGGAAGTACAATCTCCATTTGAGAGTTTGAGCACGTGGGCGCTGGAGCTAGAGCTCAGATGATAGATTAGCAGGACGGCCACTTGCCAATAATCTTTGTAGAACTCTAATCTCAGCATCCTCGTATTCCAAACCTCTCAAATGGAGGTCTATATTTTGGTTTGGGTTTTTCCCGCTTTTGACACCTCTGGAGAGCGTATTGCTATGTTGTTATTGGATGGATTTTTGATGTAGTGAGGTTAGATTTATGTATAGAATATCTGAATATATAGGGAGCCTTTGTAATGTATGTTACTTCCTCCATAGGTCCATAGTATGGTTACAGAATATGCACGATGCAAATCTGGAAAGAAATCGAGGCCACGCTGCTAGGAGGCTAGAGCCGCAAGAGATCAGAATCGGGCGGTTAAAACACGAGAGAGTTAAAGTCCCAAGAGAGGAGAAAGAGGTTTCTTTTCATGCCTTAAATTATACTTTTAGCACATTTGAATGATGTTAAAGCAGTCTGTCTCATTTGTTATCCAGTCTGTCTGCAGTCTATCTGATTTTAAAGCTCGACAAAACAGATGTATTTGTAAATTTATGAATTAGAATAATGGGGAGCTGATTGTTATCACCTTCTATGACTGCAAATGTCAGAATGATCAATAGCTTTTCAAGTCTCTTATTCTTTGTATTGGCCTTTTCATCCAATCAGGAGCGCCACAGACTGCCTTTGAACCGTTTGAAGTTTATGATCAGGTATGATTTTGCACTCGACACATTTCGTTGTGTCCATAAATATGATTTAGGCCCTTTTGTTAAGGATGGAAATACAATAATGAAAGGGTGTTGCCATTGACTTTTCCACTGTTCATAGGTTGTTCAGTTAGTTCTAGTGTGTCTGAATTCCTGCAACATGCTTTGCAGGTCGTCCAAATGTCATGTTTGTGGAATTTCTGCAAAGCTATAATGCAAGATTTTTAAGACTGATTATTTGCCTTTGATTTGTAGCTTCTTCAGTATGCCTTACGACTTCTTGATTTCCATGCTGGAAGGAAAGCAATTCTTGAGGTTTGTGGACTATTACACTTTGATTTCAGTCTCAATATCAGATATAAAAACACACTAGTTAGACTTTTTGACAGAATAATTCATTATTTTAAAATCGTATAATTTCTACTGCTGCGCCTTGTATGACTGTTACACGTTTTTTTATAAGAAACTTGGATCAGGCCATAATACTAAAAGTTTCTCAATTTCACTTGAAATTTTGTCCATTGTAGTACCAAAAGTTTCTTAATTGGTTTCTTATTTTTGAATGCATGAATTATCAATGTCGTCGCTAACATTGCGGCAGATATGTTTCTTGGCATTTAAAACATCATAACATAAATTACAGTGTTCTGTTATGTTGAAAACACAAATGGTTAGATAATATTGCTCGAGAATAAAGGTTTGGCAATTTATTTGCTATGATATCCATGCTTTTAACTTTGAAAAGTGTCTTTATACTTCTAAGACATAGTACTAGAGTTTCTTAAAATTTTGGCTATCGTAGTACTAGTTTCTTATAAGCCAGTTTCTTATAAAAAAACATGTCTTCTTGCTCCGCTTATGAGTGGTATCAAGCATATTCTTGTAAAGGATGCTAAGGGAGCGTTTTCACCATTCTTAATGTTTTATTAACATCACAAGCATAACTTAGTAGCCAGGGAGCTGGGAGGACAGGAGCCCCCAGTGTTGGAAAATTATTCAATAGTCAGCTTTTTTCCGGGAAAAAGTCCGCCCTTAGTCGAGCAGACATGTTGGTATACAATGGACTTCTTATCGGGCAGCCCCCTAGAGTTGGTCTTCCCGTTCATTTAAGATCACAGATAAATGCGCGTTTGCTTTTTTGGAGGTTATTTTGGTCGCGAAGATCTTCAAACCGTGCTGTCTGGTTCAAAATCAAACCCTTACTGGTGCTGAAGTCTATTTCGGTAACTAGTTTGCTTCTAGCATGCAGCTTAATGTACACGACAGATCTTGGCATCATTGGCGGAGCTAGAGATATATAAATCATTGTCTCTACTTTTGTTTCACTGATTTACTTCTTTCAGATCGAATTTAGAGAAGAAGAAGGCACTGGCTTAGGACCAAGTCTTGAATTCTATGCTCTCGTAGCGAAGGAGTTGCAAAAGAAAGAACTTGGAATGTGGGTTGTCAGTGATACTTTCCACTTTATTGGCAGTGAGGTGAGCTGTAACTTCTGTCTTCATCTCAGCTATTGTAAAACATAAAAGACCATTTGTTATCCAGTAAATGTCGTGTGTCACAGGTCCATATGAGGCTCAAAAGTCTTTTCCAACTTGAACTGCATAGCCCTACTTAGCTTTCATCGTTCAACCTTACCTTTTATTCTTAGATAGTTCCTTGTTTCTTTTTCTTTCATGCTACTCACTGCCAGTGGCTGCGCCAGCTCCAAGAAAACTGTAAAGGACTTAATGGGAGCCTGAGGGCTTAGCTCTTAAAAAGAATTTTCAAGACCATCGACCATGCATTTTTTATACATTAGATTCACTGTGTAGTTTTAAGCAATCATTGAAGACATACCTATTTAGGTCGTGTTACTCTTAAATATCGGATTTTAGAAAATAGGAACAATGAGGTCAAAACTTAGTTTTTTTTAAGTATTGATTAATTTAATCTATGATGGACTTTTTAACTGAATAGGTTAGATATTTTAAGTATATTTCGTTCATAACATTATGTAAATTAGCTATATCCTGGACTCTAATTTTAATAGTTATGTTGTTTGTTAAGCGCCTATGAGCCCTGGAGAAAGATGGCGCTATATAAGTGGCTATATTATTATTATTATTATTATTATTATTATTATTATTATTACTTTTTATTTCGCTGGAAATTGACCTTTTTTATCTTTCAAACTCTATAGATAACTACGTAACACCTCCTTAGACACATTCTCAATGGATTTATGCAAGTTGGAAGACGGACTTCGGAGAGCTATACTAGGAAGGGACTTCTCTCAATGGTTTTATTCCAAGATCTTGTGAGATTGTATCTTTAACCTTCTCTGGCACAACCATGAGATGGAGAATCAAACTTACGGTCGTACGTAGCACGAATCATACGACTGATTAGGGATCATCTCCCAATATTCATATCAAATTCGTATAGGGAATTCGTAACATTATACGATATTGATACGATGTTCTATAAGCCGCATACGAATTAATTCGTATAATTCGTATACAATTCGTATCAAATTCGTATAAGCAATTCGTAAACACAATCGGTATCAAATTCCTATTAGCAATTCGTATACACAATTCATATCAAAATCGTCGTATCTTAATTAGTATAGAAATCAAACAATTCGTATACAATTCTTATCTCTTGTGCGGCTATACGAATTAAATCGTGTAGCACCTTTCACACATACGATTGAATTCGTATCAATTCGTACAAGGCCTATACGATAATTTGGAGACGATCCCTTATTAATGTTTGTTTTGTTCTATCATTAGATGGAAAAACCAGCTGCAACCGATCTCTACGTACATCATCCAAATGGATTATTTCCAGCACCGTATCCTCAAGATCACAAGGAGATCGATCGTATTTGCAAATTATTCAAATTCCTTGGGATCTTCTTGGCTAAATGCTTGCAGGATAACAGATTAGTTGACATACCGCTCTCAGAGCCATTCCACAAACTGCTTTGCCTTGGAAAATTGGCATCAATGAATGCCTTGCTATCTGCATCAACTGGAAGTTTCAGATCTGAGAGCACAGATCTTGAAAATCTGTCGCCTCGTTCCAGCGAGTCGTTAGATGTAGCTTCGGATTGCTGCTACTGTTACGCGGACTTGTTTACTGATTGCGATTTCGAAATGATTTTCCCAGAGATGTTTTCATTCATAAAACAACTGAGGAAACTGGTGAAAAAGCGAAGATCTATCATGACAGATCAAAGTTTATCGCGAGATGAAAGAAAAGAGCGATTGAAGAATGTGATGTTTGAGACGGATAATGGACATGAGTGTAGATTAGAAGATTTAGGGTGAGTTACGTTTTTCAATGTTAAGAGCTCCATGCTAGTAAAAGTCTGTCGCGTAGTAGAGGGCAGGCGAGATGCGTGATATGTAGCAAAACTGAGCATTGGTTTCAAATCATCAGAAAATATGCCTTCACGGGAACCTTGTAACAAGATATTCGCCTCAGTAAGAGTTCCACCATTGAAAAAGCGCTTAACGCCACACAAACGTTTACAAAATAGCCACTGCTTGTTTAGCAATGCAATGCAACCTACGAGGTGAAGCTGGAGAATCATACCAAGACTGGATATTCATCTTGATTTAGATGCCGCTTTTCCCAAACAAGTTCCCCAATTTGAAAAACTCGTCATTCGAATTATGAAAGCTATCATAAAATTTTCGTTTTGATCTCTTGTTTGAATGTATTTAAAAATGATGAAATGTTTGTTTTAAATACTCAAATGGTATGAAATAACGCATTGAAAACCTTACTTTGAGCAGTATGAAAGCCATAAAATTATCCTCTGTTCTCGAAGAATCAACGAAGCCTCCCTTTCCGTTTTTAATGTTTTTTTTTTAAATTTCTTTTAACGATTGTAATTAAGTTATCGATTAGTTTTATTTTGTGTAAAATATTTTATTTAGTTTTACTGTATTTTATTGCATGGCCCCCTGTAAATCAGTTTTCTCTAACTGAGGGGCTACCATGCCTAAAAAATTGAAAATGAAAAAATTAAATTGAAAGCTATTGTCTTTAAGTAGCATCGTTATTCTTGCCTCTAGGAGCCATTATGTTGAAACCGTTCATCATTCTTCAAGTCTGCAATAGTATTTTCTGTTTCATTTTGACATTTATGATAAAATTAGAGGCTTAATGTACCAAAGATAAACTGCTCACGCAATCTTCAGTGCATTTCGCAGTATGCTTCAAAACCAGAGCACACTGAAAAGAACTAGATTCACTAATTTAAGAACAAAGCAAAAGATCAGCTGTATCGCGAAAAATCATTTAGTCTTTGATCTTTGCGAAAAAACGAATTTGAAAATTGGCCTCAAATGACATTTTGGTGATTTTTCAAACAGGAGTACTTACATGTTTTTTTATAAGAAACTAGGATCAGGCCATAGTACTAACAGTTTCTCGATTTAACATGAAATTTTGCCCATTTAATACTAGAAGTTTCTTAATTGGTTTCTTATTTTTTGTTTGAATGCATGAATTGTCAATGTAGTCGCTAACACTGCTGCAGATATGTTTCTTGACATTTAAAGCATCATATAGGAATAAACAGTGTTCTGTCATGACGAAAACACAAATGGTTAGTTAATATTGCAAAACAATTAAGGTTCAATGATATATTTGCCATAATATCCATGCTTTACCTTTGAAAAGTTTCTTAATACTTCTCAGACACATGGTACCAGAGTTTCTTAACATTTTGGCCATCTTGGTTCTAGTTTCTTATAAACCAGTTTCTTATAAAAATAACGTGTGTTTGGATGTTTGGAACATTCATCAGCTAATTCCTTAACCCTGTGAAGGTCGATCTTTTAAAACCCTATGTACAAATATCTTTTTATTCAATTCCATCTTTAGGCTGACATTTCAATATATCCCACCATCAAAGTCATATGGTTTCGAGGCAGTTAACTTGAAAGCCAACGGGGAAAATGAGGTATGTCATTCGAATTTTTTTCATTGTTTGCTCTGTCTTTAAAGAGTCACAGCTAACCATGATCCTTTGTGGCGCCAAATTCGATTATCGTATTATCTGAAAGTCGTTTCTGGCCTAAATTCTCTTTGCCTTGTTTCCATTCAGTGAACAAAGGATTATGTTTGACAATTGATCTTAAGCATAGACAAGAGTATAGTGTCCAAATTTTGATATAAGTCTTTGTACAATTTACAATTTGTACAATTTGCAAAGATGCCAAAGCAACGGACATGCCTCGCACGTGCCCTCTCCAGTTGTTTGTTTGCCCATAACAAAGGACGAACACAAAGCCTAATGATTAGCAGAGGGTCTTTAAACTTGCAATGCTAGGTTTCTTTATTTCATGCACCAGAAGAATTTTCCTGTAAATGTAGCTATAGCAGGTTTACTACCCGGAAAGGAAGGAAGCCTTTCCACGGCATATAATACGACCGATTTTTAATACACTAAAGTTTCATATCAACGTCCACTTGTTAGCGGGGCAAATATTGTCAGTTTATAGGAATTTAATGAATAGTTTGAAAGGTGGAGGTTTTAGATATTTTTTTTAATTTTGTGATTCGACCGGTAGAGTATGAAGATTCCACGTGACCTTTCAATTTTCTCTACATTCTTCAATCAAAAATTGAAACCTCCCATCCCCAGAATATGTGATATACCGGGTGATTCAGAAAAAACGTTGGGCGTTTGGCGGACCGTGACATCGCATTTAGTCACCAAATTGTCATGAACTAAGTTTTTCCGTGCAGCCAAGAGTCTAATTTAGATCATAAACCTTTCCCCATCGAAATCAGTCATTTAATGCATTTTTCAGAAAACATTTTCTGTGTAAGACCTTGTACTGGAGTCTCGCAAACTGATGAAATCTTTCGCTGAGCCCCTTCCGCATTTTATCTTAGCAAAGTTGCAGGTACACGTGGTATTATCAGGGGAGAATGAAATGATAAGGAGGTAGTATTTTCTCCCTTGGGATGCCTTATCATCACTTGCCATGCTTGGAAGATACGTTTGAAAGACCTTAATAATGCGTACTTCTTCGTCTTGCGAAGAGGTTTCTTTCACGCAGATAGACGCTCTGTCGCAATGGGACTTCATGCAAACAACACTGTTTCGTAAAGCCTGATTCACAGAGTCGTGCAGAAAGGCGAAAAGACAAGGGATTCAAACTCTTAGTCTTTGTCGTTGGTTCTTCTGCACGATCTTAGCGACTTAAGCGACTTACCTAGTGTGCACCAGGCTCAAAATTTTCAGTTTCCCCTGACAATACAACATGTACCTGCAGCTCTGGCAAGGCTAAACGGCTGAAGGGGCTTGGTCGAAGATTTCACTAGCTTGTAAGACTCCCATACAGGGTCTTACGAAGAAAATTTTTTTTTAACAAAGGCATCAAATGACCAATTTCGATTGGGAATGGTTTATGATCTAAGTTAGACTCTTGGCTATACGGAAAAATTTATTTTACGATGATCGAGTGGCTCAATGTGACGCTACAGTCCGTCAAACGCCCCACGTTTTTCCGACTCACCCGGTATGATATACAGTAAAAACCCGCGTATAAGAACCTAGTGATTAAGAACCTACAGGTTGAAATTCTGAAATTAGACCCCCCCCCATATATAAGAACCCATTCAGCCTGAATTTTGAAATAGGTTCTTATTCGTAGAGTTCATCTAATTAGATCAAAACTCCAGTTGCTTTGTCATTGAACCTATACAGACTGATACAGCCATATGTGCATCTTGCAAAGAAATATAAAGATGCTTTGAGAGCTTTTCATTGTATTCCGCAAAAATTTTTATTCTTTCACGCACTGCTGTTGTGAATAAAGCCTCAAGAACTCAGTTGCCTCTGAACTGACAGTAAACAATGAGCTTTCAATCTGAACAAAAGACATACATGAAAGTCCTGAATGAATTAAGAACCAATTTAAGAACCTTAACAGCCTAATTTCCCACTAAATACTCAATATATATATATATAAGAACCTAATCAGGCTGACTTGCAAAATTGTAGGTTCTTATACGCGGGTTTTTACGGTATGATACATGATACATGATATATGGTAGGTAAGAAGACGTGTTGTGCATAGCAAAAGAAAGGTCTGCTTTTTTGTTTATTCTTGAAGTCATATATATTTACAATGTTGCCTTCGAGAATGTTCAGAAACCTACGGATATCATGAAACGATCAATCGAGCACCGAACTTGAGAACTATGACCTGATGCAGCATAGATTTGATTCAGCATTCGAGATGTTGATGTGCAGTATCAAAGATAAATCGCATGCCGGAAAAGATTATCACATAGTTGTTTTTCTCTCCAAACAGTTCTTGACAGATTCGAATGCAGAGGAATTTATTGATTACATGATGTATTTCTCAATGTACAAGGGAATTGAGAAGCAGCTGGATGCTTTCAGAGGTTTGTTAATTGACTGCGACTGAAAATATTTTGCACTTTATTTCAAAGAAAATATTCGATATTTGATTGTATTTATCAATATATTGGTTTACGGTACTGCAGCTTACTTGGTCTGACCACGGCCTATTTGATCAGATTCAAGCTTTCAAACAAAATGTTCGTCGGCTTACCCTACTTTTCAGACGTGGATTGCAAGTGAAAACATTTCTGTTCTTTGCTGCATAACACCAAAGGAAATGTCTCACGCAAAATGTGCTCTGGTAATACAACAACCTAAACATGGAAAAAGAAATGATAGGCAACATTCTAAAATTTTATTCCCTAAACTTTAGTCCATTGATAAAGACATAATTATCTCGGGCTACCATTCATTATATCTGCCTATCATATCAAAGTTTGCCGTATACCCCGTTTATACTTTACCAGTACGGTCATGGATCTGTATCGTAGTTGTTTTGATCGCGGACCCATGGTATGTAATTTGAGACGGACAGTAGTTTTAATCACTATGTTCAAGTGGCCTCGGGGTATTCATAGTTTTGTGCTCCTCGGGGTATCGTTTCAATAGTATGTTATAGCTGTACAGTATAGTAGTCTTGTAAAGTAGGGTAACTTGTAAATTTGTCTTGTAATCTTTTAGTGGATATAAACAAACATTCCTTTGCCATCTTTACCATCCGGGCAGGAAGACTTTTGTGTTAAGTCTAGCTGCAAGAAAATCCTATGATGATTTCTGTTTTAAAGGCAAACCTATATTCTTTTACAGCTGGTTTTAGCCGAGTATTCCCAATGGAAAAACTGCATGCGTTCACCCCGCGAGAGATTCAATTAATGCTCAGTGGAGAACAAGCACCTCAGTGGTCTCGCGATGACTTGCTTAACTATACAGAGCCTAAATTTGGATACACGAAGGAAAGTCCTGGATTCCAGAGGCTAATTAATGTACTTGTTTGTATGAATGGTGAAGAACGAAAGGTAAGAATATCATTAAGGTTTTGAGTCTCAGATCTATGACAAATCTCGCTAATTATGTTAACAAAGTTGCCACAAAAGGAATTCAATCTCTACATAGAAAGCTCGAAATTCTTAGAGTATCGTACTCGTTTTCTTCACAGAGACCAGATTTATGAAGATTCTTTGCATCAGTTTGTTAGGCTTATCCAGATTTTTGATCTGCTTTATGCTCCTGGAAGTTAAGTTTCTTTCTTCTAAATTCTAAGCACCAAGCAGATTTCATTTGCTATTTTTAGAATTGTATATCAATTAGAATTTAATAAAAAGTGTTGAACAGCTATTTCCATCTTTCTGATAGCGAAGCAAGTAAATCGCTCGTTAAACTTGCAAACATACCTGATGTGATGATTTGCTTCTAAGAAATTAGGGTAGCTAACGATTCTTGCTTCCTGCCGTGCAGATATCATCCCCCAACCTTTTGATAAGCTTGGCAGTATCAAGTTGCAAGCACAACATACAAATAAAGTTGTCATCAGATTCAATGCGGTTTGATGCGGCAGTAACACGATTTGTCATCTTGCCCCGGGGGCTACATGACCTAGGAATGGACAGGAATCTGCCACCCGGTTTTCTGAGAGTTACCCACTTGAAATTGCAAAGATCTGCCTTCGTGCCCACTTTTTTATGATAAATTTTATTGGGAAATTGCCGATTTTAAATTATTTTCGCCAATGCCCCTTAAACCTACCGGTGTTTAAGGGAAATTCGCTTTGCCGAGAAATTAACCCTTGTTCAGAGGATTGTGGGCAAAAAATACCTATATGGGTTGCACATACCGGTACTCTCAATTTATGATGCCCCCCCCCCAGGAGCCTACCCCTATAATGTCAACTAGCAGGGCAGACTACTTATGAAATATTTCTATCTTTCTTTCAGTCATTCCTTCAATTTGCAACCGGCTGTTCTTCGCTGCCTCCGGGTGGCCTAGCCAACTTACATCCACGGCTAACAGTTGTCAAGAAAGAAAGTGAAGGAGATGGAAGCTATCCATCAGTAAACACATGTGTGCATTATCTCAAATTGCCAGAATATTCATCAGAGGAAATTCTCAGAGAAAAACTTTTAGCTGCTACCAAAGAGAAAGGATTTCACTTGAACTAGGATTGTGTGATGAAAACTAGAAATATTTCATGATAGCTTGGCTTTGGCGTTGAGTAATAAAACTTGAGAAATAGTTGTGTTATAACTTAGACATAAACAATTTACCAAGAAAGATGCAACATTCAACTGTATGAGATTTTTTCGAAGCTTCAAATTATGTGATTGTTAATATTAGAGGCCAAAATTTTAGGACTTTAAATTCGGCACAAATGTTGATTTTGATCATCGTTACATTTGCATTTATGAAATATTGGTTATTTTGAAAACGAGAAAACGAGTGCATAAATTCAAAGACGGCCGAATTTGCTTGCATGCATGTTGCAGCTCTCCATTGTCTTGGACAGTAGCAAAATATCCATGGACGCGTTCTCAATTGTTTTTTAAACATCCCAGACTTTTTGGTCCCAGAATTTTCACTTCCCAAAGTTTTGGCTTTTAATGTACATTGCGTATGTTCGTATTTTAATTGTATTTCTGAAGAAGGCAAAGTAAAAAGATGCTTTGTGGACTAGGTTGAACTTCGTCCTGTTGTTTTGATTTGTTTTCTCTACAAGGATCGTTCCCCACGATTGTGTTTGCAGACTTAGCAAAGGGACCATAGTGAGAACCCTTTTCATGTTCCGTGCTCATGCACAAGCTGTTGCCAAGCCAAGCCAAACAGAAATGTAGTTTCTACGTTTTAGCTGTACATGAATTCATTTTAGTGCAGCTTCTTTTGTTTTCGTTGAATAATGCTAACAACTTCTGGTATCTGTCGTACAATTCCTTTTCTGTACAGCTCCCTATTTAGATTTTTGATGCATCTTTTGAAAAGTAACTTGCAGCTTCAATTTTTCCAAGTCACTCGAAATTTCTTTATCAACGTACAATGATGGTTCATGGCTAAGGAAAGTTTTGTACACTGGAACAATCTTTGTCAAACCGTTTCAACCATTAACCAGCTCAACAGTCTTGCAGAAGCACAAAAAAGGATGGATGACATTTAAACCCCCCCAGGATTTCAGGGAACAAGGGATACTCGAATTTTCCAGCTCGGAACAAGGGGTGTTTCGTGAAAATGGCTGTGGGAACAAATTTACGAAGTCTTTGGACGATCGGTTTCTTAGGGATTAATAGATAAATATCCTAACTCTTCTCAAATAGATCGAGGGAGCAAACAGGGTATTTCACCTCCTTGAGAGGGCCTCATGAGGGGCCTCTCGTTCAGGCTGTTGCAGAGTTGCTGGGCAACAAACAACAACAGCAACGTAGAAGGATTCAATTCAATGAACCACTGGCCAAGCCACACTTTGCGAAAAAGGAATTAGAGACGACTGTGTTTCGTTGCGGTGCCTTGCTGGATTTCTTCAAACATGGACGACTTCATGAAAGATCGAGTGGACTATGACTATTATGTTGAAGATGAAAGTGGTGACGAGCGTAATCAATGGAGGTTCGTAAAATATTTTAAATAGCATCAAGATATAAGGCCTGATTGACAGCTAGGCCTAGGGTAGGCCTATTGAAATGTTTGTTGTATTTTCTTTATTTTCCTTTATTCTTTCCTTGAAGGGCTTAATTTCTAGAATGCCGCGCACTTTCTCTGTTGACTGAAATACGTAGATACTGGATACGCAGTCAGCATATAGCACTAGACATGCCAAATAATCGATTTTGTGTACCTAACTATGTGTGGTGGTGAAGAGAAGATTTGCGTACTTTTTTTATTTAGATTTTCTATTGATATGTTACTTTTCTCTGCTGAATGTAAAGTAGTCTGTGTTTACACCGTAACAAAACATAGACACTAAATATGCAGGCCCCAGCCCAACCCCAGCAAAAATTGAAGTTCATTTTTATTTTATTTTTGATATTGTCACATATTTTTCACAGGTTGAGTAACTGTATAATAGGGTCTATCAGGTTAAATATGGGTGAGTCTGGGGTAAAATGGGTATGGTGAAAAATTTGGATAAGTTTTGCCAAAATTTATGTTCTGAGATTTCTAGCTAGAGCCACCTGAACTACCTTCCTTGACATAGTGAATGTTGATTCATCAGTTCCAGGTCTAACATTTTCTGTAATCAACAATGCCCATTTACCACAGCCTACCCATTGTACCCCAGCGGACCCTTCACATCTTTTTATAAGAAAGCAAGAATTTGGGACAGTGGTGAAGGTATCTTAAGGTTATCAGATTTCAAGTACTTCAAATTCCTTGCACTTTCCTTACCAGTTTCATAAGCTTCTACATTGATAACAAACATTGTGTTTTTAAGACTTTTCAATGTTTCATGTTACTGAAGTACATTCCAAGTACTATGGTACATGAGACAAGTGGAATAAAGCAAAAAGGATGTCTTTTGTCAAAGATAGATAGTTTCTTAAGCTATATTTTCCCAGCACTGGTGTTTCTTATCTTTGGCCATCTGAGAGTTGATTTTCTTCAGCTGTTTCTTATGAATAGCATACAGTACATGAAAAATTAGTAAGTGGGCATTAAGGCTACATTATCAAATGGCTCAACCAACAACAGTTCAAGTGTTTCTTTTTTGACTAGATACCAGGTCATTTTCTAAGTTTTTTCCTTTTGGACTTATTATGATTTCCTGTAATGTGGCGAGGAAGACATTTTTGTTTGAAATTAACTGAACTGTGCAAAAAAACTATGTGCTGTTCTGAAGCTTTAAATACTTAAAATTAGAGTTCACAGAGATGGAAATATATTTGTCCAATCAGACATGTTTTTAAACAGTAGGTTTTAGATTCAGCATGGCTGTCTGCTAATGAAAAAGGAAATACTGTACCTGGTTTGCCAAACCCTCTCTGCACTGGAGCAGAAGGTTCAGAGGATCTTTCCTAACAAAAGTCTTCTGTTTTGCTTTAATCCTGTAATAGCACAGGTAATAAGGCATGAAATACCTTCATACATCCCAAAGAAATCATAATTCCACTAAAACATAATCACATCGATCTACACCTTCATAGGAATCAGCAAGGACCGTAAGGCATTATGCTAAATGTAACACCATGGAGCATTGCAGACACATTTATTTCACACAAAATGTTTATTGATTTATCACCGTCATTCTAATTAGGGGTTACTACCTTTACTACAAGCATAGTGCACTACCTTTCCACATTTCTGGAGCAGAGAAGCTTTCACCTGGCTGTTAAGGTAGAAGCCTCTAACTAAGATTAAGGTGGTCATGTCAAATATACATCTTCAAATTTAACCAGTCAGATCAAACAAAATTCTTTCAGATGGGAAAGGTTGTGGTAAGAGATTCCCTGGTGCAAAAGAATTCCCAGATGCTATATGTCACGAATGATCCATTTATGTACAATCATGCTATCCATCATTTTTCAGTTCTGGCGATGAAGTTGAGTACAACCATGAGTTAGAAGACAGTACAGAGAATTTTGAGAATGATTTCAACCTCGTTAGGGAAGATATAGAAAGAAGAAGTGAGTGAAGTATCTTTCTCTGTTTGTGTTTAATATTGTTTTAATTAGGGAAGTGCAGCATATTTTGATGTTGCTGGCTCAAATCTGACTGTATGGTGTCACATTAATTATTTGTAAGTAAGAGGATGGTCAAAAACTGTTTGGTCCAAAAACAGAGATTTGGACAAGATGTTTACTTGATGCAAAGATAACTTACTTCAAGAGATCTTGACTAGATCAATAAGTTGCAAAAAGGAATCTTTCCCTTGTTTTTCAAAAGTGTCAAAAACCTTCTTTCCAGAGATTATTTTGTCAAAAGCTTTTCCATCTGAAACATTTGTAGTTTGAGATATAGTATTATGGTCAGCTACTGAATGAGAAAAGGGAACATTTCCACCTCTTATATGCCTTGTTTTTTGTGTGTTTGTTTGTTCGTTAAATTATCTTACAGTATATTGGTCTTTTTAATTAAACTTTCTAAGTACAAACATTACAGGTAAAGATTGTTCTTGAAACACCAAAATCAGTTATAGATATGGCCTTCAATACCCAGCATAGAATATGACACAGATCTTTGATTTCTTTTATTAAGGATCCCTCAATGAAGACAATGACTTTGAAATGGATGACATAATGTATGGAGAGGAGGAACAAGAAAAGAATGCTAATGGTGCATCAAAGAATCCTAATGATGCCGATGAAGTAGGACCGAGTAATGAAGACCTCTTATATGACCCAGATTTGGATGATGAAGATGAAAAATGGGTTGAAAATGAGAGGCAGAGATACAGACCAAGGAAAAGTATGTTGGTTGCTATGTAATCAAAAGTCAATTTTGTTGCATTACTTGATTTGAATTAAGTAGAAAAGATGTGCCACCTTTGTTTTCAAGATTCAAAGTAGAATCAAATCTTTATGGGAGTCTATTTTGTTGCTTGAAGAAATCCTCAAATCTTCTTCTTATTCATTCTGGTTTTCAGTGGAAAGGAGCTCCTATTGTAAGCCACTATGCTCTGTCAGCAGAAGCAATATTCAGCTAAGATGGATGTCAATAACAGAAGCAATGTTTTAATAATCATCCAATCTTGAAAATCCATTTTTAGATCATTTTCGAATTTACATTGTTTGCTTTTTCCACTTTCAAACATACACCTAACTGTCTCGTTCATTAGTAACTCCCTTCCTCCCTTCTTTGTTAGATGGATCACACATGCATTTTCTGGTACACTAGACTCCTTAGGAAGCATGGAGAGTGTTTGAGTCAATTTTGCTTTTCAAGCAACAAATAGCAAGTTATGATTTATGCCAATACTATGCAATATCAGGGTTTGTAAGGAGAAGTATTCAGGCTTGGTCAAGTACCTCCTTCATAGTCACCTGCAAAATTCTGGGAGCTCAATAAAATGAGTGCCTCTGCTGATAATGCTTTCGATACTGTGATGGTGGCTTTTGAGACCTAATCCCAGATTATGGATGAGGTCTCTGACCAATGCTTTCACAACAAAATAACTAACATTGTTGTTTACTCTAAATCGCAGCATTCCCAGAATTTCTATTAAAAATTAGACCCTAGTCTCAAAATTTTTCTACAAAATGTGCATTTAATTTCAACAGTACTTGTGCTGAAGATCACCTCAAAAATGGCCATTGCCATCCCTTAGCAAAATATCTAGTATGTTTGGAGCATGCTTCAAGCTTGAAACTAACTTGTTTTGAGTATGATTTGGGTTTGTCTGAGAGCTTGGTTCGAGTAAGAAAATTTTGCACCACTTGCACTAGCTTGTAGCATGTATCTTTTGAACTGGAAGGCAAACTCAATCAAGCTTGATTGTAGTATATTTGAGAATGATTTTAGCATGTGATCATTGTCAAGCTTGATCAAGCTATAATCATACATGCGAACTGACCAAAATTGTGTTAACATACTCATTTCACGCTCTTTCAAGCAAAAATCATGCTCTTTTCAAGCTCGTGCAAGCTTGTTGCAAGCTGAACTTTTTCTTATGGGATTGTAAATTACCCATCTGCTACTAGATTCGAAACCTGAAGTAAATGGTGCCAATGGTCAGCCCAACAAAATGAAAGAAAAAGAATACAAAAGTGATGCGATATTGAGTTGTCCTGCTTGTATGGTCACTGTTTGCATTGACTGTCAAAGGTTTGTACTTTTGACTATTGTATGTACAGCTACCCATTCTGCAAATCAAGGGCCGAGGCATAGATCTATGCTGAGTTGAATGGTTTGTGTAAAGCGGTCAGATTTTCAAGGCATTGAATATTTTGCGATCTCCAGCTAGCTACAGATCCTGAAATCCTTGAAACAGATGCTACAATTTTGTAGCAATAACCCAGTTATAACTGGGTGCTATAATTTTAGAAAGGGCATTCCCTAGCAAGTACGAGGATGTGATACAAAAGGCGTTTCCTCACACACCTCTTTTCAAAAAAACCAAGTCTATGCCTGGAGCCAGTTATCCTAAGAAATGTTTTGCGAGTATTTCTAAAGCGTCGTGGTTTTGCTGCAGCAAAAATATGTTACAATTGTGATAAGGATGCGAAAGTAAAATAAGTCAGATATTCTCATTCTTTATAACGTCTGTGCAGTCACCTGAAAGTTAACCGTCTTTCGTATTGCTTGTAATCCATCTAATAACTGAATGACCCCCGAATAACTTACTGTTATCCCTCCAACGAGACGCTTTCATCCCACACACTAACTGTATGTTACTTTTCTCAATAGATGAGTTCCGTCCTGACTTACCGTATGTTACGTTCCTCTAACAAAAAGATGTTAGCCCTCTGTCGCATCACTGAACAACCTCCACCCTAGTGAATGACCTCTAAACAACAGCACAGACTTTCTACTGGGTGATTCAAATCCACACCTTCAGTGAGTTATCGGATCAAAGTTGTTCTTGTTCCATAACAGTTGTTCTTGTTCCATAACAACCTCGACATCGAAGTCAGTATTACTTCGGCACTTTCTCTGTATCACTGCTAACGCATTTTATTCTGGCTCGCTTTTACTGCGACCAAGCTCAATCAAGTTTGGTTGATAAAGACGTAGTTTGAAAGTTGGCGTCAAAAAGTTTTTTCCAACTTCGAGATTTCATTCGCGCTCTGGTTAGAACCAAGTTTGAAGGGACTGGGCTCGTAATGTAAACAACCTTCTTTCGAAATGATGATTTTGCAGTATCTTTTGTAGGCCATTTCACAGAGATTTTCCACTTTTTCTCAAAATGAAGGTGTTATTTTAAAGAAAGACTCTTGAGCTTCGTAGAGAAATAAACGAAACACTCATATGTTGTACGACTGCAGAGATATTGGTGGGTTTTTGGAAGTAATGTTCATGTGGATTCACCCCATCCACCAAAAGCTGTGCAAAACACAATGCCCATGTGTGGGCAACAATATAGATGATAGAGATAACAGGCTTGTTTACGGTTACGTGACCCTGCCCCTTTAATCAAACCACACATGAATTCTACACTTTAAAGTTCATGCTTTTCTGACCTATTTTGCAGGCATGACATCTACAAAACCCAGTACCGAGCTATGTTTGTTATGAACAGTAGTGTATGCAAAGATGAGTTATTGCGCTATGAAAATAAACGAAAAGGAAAGAAAAGGCGAAATAAAGATGGTCCTGGGAAATTGATGCCAGCAGATGTAGAAGACAGCAAAATCACAGAACTATATAATCCTGTAAAATGTGGAGAATGTGGAACAGTCGTTGCTGTTTATGATTCGGATGAGGTTTTCCATTTCTTTAATGTACTTGCTAGTCAAGCGTAGTGTAATATCAATTTATCTATTCTCCAGTTCAAATAGAAGGAAAAAGTTGTGATTTTGAAAGAAATTGTGTCTCATAGTAAAGTTGCGCGCTGATCTGAGCAACACAGTTTCTGACCTTCGTAGTTTCTATGTTGCTAGTTTGCGTTTTTTAAGTCGACACAGTTTGAGTTGAGAAGCGGTTGTTATTCCTTTAATGTCACAGGGTTGATTTCTCAAATAGACTATTTGAAGCGAAAAACGTGTACAGTAAATCTCCGCATATAAGAACCTACCAAAATAAGAACCTAGAGGCTGTTTTTCCTAGATTATGCACCTAGCAATTAAGAACCTGTTTCACTTTGATGAAAACATGGGTTCTTATTGCAAGGGTAGCAACGTTGATTTTTGATTGCTGGTATTAAGTTCATTTTGGTCCCACTTGGCTTTTAAAGTTTGATTCTCTCCCCCCCCACCATTAGTTATTAGGTCCAAAAGATCAAAAGGACGCTCCCAAAACAAATTATAAGGCTGAACATCTTTTTAAGACTTTGGAAGGGCCTACATGAGGTACCCTTCCAATAAGAACCTTTATACCTTGAAATTAGTCTTAGTAGTAGTACCTTTGAAATGAGAACCTTCTTCAGCCTGGCTCTCAAGGAATGAGGGGTCCATGCGAGGATTTACTGTAGAATTTGCAAGGATGAAAGATCCTTTTGATAAGCTTTAAGTACTCAAAACTGAAGTATGTGCCCGACGTAGTTGCTGAGGTGGCGGTCAATTTCGAGATGGGCCCAACAGTCCAGTGGCTAGACAGGCAGATCGCAAGAGAAAGGATGAAAGAACCGAGGCACTAAAGGTATGTATGTTTTATCATAATATTTTCATTCCTTTCAACAACATTCACTTTTCCTCATCGCCTGTGTCGCCCGGCGCTGCCTGGTTTCGCCTTTGTTGACAGTACGTGACGTGACTACAACAACAGCAACAGCTTTGCAAAGAACCCTTTTGATTTCTCCTGCTTGGATGAGGAAGTGGCGTCCCGTGACAACACGAGCAGAGTTCGATTATTCTTCACTCTAGCACAAGCCTTATTGGTAAGTCATTTTCGTTTGCAATGAATAATGTTTTCAACTTTATGTTCTTGAAAGGTAGAAGCTCCATATCTGAAAGCTGCGACGACTTTGTGACGCGAAGACTGACTAAATCCAGCAAGACAAGCGGGGCTGGGTGCGCTTATTGTGTGGAGACTCAGTCCAGTTCAGTTATCATATCATCTTAAAATTCCTCAACATACAATATTATATACTCAACAACAATATTCCAGATTTAACGCTAATACAACTAATGATTCAAAATAGATAAACTATCATATCATATCAAAATTCTGTTTAGGCTATAGCCTTTTACAGTTCAATTTATGTCAGTTTATATATATGATATTTTTTTCATTGTGTATAGCCTCATTGTAACATAACTCCGGGATCTGAAGCCTGAAAGCCAGGGATCGGCTGAAAGGGATCTGAAACATAACTCCAGGATCTGAAGCCTGAAAGCCAGGGATCGGCTGAAGGATAAAATTTTGAAAAAGCGTTGAAAACATGAGCCTATTGTATCTGGATTCAGGGTCATAAGAATCCTAATAGGTGGTACGCTGATTTGGTAATAAAAGTGATTGTTAGTATCTGATGATATGGTGCCCGGAGTATGTTATTCTGAGAGTATACTGTACTATCTAAAACACAAGTTTCACCTAATCTCGGTAACATTTTTACTGACTAAACAAACACTGGGTCACATGAATATTTTCTGTCTCCACAGTAATCGTCCAGTTTCTTTTTGAATAAGTTCAATGATTTGGCATTTACAACGTCTCTTGGAAGACTTTTCCATCCAGGCGCAACCCTGACACCGTAAGACACGCTTCCTTACATTGGTGTTATATCTTTCATTAAAGATCTTTACTTTGTGCCCCCTGGTTTTCCCATAGGTGTCCATTTTCAACACAGACTTTACGTCATAACAGCCATGTATATATTTGTATGTCTCAATTATGTCCCCACGGAACCTTGGATAAACTAAACTTGGAAGACTCAATCGCTTTAGTCTCTCGTCATATCCAAGATCTTTCAATTCTGGTACCATCTTGCTTCCTCTCCTCTGCACGTTTTCAATTACTTTTATGTCTTTTTTTTAGTAAGGGGCCCATATGATGTATGATATGATAAACTAAAGA
Organism: Aurelia sp. 4 Dawson et al 2005; assembly: GCA_964019985.1. Taxonomy (NCBI): domain Eukaryota; kingdom Metazoa; phylum Cnidaria; class Scyphozoa; order Semaeostomeae; family Ulmaridae; genus Aurelia; species Aurelia sp. 4 Dawson et al 2005. The sequence goes on from OZ026494.1 coordinate 23,249,937, forward strand.
TGGAATTCTACAACGTTGTGCAGGGAATCTCTTGAGGAGGAGCTCTTTCTCAGCAGTCAGGCTAAAACTAATCGAGGAGTGAGCCCCACCCCCTGTTATGTTTCGTAAAAATTGTATAGCAGACTGCTTGCTCTTCAAGTTGAGATGAGCATCTCCCTAAGGGGATGTCCAAAAGTCCATTTTGCTACATCAGACCACCAAATTTGGCTGTTAACTTCTGATATATCCCCTTCCCCACCCTCTCCTCTTAATGGGCATTCAAAATTTTGTGTTCGCCTATCTCACCAACTTTTTCATCAAGATCAATATAAAACCTTCAACTGTCAACAAGGAGAACCTCTTTCAAACCGTATCTGTCTGTTTTACATTATCCAGTGTTAAAACTTTGCAAGATATGATTGAAAGGTTCCATTCTGTCATGCTTAATGGATTGTTGATATCCTGCCCAGTAACAGCAAAATTCCGCTGTCCTTGTTAAAATGGATTTTTGGATCTGCCTGTGTTGCAAGGACTTCACTCCAAAAGGACTTTAGGCCTGGATTTTTGCAGAAAAGTGCTTGAAGATTATTTTGTTTTGCATCACCCATCCTTGTCCTCAAGGATGCTTTACGAATCCTCACCAACAATTGAAAAATGTGAGAATAGTTCATGTCCTTGCTGTTATCCCAGTCCAACATTTGTTGTCTTCATATTTCTTTGGGATTTGCATGCAGCATGTTTACAAGTAACTCCAACCCTCAACCCCAACCAATCTGTGGTGTGGACTGGATAAATGCCAGACAGGTCAGTTTGGAAAGTGTACAGTGGTATGCCTGGCCATTGTTTTTAAAAATATGATCTTCCTTTGCTATACATGAAGCTTCATGCAGAGGATCTTCCTTGCGCATAACATAGATGGTAGTTGGGGATAAATGGCTTATGTGATGTTGTGATCAACAGATTTTTGTGCAGCAATGTTTGCCAGAATTCTTGGAACACCTTGGCTACTTTTGTCTGGTGTTCTGATTTCCCCCTTCTCTCCCATAGAACAATATGGTTCTGTGATGACATGGGATAAGTCATTAATTTCATCCCTGCTTAGTGTCATTATGATGTATAAATCATGGATCCCGCAAGGCCCTGCCATTAGCGTTGGTTGATTCAAGACTGCAAAAGCCATGGTGTAGAGGGCGAAATAACATGGAGTAACCAGTTTAACTTTCAACAAGCAGTCCCTGAGAAAGCAGATCATGTGGAAAAGGGTCCTGGGTAGAAAATTAATAGTAAGCCTTCAAAATTCTCACCATATTTCAGAAACATATTGTTTCCATGAAGATTGATGTAAAGAATTCTTATCTTGAGAGTCATGATTGTTGACCCCCCCCCCCATCAATTATCGCTGAAATGACACTAGACAGGAGCAACATCAATGTATGACTGACCCCTAAAATGAGAAGGACATGGCAGTTTGTGATGCTGGTGGAATGCTTAGTAGCTAGGATAATAACCTTGCATATCTCAACATTGTTTATGGGGAAGGTGGACCAAGAAATGGCCTTAGTGTTCCAAGGACTTTGGCAGATAGGCAGGCATCATGGTTTGTATATTTATTTTGCATTCCTCTTCCAGATTGTGGGATCCAGGTGGAAGACAGAAGTGAAGCTTACAAGCATTATAGAATATGGTAAGCTGAAATAATGAACAGTTCATCTCAAAAATGAGTCATGACAGAATGTGACTTCCATTCATGCAGTACCAGGATAGCAATTCTTTAAGCCTGGTTTCCATATAGCCGTAAGGTGCCATAAGGTTGCCGGCGACAGTCTTCTGCCATCTTCCATCTGCCATGCCCCATGTAACGCAGTTGAACAATTTAAATGGAAATGTCTTAAATATTGTGCCCGCAACCATTGTGGCTGAAGTGCCATAAGATACTGGTAACTATGCCGGTAGCTATGGGATAAAATGAAGACAATGGGAGATAGGACAAAGAAAGACAATGATTTTCCAGCGGCTGCTGCAGGCAACCTGTTTCCATATAAATTTTAATGGCTGAAGATGCCGTAAGGATTGAGAAAAGTTGAAATGATTCAACTTTTTCCAGGTCATTACGGTACAGTAACTGTCATGGTTGCGGCTGCCAGCGGTACCGGGAGAAATGGTTTCCATATAAGTTGAAGTGGTTGGCATGCCGGGGGCATGTCGGCGGCAATGGTTCTGGCAATGCCTGCTGCAGCCTTACGGCTATATGGAAACCAGGCTTTACAACTGCTAGAAGAAGCTAGATTATCAAAATGTGTCCAATAGTGATGATGGCATGAAAAGAGAAATGGCCTTCCACCAAGCCTGCATAATGTAAACCATTGGATCAAGGGAACAATGTTCCGAGGCAGCTTTTCCAAAGCAATATGCAGTTTTTCTGAAATAGTTCTTGATGAAATGTAATTCGTAATTAGCTTCCAAACCAGTATTTTGCAGGAACTTTTTTCAATATATAGTTCTTTATGAAATGTATGATAATTTCAGTGAGATGGCAAATTGCAGGCAGGTTTTCAGAGAATTTCTATCACTTCCAGGCATCTACTTTGTGAGTCAATAAAATAGAATCCCTGTTTGAATAGTCACTGTTCGTTGAATATCTAGATGATGATATTGAGAATGTACCATTAACAGCAGACATGTTCAAATGGACCTCAAGATTCACTTGACTGAAATCAGCAAATTTGTTCTGAAATTATTCTGTGAGGGACTTAGTAAAGCCCTTTCCAGAAATCTTTAAAACAGGCCCAAACAATGACCAAGATCTCCTGAACTTGCTGTCATGAGTTCAATGCATTCTAGCATAGTGTTATCCTCTTGGGAAGATGAAATCTTGAGGAATTTCATTTTCCCCCATGGATGAAGTTCTCATTCTCCCTAAGGGATGAAATGCCCTAATGCATGTACATGTCATTACTATAAGGGAATGACATTTAAGAAATTTTGTTGTGATTTTATGCAGTTTTTGGAGGTTGCTCCTCAAGAAAGAATGGAGTGAACCATTTAAGGCAGGTAGAATTTTAGAATGTAATACAGTTTAAACATGTTCACTGTTGAATGAAATATTTATTCAATATTAATGTTTTGAGATCCAGTGAGCTGTTGTCCTTCAAATTGGGGAATCTTGTTTTGACACACCCGTTATTCTACAGTACATCCTGAACAATCACCAAAAACTGAATGCAGTAAATATTCTATTGTTTCAAATTATACACTGTGAAGAGGAATCCTGCTCGTATTTGTTAAGGGATGTTATTTTCAATATCATTTGTAGATTATTTTTTTGCTTGGCTGGGAGCTGAAAGTATTTGCTCCAATTCATTTGCCATTTTCAGAAAAGGCCAGATGACTGAAAATCCAGGCTAGAACGTCTAAAATTAAAGAGAGACAATCACAAAATTTTTGTGTCTGATTACCTCAGTGAGACTGCTTATGAGTAAGTTAGAGATATCATACATATCAAAAATGTATTGTTTTTGCATGCAAATTCTATTACTATGGGAAAACAGTAAAAGGAAAAGGAAAATGATGCATTTATACCCACACTTTTCTGTGGTTGTGCATACAAACTAAAGACAGATAATGGGCTAATTCTTGCACTGTAAGCTCGTTTCTTAAATCTTGGTCACTAGAATTTTTGGCAATTGTTTCTTTTAAGGAGAAATTAGAGAAATGACTTCTTCTTTTACTCTTCAAGCCAATCAAGCCACGACACACATCATTTATTGCAATATACTGACATATGTATGTTATTATTCTATCTTAGGCAGAGAATCTGAAGCTTTGTCATACTGATCCTGAACTTGCAAAGAAGATTAAGAAGTTTCGATTTAGAAAAGAGAAATTCAATGCTGCAATTATATGTATGTATTCTTCTCTGCTTATCAAAATATGGAAGCTTTCATAGAATTATTCTTCATCGAGAAATCGAAGGAGATATTTTGGTGAACACCAGGGTAGCAAAGTGACATGTTTTGTAATTCTAATAAAGATATCAAACATAAGATTTTTCAAAGACTTCTTAGGCCGTTATGGGGAGTGATGTGGTTTTCTGACTTTGTAATCAGCCAAAACAGTCAGATGGACAAATTTTGATCCCAGTTAGAGCTCTACCACTTGAGAGTGTCACGACTCTCTATTTCTGCAATACAAAAATATGCTAACGTCAACATAGCGGGATTTTTTAAGACTTTTATGGCAGGAGGAAGTTAGCCGTCTGCTCATAGTTTTCATTGAAAGCTCGCAGCTTTCTTCTTCGAAAAACTTTTATATACCAAAAACTTAGAAATTTCGACTTTTTCGCAAAGTCATATAAACTTCGAAATTCGCAATTGTTATCTTTTAAACTGGAGGTGCTTTCTCGTCAATTAGTGTAACTACTGAGAGAGCTCCTCCATAGGAACTTCTCCTGCTTGCAATTACTTTTCTGTTGCATGCAATTTGATTCAGATTGTCTCTTGAACATATTTTCCAAATATAAATTTTTTTCGTATTGTAACCATTGTTGTATTTACTTAATCTGCTATTTCAGTTCTAATCAGGGTTGCCAGACCCGAATGGTCAGCAGTAGCCAAATATGGTTACAAACGAGGCAAAAATTTAGCCAAATTTACAGGAGAGGAATTTTCATTGTTTAACAACAATAGACCTATTGTTTAAGTTATTTAAGACAAAAGATTTTCAACAATCAATTTTCCAGTTTACAAATTTTAAGGGTCTGTTTCATCCAGCATCACTTCCACATGCGGCCTATATGTGGCATTGAACTGTATGCTACGTTAGCCTATCGCGGGCCTCATTTTCAGGGCCCAGCACGTGCAAGGCATGGTGGCCGAAACAGACCTTCAAAATGATGATGGTATCATATTGCAGCAATTAGATCTCATTTCATGAATAAGCATTTTACAACAAAATTTAGAAAATTACAAAGAAAACAAAGACGTCATGCCATGGAATCCCAAGAGGCCAAATGGTAGCCAAAAATGAGGTGGAGGCCAAATGAAAATATTCGTAGCAAAAGACTTTCAAATTAGGCCAGATTTGTAAAATCTGGCCTCCCAGTAGGCCAGTTGGCAACCCTGGTTCTAATTTTGTTCCATTTCTAATAAGTATACCGGGTGTCTCAAAAAGTACCCACTTTTTGATTGGAAACAGGAACGAAACAATATGATGTTATTACTCTCTGAGCGGACAGCCAAATTTATCATTCTTCAACTTAGATTCACATATCTTGCATTCAATAATCGCCCACCACACACTGAACATACTGTATGAGCGAGGAATGTGTGGGTGGTAACGATTACCAAGACTAAACGTAATATATCAATGGTTAGAAACCGCAATCATGTTTCAGTGTATTTGCTTGTGCGGAGCAAAAATGTATATCTTTCTGCGGAGGAGGTAGTTTGTTGGAAGGTAAATCGAAGGAAAATCGTTGTCTCATTTCTTCCTCCGATCTCTTATGCTAGCTCCTTCGTAGTAGTGAATAATTTTCCGCCTGCAAGATGATAAAGCAGCTGCATTAAAGCACAACTGCGGTGTCTAACTACCCATGGGTTATGTTCAAATTTTGTACCTCAAATCATTTGTTTAAAATATGAAACTGAAACTAATCGTAAGATATTCGTTTTTCCACGACCCATGAATGTTGTAGCTAATAGATGTACATGTATTGTGTGCATTAGCTTGAGTGTCATCTTTTCTTGTGTTACAGTGAAAATTGATTCAGAAACACAGGAAATCATTGAAGATATCGACTGCAATGAAGAATTAGCTGTAAGGTTATTGTTTATATATTTTACGAATTGCTCTGACAATTTATTCAATTTTTTATTTCACTTGTTCTGAGAACCGGACTCAATTCTATCTCAAGATGTCTTGGTTTTTTGTTAATAATTCCTTGCGACTGGGTGCCCAAAATGTGCAAAATCGCCAAAATTCTATTAGTTGTCCAATTTTGAAATGTTTTGGCAGATGGATCAAAGACCAATTTTACTTCAAAGGGACAGCGATCTTGCGATTGTTTGTAAGATGAACAAATTTTAGCTTTTTTCAAGCATGCCTGGTTTTGAAGCATATTGCAACGAGCGCTGATTGTATTTGTGTAAACAAAGGATCTAGTTTGGTCATAAATGTCAGGATGGAATGCAAAACTGTCATTGTAGAGTTGAAGGATAATGAAACTTATCAATACAATGGCTGTTAAGTTATACTTTCGATGCTGCTTGAAGTGAATGAATAGACTGTTGCCTTTTCGTCCTTTGTTTCCCCGCGTTCTTTGAAATGTTAATATCACGTGGTCAATAGTGTGCGGTATAATAGGGACTCGTAATATTCCTCATAAAAAGTGGGCCCTGTTTAGGACCGCGTAAAGTGATTCCGTATCCACCAATCAAATTGCTAGAATTTAGTTTTTAACCAATCAGGAGACGCTATTTAGACAGTAGTTGTTGTTGTTGCATACAAAAAAGGTTGATGAGACCTAGAGTTCTCTCAGCTGCGATGCACTCATCTTTTTAGTGTAAGAGAACTCCCGCTAATTTAGGCCATCTTGAAAAGTTGGCCCACTTTTTTAGAGTATTGTTATGAGTCCCTGTTGATCAAGTATCAGTAAATCAAAGAACGCAGGGAAACAAGGGACGAAAAGGCACAAGTCTAGCTTTGAATTGCGTTGTTAAAAATCTGTCTTTCCTCATCACAGACGAATTGCCCACCACACCCTTCACGGCATCCTTTTAGGTCTAGTTTGGGTCAGGTTTGTTTACATCGCATCTGGACTCCCAGGGGGGGGGTACTCCATAAATTTCAATACGGGGGTCCATGCCAATATTTGGCGTTCGAAATTTTACGTTAAATCAATATTTGGGGTCTGTGAATTACAACGTGGAAAAAATTAGATATTTTGGGTCCACAAATCTGAAAAGAAGGAAGAATCGTGGAATTTGGTGCGGGTCTCCAAATTATTAGACACAATATAATGTTTGGGGTCTCCAAAACATTAGGCTTGATCTTTAGGAGTCAGCAAAGAAATAGTGGCATGGATTTCACCGTATTGAAAGTTAGGGAGTACTCCCTGGGTTTTGACTTAAAAGCCATAGAATTCTATTTGTTGCAATCTCCTTCTACTGGCTTCCTACTTTCCTACTGTCATGTCAATTATCTGCAATGAATGCTATATTCCGAGATTTGCTCTAGCCAGCGTGCACACTTTACGAACTGGAGGAAGTAAAACGAGTAGAACAGGTAAAACGAGTAGTAATGAAAAAAGTAAAGTCTGCGTAATTCCGCGCTGTTTTGTAGAGTAAGTAGAATTACACCTGCGGAAGAATTTTCGTTGTGCAAAACAGTGCTTTCAAAAATTGAAAACATATTTTCATTCGCTAAGAGACAATAGAAGTTGACGGGCAGAGGGGTTCAAGCGAAGCATTTCAAAGCAAGATAGTGAGGAAGGCAAATTTTACTTTCTCTTGTTCATCAAGCTGGGGGGGGGGTGTAATTGCAATACGCAGATGAAGGAGATGTTCCATGCCACTTGTGAAATAACATCCTAAAACTTATACATTTTCCAAAACTTATGCCCCAAAATCTACTGATCATTCAAAGTTTATACTGTACAATCGTGACCAAAATTCTATCCAAGTATGTATACAAAAGTATAGATCATCGTTGATACCCCCAAAAAGAAATTGTTTCCAAATGGCACTCCAAAGTTTATGACTGTGCGTGATCTTGCTAAAAGTGACATCCTAATATATAATTTCTGCCTGAAAGAAGGCATGCTATAAATGGCACATCCCATACCGGTATATATAATAGTTACGCTCCCCCTCCCCCCGCTCGGGTCGCCAAGTCTGCACGCAGGCCAGATCTGTTCATGTCTATTGTAAACCAATTTCACAGGACTATGACAACCCGACCATTGAAGATGTAGCCAACGCTCTTCCAGCCCATCAACCAAGGTATGCAAAATGCAACCAATCTTCAACGTATTATTTTATGAATCCTATTTTTGCTCAGCAATCTAAGCGAATTTATCACAGATTGCACAAAAGGAGCAAGGTTATTATGCTAAGCGGCCCTCTACATGAGAAATTTCAATCAACACGGATTGATTTAGACAGCATATCTCCTTTTGCTTTGCATTTACATGACCTCTCAGCATGGGATAAGATTAGTTCATGTGATATGAATGTGGTTGTAACATCTCAAGTGGCGGAGAATCTTTCGGTAATACTTTCACGATTAACTGTGTTAAATGTCTTTTTTTATTCATTAAAAACATCGCAACAAATCCTACATTCTACTATACGGAATGACCACTCCCTTAGCTATCAAATGTCTCTTGAATCCAATATCAGTTACACAGACTCCCATTTGTATGTTAGGTCATATATTGCGTTGTGTTGTTGCAGTTGCATCTAATATTTGATACAATTTTCTTCTTTATTCTTGTGGTTTATTCTTGCGGTTTTTCCCTCGCAGGCATTAACAGTTTTCCTGGATTAGCCAAGTCGTCCTGGAAGAAAGGAACTTTCTCACTTTCTTTCTTATAAGACGACTTGGGCAAATCCACAGTTTTCCCTGCACAAGTTACAGTGTATCATGTTCTGTTTGTGACTTTATTGCAATGTGTCCGTCATTTTTTCTAGTTTTGAAAGTGAATTCCATGCAGTTCATTTCATTCTTTATGGTGAATGATATTTGGATGGGCCACGAAGAACCTTGCCGTACTTTTTTGGGGCCATGACAAAACATCAATTATATCTTATGGGGCCATAAGAAATTTAGTCATAAAATGTTATTTTCCATAGTTAGGCAATGGGCTTCAAATGCTGGACAATTTTCCCTTTTTCACTTTCACACTTGACACTTGTGATTGACCCTTCATAAACCTTAAAGTGTATTTTTAATGTAATCCATTACAACTGATTTTGGCTAGTTGCCACAAATATGAGCTTCATACCACGTCCGCACGGCTAGACATCGCTGCTGACTTGACTGTTAAGATTTCCAAGCTTCCTATAAACGTCATTGTGACGTCACATATAGATGGCGCATAATTCCATAAAGCAATATCGGTTTTTGGAATCTATATGAAAAATTGACTTTAGTGAACAGAGAGTGACAAACTAGCCGCATCAGTCGCAGTTGATTACGGCTAAAGTGCTTTTTAGGGTTGATGCTTTCGGCCCGATTTTTGGTCAAGTGCATATTACAAAGAGGTAAACTGAGGAATGTACATCATTCAAGTTTACCAAAGAGAACGGAGTCCCGTTGTCTTATAATCTTAATGTATCGTGCATAGATTGCTTGTTGGAATTCACTTCGGGAAAAACTTTATGAGCAAAATATTAACAACGAAAATTCGGTCAAATGGTTCGTTAACTTGGATTTGAAGGAAACTTCTGCAGGAGCATTTCTAATTACCAAGGTCAGATCATTCCATAGCCTTCGTGCAGACTTCACTTGCGGTGGAGGAGCACGGAAGGACAAAAGGTTTTCCCCTTTCCGTGCTCCTCCTCCGCAAGGAAAGTTTGCACGCAGGCTAATCGTTCCAAAGTTTATAACCCTGACATCTGATGGATTTCGAGCCACATTTGAAGACCCTCCTTTTGAGTCAAATAAAAGTCATCACGACCAGCCCGCCTACTTTGCTGTTTGCTGAATTTCGTTTCATTTCTAGTTCCCATTAGATATTTTGTTTGATGTGAATCATCTCTTGCAGGTATATTGTATACAGTTATGTATTTAACCATGATGACGGCAGAATTTCATACCCACTGTGTTTCATTTTCTGTAGTCCTATCGGTAGGTATCATGTTTTTAACTAGACATTTCATCCGATTGTCTCCCTTTTATTTTTTCAAGTTTGCACCAGATCGAGCACAGGGAAGGCACAAGGAAAGAACGGTTTTCTTTCCTTTATCTTACTTTCTCTCCTTTTTCAGATTTCCCTCCTTCTAGTCTTTTCTCCTTTGCTCTTTGCTACGCATGTAAATTTCCTCCACCGCGTGCCGCAGACGCTACGCAGCGTCCAGAAGATGAAAGAAGTCAGAAGCTACGCAGCGTCCACAAGATAAATGGCAATAAACTGAAATCAGAAAACTGGTTTCCGGATGGATTGAGTGTCAAAAGAGTTTGCCGAGAGTCCCCACTTTCTTTGAAACCTCGGTCTATTTATCAGAGACATAGAAACCGAAGGGGAGCACGCAACAGACTGAAGTTTCAAGAACGAGGCAATAAAGAATCCCGCCACCCCTATTGGTTAATTGCAACCTCCCCGCGGGTTTCCCGTAGCCTTGTACAATTCGATAAAAGGACGCATTTTTGTCGCCACAGCAACTGCTTTAGGCCTATGAGATTTTCAATAAATTCAAACGATATGACAGTAACAAAATGTGTTTGACTAAATGGTACTAATCAAAATTAGCAGCTATGAGGTCATAAAACTCAGCTCGGTCTATACTTTTAAGACTTCGGGCTTTATATTTTCCTGTACAACACAAAACTGGTTAGTATGCGTATAATCTAAGTTAGAAGCAGTATCTATGTGAAGCAAATCGTAATTTGTATCACCCAAACGGATGATTTCCTTACCCTCTGATTAAAAAAATTGAAGACTTGCTCAAGTTTATCAGAATCTTCAATGAGATTGTTTGGCGGTCTATACTTTGAAATTATGATGAAGGGTTTGGCTTTTGGTGGTTTGAAAGGGCTGCTTCCTTGCATTTTGTAAAGACAAGGACAAAAATAAACTAATAACAAGAAGAGGAAAATCGATCTTTCATTATGGAAATTTTGCCAGAATGAACTTTCTCGAAGCTCACATTTTAGGAAGTTTTCTGGAAAAACTTGGCGAATTTCGGCAGAAAATGCGAAAATTTCTTTCTTCGAAAGCTCTTCCTCTAAAGAAAATGGAGGAGTGGTCAATCAAATTGATATTTTTTAATTTTGATTACAAATTGAAGTAACTTTCATTTCTGTTCAAGGTTGTAAACCCGAAATGCAAATGCTGTATGCTGGCTCAAAATTGCACTTGGTTAAAGAGTCTCAATTTACTAAGGTTAGTATTGATACTGTTTTATGCTTTGATATAACCACTACCAATCTTCCCGTTGACTAGGAAGAAGTGGCTTTATCAAGAATATGACTGTATTTATCAAGAACAGTGTGGTCGGTCCAATCCAGATGAAATTGGGAAACATTATCAGTTTTACATTCATTTTCCCCATTTATTACCTGTGATTCTACTGTCGTGGCAAAAAACTCCCGACCACATTTTTTCAATAATGTTTCTAAGTGTAACTCTCTTGGAGCTCGTTTTGGTCAACTTTCCATGTCGGTTCCGTGCTTCGATATTGTGCTTTGAATTCTACACCAATTTCGATGACGTCAAAACAAAACCTACCGGGCTATCCAAAAAAGAAACTTCACGAACTAGATAGCACATATTTTCTGGAAAATAAATGTTATAAAGACAAACAAGGTAGCTGTAGCTGAAAGGCTCCGCTATCTTTTGAGATGTTGCTTGCTCAGTTTAAGATATGCTTACTGTCCGAAAAAACAGATTCAAAACTATGGAAATTCATTTATTGCTCGAACCATTCCCTCGCTTTCCAGTCCATTTTTTTTGAAAGTATGTAAAAGTTGAATTCCATATTTGCTTTGGAGCATGAAATTTGAATGAGGAACAGAGGTCAAACATTTTGCAAAAAAATTTCGCCAGATCACTTCTAATCCATCGCTATGCCGAGTTTTCACAAAATGTTGACTTGAAAATGATTAAACCGGGGCTATTTACTGAACATTGTTGGACATATCAGGAACAGGACAAGACAGTTTTCAATATCATTGCTTTGATGTTCAGGGAGCAGCATTCTTTCAAACGCCGGGCCTTTTTATTTGCCCACCCGGTAGAACAGGGACGACTGGTTTTTCACCTTGTCTCTCGATTCTCTTTGCAGGTCTTTGAAGTTCGCAATGCAGAAGAATTAACCGAAGAATGGTTGAAATCCAAACTTGCTTTCTTCAGATAATTACTGTGGTGGTTTTTCCATATAGGATACTTTTATAATGGGGTTATGATAATGCTCTTATTTTCATTTTAACTTTACGAACCTGATCTATATTGTCATCTTCTTTAGCCATAAAAATATTAAAGATTTCAAAAGCAATGCTAGGATTTCCCCGGGATTCACGGATAGGGTTAGTCTCCTGATGGAATGGCTTGCAAACGCATTTGGGCCCTAGGGCAGCCTTCCACGGTGGGGAGGGGGGCACTCAGCCAGACCTTGGTTGGGCTTGCGACACAAGCTTCAGACGTACCATTTCCTAAAAAACCAGAACTGCCGCTTACTTAATAAGTTTTGATATGACTTCCAGAAATATAGGCTTGTGCTGATATCTTCATCTCTGCTCATTGTTCCTCTTTAGAAAAAAATTTGTGCAGGAAGTGTTTCTCCTTTCGGCGAGGAAGGAGACCCCATTGCGCCATTTTGAGTTGCATGATTTGGGAAACTGGAAACTTTGATCTCCACCGTTCGTTTTTCGGTCAATGCTTTCTCGTCAACGTTTTAATTGTTTTCGAATTGATTTTTACCACTTATTGAATTATGGAGCTTCTTTCTTGCCCCCCCCATATTTAGCTGTCATGTAATGTCTTGAAGACTGTCTCAAGTTAGATATCACTTCACTTGAAATTTGCAATAATTCAAAACTGATCATACAAAGCTTTTTAATTGCCTATATTCGCGGACCTTTTCACGTGATATCTTGTTTGAGACATATACTGTAATTCAGTTGATCTAAATAAAGTGAACAGTAGAGTAAATTTCATGAATATACCAATCAGATAATATTTCTAATGTTACCTGACATTTAACTTTTTGCACATCTGCTGTGTTTTTCAAGTTTATCTCTTCGTAATGTAAAGATCGAAAAGATTCGGAGTGAAAAATTACTGGACTAATATCCTGACCAAAGCTTTTGGACTACAATCCCGGGTAGAATATATTGGAACAACGTAATATATAACAATTTTAATGAACCACCCCCTTTTACCCCCGATGCCATGTTGCTTAGACGTTTTTCAGCTTCAAGATGCCAGCCATTTGGCCATTATTGTTCTCGGGGGTAATAGGGGGTAGTGGAAATATGAAGATGAGAAGAACTGAGATAATCTGCAAAAATCACTTCTTTCCAAATATTCTGTCCAGGGAATTGTAGATCAACAGAAATGGTAGCATGTGTTCCATTAGTTAGCTACATAAAGTAATCGAGAGAGCACCATCCCTCCCCCTATGAAACTGAGATTTACAACAGGTATCTCTCTTGAATATAGCATGAAGTAGATCATGAATGATGAAAAACGATTTTCAGCTTATACCTAATAGCAGTGACTTTACCAGCGACACAAATTAAAAGTGGCAATGCGCGAGAATAATCTTGCAAGGATGGCAGCTTGCAAGATTAGTTGCAAATATTGAACAAGCTATATTTAGCCCCATAGGGGCTTATTCAGTTTTAGAGATCTGAGATTCTTATTCTCGAAGGCAATAAATAATGGTAGGTGTTGGGTCTTTTACCCCGCATTCATTGCTCGGAATCAATGCAAAATTTGCGAGTGAAGCACATGAGGCCTGACGAATTCAATACATAACCTTTTTGGTAACCTCTTGCTTTGATACTCGACGGAGATGGAAGGAGAGGATGAACAACAAATCGAACAAATACGGTCTGCATGTCTGCATTTTGTTCTGCATTGCGTTGGCCTCATCCTCGTTTACGAGTTGATCCTTGTTTCCCTGTTGCAGCACAGGCCTGGGCCTGGCTTAGTCAAATAGGTGGCGGGAACGAACATGAATAGCTGCTAAAATCGGAGAAGCCCAATTCTCTTTTCCTGATAGGAGAAGCAAAGATCTCAAGAATTTCAGATGATTAAGACGAGCTCTCTCCAGAGAAGATACACAGGACTTCTCTCTAGAAAGACACACAAGACAGGACGACAACACTTTCGGGCCCCAGTTTGGGCCTAAAAAAAATCTCGACGTATTTTTTTTCCACGTGTACGATAGCAGAGGAGGAGTTATGATGGCAGCATTCGTAAAAGAAGCAAAGTGCTGCGCCAGGTGTCTCTCAAGATTATTCAAACACAGGAGTGTGAATCTATTGAGAGAAGAGGTGCATTAAATTGCTTGATTAGTTGAACGTTGAGGCCCTAGTCAGTCTTAGACAGAAGTACAAGTAGGTAAAGAAAGAAAAGATTTTGAAATTTGTTGGGGATGCGGACATGTTTGGCTTGTGAGAAAGCTTGTCGACATGTTGCAAGAATGTGGGTGGTGTTTCAGTTTCATTGTCAAATGTACCTTACATACAATTTGATGCAAATACCTAACTATTCAGGATGATATCTGTAAATCTAGGGAAAATATATCCCATTTCTGTGGTATAAAAGGTATCAGCTTTTAGGTGTGTTTCTTAGTGATGTTTCGTAAAAGGAATGACTTTCACAATGTAATAATAATAATGATAATAATCACTTTATTTACAGCTGGATAACAATCTAGCTTGTGCAAAACGTACAAACTAATAAATACCAACTAAATTAAACTAATGTACAGGAACACTATTTACAAATATTACAGTTACAACCCTCCCAAGTCCAATTTTTTATGTTTCTGCCAAAAACGGAGGCTGTATTGCTGCTTTTAATCACATCAGGTGTACTGTTCCAAAGTATGCTACCCCTGAACGCTATCAAATTATGCCAAAAGACGCAGTAGATGCCTTGGGAAGAGTGAGAAAATCTTTGATTCTCAGATTGTAATTAATTTCTTTCCTTGTGAATAAATCCCATAAGAAAGAAGGGTTTTCATGATTGAGCGATTTATTCACTTCAATCATGAGTTGCTGCAAGTTCTGAATGTGAACAGTTTTTTCTTCATTTCTAATGAGATCATCGAATGAAGCATCAAAGTCTTTCAATAAGATCCGAAGTGCTCGCTTATGAACCCTGTTAATTTCTTTATTAGCAGTTCTTCCACAAAACATCCAAATGAGGGGGCAGTACCTGAAGTTTGACATGACAAATGAGTTATAAAGCAATTTACATTTGGGTGGGTCAATGACCTTAGCAACCCACTGGCAATATGCATATTGCATTGCTTAAAGACTTGAATGAAGAGAATTGGAACATCAAAAGAAACAAACTTTATTGCTAATTTCCTTAAAGATACTGTTTCTCCTATTAAGAGAATGCATCTTTTAAGGATACTATTTAATAAACATTTGTCATATTTTCAGTTCATTTGGAACAGTTTCAATGACAAGTCAACTGCTAAAACACAGATAAACAATGTGTTTCTTTTCCAATTTGTGGGTCTATGACAAAATTTATGGCAATTTCAATAAACAATGCACCAAGAAAAAATTCAATGTCCAATACAGAAAAGTTAACAAAGAACCTAGAAAAATTGGTTTTCTAATGAAAAAGAAGACAATTCAACAGCAGCATTGTTTAACATCTATAACATGTCAGTCCAACTTTCAAGAATCATTGTAAGACAGTGAATTCAAATAGCTAACCTGAGTTCATTTTAGCAAAAGGTTTTATCATGAACATAAAAGGCAAACAAACAAAGTCAGTTGCTGTTTGCCATGTATTGCAACTCACAGAGCCACCCCAGGCTGGATATTTGTCATGCCTCAGAGCTGCCCCAACCTTTTTTCAATGAGGTGGTTTGAGCTGACCCAGGGTGACTACTACCCCAGGCTCATGTAAACAGAGCCCAAGATGTGGGGTGCAATAAAGTCTTCAGCCAGAAATTTTTGATGCGCATGTGGTGCTTTACTTTTTCAGATAGAGCCACCACCCTGGGTACCAGAGCCTAATGAGAATAAAACAAGAAAAGGCCAAGATACAAAGGCCTGCTATTGCATTCAGGTCATGCAAATTGATCAGTGACATGATTACATTTTAAAAGTGCATGCATTTAGCATACTTTTCACACAATGAATGACTTATTGTTCTGAGATTTAACAAGGGAATGAAGCAGTGGTGTGACACAGTTTAGGGCACCTTAGTTCAAAGAAGGGGTCTCCAGCAAAAAATTTGTTATTTCATTTTCAATTTGATGCCGTGGCATTGATAAAAGACCAAAGGGTGTCAGGTGCTCATGGTATGACAGTATTCTTCAGTCATTAATTACTTGGATGTGTCTTTGTCACTTGGATTTGTCTTAATCAATAGTGTGGGTTTGTGTGCTACTTAACCAGAAATCAAGCAGGCAATCAGTTTTTATTTGTTGGATGCATTATAGCAGCTATGCAGCTGATGTGGACTTGCGGTTCTATGGCTTATGTGATTTTGTAGTTCCGACCATGGGATTTGAACCCATGTGGGTAGACCCCACAGGATTTGAACCTTGTGCTTTAACCACTCTACCACACCACCAATGAAATGATATAATGAACATGATGATCATTGCTGTTCTTGTTCTTTGTTTCCTAATTGAAATTTGTTTTCCTGCCAGTGCAGTTATTTGTTTTGAAGTTTTCTTTCAAATATATTTTGATTTCAGCTTCAGGAAACAACTCCAATGGCAAACAGAGATCTAATAACATCTATGACAATAGGCAATGAGGCAAAGTTGCATAACTGTTCACAATGTCTTGGGCTTTTAGAAGATTCTTTCATTGATTCTTGTATTGAAGAAGTATGTATCTGTTGCTATACATGAATCTTTTATATTCGAAGATTTCATTCAGACAGTTTTTGTCAGATAGAATGTTGTACAATTGTAAGGTCTTTGGTACAGTAGTAATATTGTTCTGCTGAAAAATCCTTAAGAATTCTTTAAGAATTCTAGGTCAGACTTTCTTGCAATCTTTCACTCACACTACCCAAGGATTCCTATCTGCTGTTGGAGCATAATGCAAAGTTTTGAATCAAATATACATGGAAAAAAGTTTGGCATTCATAAACAGCAGTCTTATCTAGTAGGCAACATTAAAGTTGTTAGAGAAAGTCTGCAACTCAAAGCCCACCATGGAATATGGCTTTGAGTTTGAGTTGAATTTTTGACTTTTCTCTAACTTCTCATAATGTTTTCAATGACATGTTTTGTTTATATATTTTAGATAGTAAAACGGTTGGAAAAAGAGAAATATGATTGTAGCACATTTGCAATAAATGCCATGGTGCCATATTCAATTATATTGAGACAGGTTTGTTGTCTTTGCGGTTTTTGTTATACTGATGATGTAGAATGTATTTAGGCTATCCGATGTTTATGCATTTACCCATAAAGTGCTACCAGTTGATTGCAGAATTTGATTTGAAATTGTCAGAGAGTAAGTTTGCCAATTGATAGAATACATTGCAAGTATATATATCAAGTAACGTTTTTTATCACTTCTGAAACAAACTGCTAGTTTTTGTACCTCAAGGATGAGAAGAATAGTGAAAATTGAAATAAATCAAGAAACATTGCAAAATATTGAAGAAAAATATCAAAGTTAAACTATAATTGTAAACTATAGTTTATTTGAAGTGTGTTAATGCATAGCTGTCTGACCTTGTATACTATGGTGTTTCAATTCTACCTAGCTTCTACAATTCATTATTTTCTTTTCAGCATTCTCTCATGCTGTATGCAAGGAAAAGCTTTAGGTTGAGCATTCATTTTTATATATTCTAATCCATGTCAGCATTTTGGTTCAATGGCTAAGACTTGTTTGTGTGATATCCTTTGCATATTCTTAATTTCTTACCTAAGGCTCAGTCTGTTTCAACCAGCATTTTTTGCATATATCATCTCTTTTTCATCATTATTTAGGGAGATACATCAAAATCGGGAACTTTCAGATGGAAAAGTTTGGGAATAACAGCTTCATAGAAAAACTTTAGAACGTGTTTTTGGGTCTTTCAGATAAAAACTGTCGGACAAACACAGTACCAAAGTACCATGTTAAAACCAATCTTAATATTGAATCATGAATATTATCTTCTGAGCATTATCATCATTGCATCTACAAGGAAATTGGAGTGAATTGTTTGTCAGATTGGATGATGTTAAAACTGGCTGTGAACCGAATTAAGAAGGTGCTGTCATGTGTGAACTGTTTACAAGAAACTCTGTTGTAGGAACCAAACTTTTAGATTAAAAACATTCAAGGAAAGTGAGCAGTACTGGCAAAACAATGATTGATTAGAACTATCCTTTCTTTGTGCTTTTCCATTTTCCATAAATCTAAAACTTTTGGACAGAAAAGTTTCGAACATCACCAGATTTTGGGTAATTAAACTTAGGTGCAAAATTTTGATCGTTCGAAAGCCTTCAATTTTAATGCAGCATGTGCAAGGCACACTGGTTTAAACGAACTCTCTGAAGATGGTGTTATAAAGAAACATCGCCTTGACATACACTGATACTGCATACAGCACCGACCTTGCCCATATTAAAATTGTTTTCTTGCTTAACAATTTTAATGAATTCTTCAGACAATTATTGATTCCATAAGACTTCTTGATTAAACTTTTTTGCACTTTGTTAAACTATGCATCTTGAGATCAAACCACTTCAATTGACGGTCTCGTTTTGGAAATTATTCAAACATCCTTCCATATGAACTTTTAAGGGCCAAATTTTGATTTAGCATCAAACTTTAGGCTAACTACAAGTTTTTCGTGCATTGCTAGCGGTCGTAAAGTTTATTTCATGGCAATGTGATATTTGAGAAACCCATAAGAGATCTTACCAAGAAAATGTCTCAGGATGTAAAGTTTCACCCCGAGTAATCTTTCACGGTCAAATCCCTTGTAAAGATCAAAACTTTAAATTGTCATAAAATCAACATCACAATCGCCAGCAATGTAAAAACACGTAACCACCAAAGTTTGGGTGCTAAATCCGAATCTGGCTCGAATTTTCCATAGGAACAATTGGAAGAAATTTTAACAAATTTCCAAAATGAGGGCTGGTGTTGCTTAATTAAAGTGGTGTATTTGTTATCAGAATGCGAGGTATTCTAGAAAATTCTTAATTAGAGTTCAATCTTGTCTTGTTAATGTGCGCTGTTTCCGTTCTTGAAGTGATTTTGAAATGCTGGAAGATGTTGTCACTGCTAAGGATGCTTTCAAAAGTGAGATTTGTCAAAAGATTGACGAGAAGGTTGCAATGACTTGTGATTCTAAGGTTAGTTTTTGCATCTTAGTTTATTGTTTTATAAAGTTCAGATGACTCTTAACCAGGAAGAGAGTGCAGTCGTACGAGAATTTAGAGGCAAGGACAATGACAAACAAAGTTAAATTGTTTATATGGAACTTCGAACCCAGGGTAGTAATGGGCGGCCAGAAGAAGTGAGGCTGAGGACAATGATAGCCCTGGAATCGAGGTTTGTTTTATATGGATGATATTTCTTCTGTCCATTAACTCATGTCGAAAGATGAGTAAAACCCTCTTTTGAGCATAATCAATCTCGCAATGATACAGCTAACTCAATATGATGAGGGTATATCAAGAGCACGCAGGGGTAGCAGCAGTCGCCAAAAAGTGGGGTGGACAGGGGAACTGAGTGAGCATAAAACGAGGATCTGGGGACCACATCCTCTAGAACGTCGGAAGACGTCCTTTTGCAAAATGAAATAAGATTTGTGTTCATTGTTGATTAAACATGATAGACGTTATTTGCAAGCCCTAATTCTTTTCAAACTATGAACGAGAACTTAAAAAAAGTTAATCTGTCGTCATTTGTATACAGATTAATAGTCTAAAATCTAAGAAATTGAATCCTTTGCGGTTAGTTGTAAGCTCCATGAACCAATCGACTACGACTGCTCAGTGAATTGTAAACGGGGAGCAACGAAGTACCTATCTCTGAGAAGGGAAAAGTGACCCGAACCATTTTTTCAACAAATTTAGACGAGATAGGAAATCGTTTCTCAAAACAAGTTAGGTGGACATGGTCAGGCTAGTCCACCCCGTGGCACTGCCCCTGAAAGCACGAATGTATACTACACTAGCAATAGTATAAACTAAGTGCCCCACTAGCTGCAACCATTTTACAATTTTTGCTTACTTGAAAAAATAGTTTATTGCTGGGCCTATCGTGCAGATGCATTGGCCATTTTCATTGTGTAAAGACAATAAACTGAAGAAGGCCGTGAGGGCAAGTAAAATATGCGGTAATGAAAGTCAGGCCTAAGTTACCCTAGACAAATGTGTTTAGAAACGGGTTTTATTTTGACTGATTCCGTTTCTGTAGACAAAAGTTTTCCAGATTTGATCTTCCTTACTTTTCATTTTTCATGCAAGGAATTCCTATTTGTGTAAACTCATACGTCACAAATATTTGCCAATTACTGTTGGCAATAAGATACAGAAAGGCTTGCCATTTAATCATGTGATAAAGTGTGGAACAAAATTTTCTTGGTCTGGATCTCACTGCACCAACAGCAACAACAACGCGGTCGCGCAAGGCTAGAAGGTCTCACTTCGTGGGGCAATAAACTAGTACCAGAGAACTGCATTGTTAGGATTAGGGTAAGGGTAAAAAAAGGTTTTCTGCCGGTAAGGGGAACTTTTAAAGAATATAGAAATACTCTATGAGATAGAATTGAAACTTTCATACTAAGAGTCTGAAAGGTTACCTACTTTTCGATCTCTCCTTTTTTCCTAGTTTCTGTGTACCTCCATTCCATTGAGGAGCGGACATTGAGATGAATTATGGGATCTTTGACTAATTGATCAATGGTAGTTTTACAACTGTCATTAAGCTGTAGGCAGTTGTCAACTTGTTTGCAAATTTTAGTCTTGTTTACATAGCATATGTCTACCTATTCTGCTTTCATCATTCAGAGCTTGTTGAGGATTACTGTCTCTGTTGATTACCCAAATGAAGATAAAGAACTTTTATTGTTGTAAGTTAGTTAATGTCTGTTTCAAATAGCATAAGACTCAAAATCTTTGAAAGGGTGGTTGTAAAATTGTGTTATATTTTTTCTTTTAATGTAAATGCTTGAAATGAGCTTTTGGTAATTTGCTGTAAATCTAGGTTTGGAATGTCTGGTAATCTAAATTTGATTCCTTGATTAGTTCATATTGGCGGCATTTATTAATTTCAAGGCTGTGACGTCATCAAGTTCCTTACTCCTTAGCCAGAAGAGCTACAGATTTCTGTTTACCACCATATGGTATAGGCCTTCATAAACTTTGATTTTCTTGAAGATTGCATCAATTTTCCTCAAATAATTAAAGATTTATTATGAGTTTAATTTCTTCAAAATTCTCGATGAATTTGTACAAAAATAATCAAAATGCTGCCATTTTGAAAATATTCAAGATATTCAAAAATTGTCATGGCGGATTTACAGCAAGTTACCCAAAATTCCTTTTTTAAAGTCATTCAATTCATAGTAAAAATGTGATACAATTTTACATCCATCCACCTTATTAAAGATTTTGACGTCCTTTCCCTAGTACGACCATTTGGATATATTAGCCTTTCAAATAAAGATTTAATACAACTTCTACTTTTTGGCGGCAAAGATCTCACTAATGAGCTAAATAAAAAGATTATCGAGCTAACGCTGCATTATATCCACAACACAGGTCGATTTGATTAATATAATTTCAAATACGGTTTTTTTTTGCAACGGAGCCACCATGTTACCCCACCGTTACCTAGTCCCTTTCCGTATATTTTCTTTGTTTGTCAGTCGTTTCTTGTAATTATCTGTTCTTTTTTGTCTTTTCTTTATATGTAAATTTTTTTTTCTTTTCTATGTTAAGGCTGCGGAGTTGCCATAGATATTTGCTCTCCGTGGTATTCGTCCTTGTAGTATAGTAAAGTAGTTTGTAAGTAGCGTTAGATAAGTAACTTGTATTGTAAAATTTGATTGAATATAAAAAAAAAAAAAGATTTTGATAGATATGAATCCTATGCTTTCTCAAGTTTGATGTAGCTTCAGGTTTGCGATATCGCCAAATTAATCGTATAAAACACCTCTGTTATCTTTATTCCCAGAAATTTTTACGTGATATCGAATTTGAGATAGACTTAATTAAAAGCATGTAGTTTCTTTGTTATTTTTTTCCGAGATGCTTCAACAAAATGTTAGCTCGTTTTTCTAAGAATCATTTCAAACGTCTTCAGTTTATCGACATCCCATGCTATTGTGAACATTTAAGTTGACAATCCCAGGAGTTAGACACTCCAGTAAACGTAAATGGTTGAAGCAACTGGTAAATTGTAGTTTCGGTCATTGATGAATTACTAAGACGTAAACATGGTTTCAAATGACTGTTCTTGCCGCTTGTAGGCCAAGAGTGGGGAATGAATTGAAGTCCAGAAAGAGAAAGGTAAGTTTCTTTTTTCTGTTTTCATGACATGTAGGAATTTTAATTTCATGCTATCCAGTCGATTTTAATTTCATGCTATGCTATTTAGTAAGTGACACTTAAGTTATAAGCGAAGCCAGTCTACTTACATTAGATCATATGCAACAGAAGTGGACCCAATCGAGATTCCTGTGTAATGCTATATTTCGGTAACAATAAAGATGCTTTTCAAAATGTTTGCATGGCAGAGACTAGAGAGTTGTCTGTATAGCAGCTTTGAAACATTGAACGATCTTATGTGATCTGTAGCATCAGTTGCTTTTGATTGACACCGGAATTCAGTGCGATTAGCAATCGTAGCTATAGAAAGGAAATTCTCGCAGCCACTAATTCAAGCAAACAAGGCCCCTATAGTTTGGCCGAAACCTAGATAGCATGCTTGCTTATGGTGCGTTCCAGAGATAGTTTTAAGAGCAAACATTAGATTGTATCGAAAGAAGAAGGATGTAACTGAGCATCTGCCCATAGACGTAGGAACCGGGGGCACTGGGGGCGCGTGCCCCCAAGATTTAGCAATAAACAAAGAAGTGTCCTTTTATTTTTGAAAATTTCCCCTTTTTCTCAAGGGAAACATTGCCCTCAAAGTGTCGTACCCCCTAGTTAGAGATGCTTCCTACATCCCTGCTTCTGTCTCGAATATTTACTTGTTTGATTAAGAAGCTGAGCACAAAGTGTTCTAATTAAACCCAAAAAGTACAAGAATTGAAATATTTCCCAATCAACTTCTGAACTAAACGATCAAAACTTCCCTTGTAAGATGTCTAGCTGTATTCTTTTTCTTTCGATATATGCTCAAGTTTGGTCTTAAAAACAATTTCTGGAATGCACAACGAGCGAGCATGCTAACTTGGTTTCAGATCAATTTTTGCGGCCTTGTTTGTTCGAATTACTGTTTGAAAAATTCCCTGTGTGCGTAATGGCCAATCGCTTTGAATTCCACTGTCAATTAAAGTAAACTGATGCTATTTTGCTACAAAATGTGTCCCAGTTATTCATTCAGTAATTAGCAAATTGGCATGCCCTCTTCTTAACATCAATAACTTGTCCTGGACGGTTTTCAATTCACTTATCGGCTTCTTCAAATCTCCTAGAATGATGGTAAGGCAGTACAAAGAAGTTTCGCTGATATTCAGAACTCGCTAAACGAAAATGATACTGTGGAAAAAATGTCGAAGTAAGTCTTTTGATTTGGAATGCTTGATTGAACAAAGTAATTCATGATAATATACAAGGCTTGCTCAATTGGTTCATTGTGGATGAAAATAAATCAACCCAATGGGACAATTGAAACCTAAACGGTCCACTTGCCGTTCTTTTTACTTGTGGCTCACATTTGCGTAAATTTTTTTTTCTATCTAGTGAATCTATCGCTCATCAAAACAATACTACTAACACCAAACCAAGACTGCTCTTACTGGAGCATCCGGCAGCCTTCTTGTCGCGTTAACTATGGCAATATAATTCAGTCGATAGCGAACAGGCCAGGATACAAATACAGGTGTACTGGGGAGAAGATGAATAAAGTAAACACTCACATAAAAGAATCAGCGAATTAAGAACCCCATGGGCTGAAATTTGGCATATTTAGCACCTCCTATGCAAGAACCATTGAATGTATGTATAGACCCATTACAGCCTGTTTCAGAAAATCACTGGTTTTATGCGAGTTTTTATAGTATTTTAAAAGGGCTAGAAGACTCACTGGAATACAACCAAGATATTAGAACACGAATTTAACCGCAGAAAATTTCCAAATATTGCATGAAAGCATCTCAAATTTTAGGAATTTCAGTGACTGAAATTGTTGCAACAGTTTTTTATTGGCGCTATGTCTATTCTAATGTTGTTTCAGTTTCATTTTGAGTGCTCATCAAAGGCCAGTAAGTAATTTCTCATCTTTTATTGACAGATACTTTAGCTGTCCTCCTGAGTCATCTCCTGAGTGCTGTAGTATCAAAGATATTTCGTTCTACCATGAGTCCGTGCTTGTTGCGGGTAAGCATCGTCAGGGTTATTTTTAGCAATTTTGGCTGTGCAAAAAAAAACCAAACAACCTGTTTGAAAATTTGTAGCAGCTGAACTGATTTAAGATTTTTCAAATCAATGGAATTTTTTGAGTTTGCTAAATCCTACACGATCAAACGTCACTCGTCCGTAAATAACCATTCAACTTCAAGTGGCATAAGCTTTCGTAAACAATAATTTTAACTTCAGTTTTGAAAACTTCTTGCCTTTATGTATTGGTAGTTAGACACTGCAGTTGTGCTTCAGCTTACTCTCCTACTCAGAGGTTTGCAATACGAAGTGATTTGCAGCGCAAAATGATTGAGGGACGTCTGCGTTGGAGAGTAGATTCAGCTTATATCCTCTGCACAAGCATAAAAGCTGCAGTGATCAAGCACAACTCTTTGGCGTTTTATGGATAAATTAGACTTATTAAATTAGATATTAAATTAGATTAGATTAGATATGAGTTCTCTAAGGCTGTAAATCTAGGTATCTTAAGCCAGCAAATTCCCAGTTAGAACTTTCCGTGCAGGTGTAAGAAAACACGATTTCCAAATGTCCCTTCTCATCATTTTGCTTCTTCATTATAGAGAAACGTGAAATCCCCCCTACTAGCTAGGAATCGTATTGTGAGACAAACCTTGGTATGGCTCTTCAAATTGATTAGTACTGTGCCAAGTTGAGAGCTATCTCTTCCCTGGACTTATGACGATGAATCCCTTGTATCTCAGCGCAGCGGTAAACCGTGCTCAACAGGGACTCATAATGAAACAGTGAAAAAGCTGGCCCTATTTTCTGCAATCATCAATGGAATGGTGATTGAATCACGGCTTCGAATCTCAATCCCGTGAGAGCGTTTTCAATTCTTTAATCGAATCGAAAATTCTATCACATTTACACCGTAAAAATGGTAACTCATGAATATCGCAATCTGATTGGTACTCCAGGAATCGCAGAGTTTGGGCCTAAATAGGGCCAGGTTTTTCAGAGTAATATTATAAGTCTCTGTTGACCGAAGCACCATCATCAAGTCATTGAGCACTGGTAAACAAGAGATTCATCGTCATAAGTCTTTCTCTTCCCATCGACTGTTTTATAAGGATTTGCTATTAATGGTACAATTTTTCTTCCTAACAGGGCGATACAACAAATTTTCGAGAGAACTTAGTCAAACTCCATGGTTTATAGATGGCATCAGGAAAACAGACACTTCAGTTCAGGTTATTAATTTTTTTCAGTATCAGGACACCGTGCGAGTAACAAATGCATGGCGTTTGAAGAATGCTGCTCCTTGAATAACAAAGCAATGATATTGAAAACTGTATTTTTTCATTGCCGATTTGTTAAACTAGATTCAGTAATTTACCCGGCTTCAATCGGCCGTTCCTTCTTTTGGATATAGGAGATTTTCTGCAGAGGGCCCAGTTTAACGTGCTAATATGTGTTAAAGTCATTACTGTAAAGTATATCAGGGAAATTTGATCGTGATCATAGCTCGTTTTCTGATTTTTGAAGGCCCTTTTGTCTCGAAAAAATCCCTTGCAAACCTTTTTTGTATCATCGATTAAAAATTTTGCAATACTTGCAAAATACTCTACTATACTACAAATACAATACCACGAGGAGCAAGATATCATGTCTACCCCGTGGCATGAGTGAGGAACTGAAGAAAAGAAGCAAAACTACCTGGAATTATACTCAAAAAGAAAATTCACTAGAAAGAGGACTAGGTTACTTCTTGACAGATGGCAAAAATTTGAATGAACTGAATCAAATTGACCAGTTGAAGATTTGTTTGTAACTTTTTTACCACAGGAGCTGGCTTGTGAAAAGATCCAAGAGTTCTTTCGAGCAGATGGTGAGAAATTGTTATTTACAGTAAAACCCGTGTATCTACAATTTTGCAAGTATGCCTGACTAGGTTCTTATACATTGGGTATTTAGTGGGAAATGAGGCTGTTCAGGTTCTTAAATAGCTTCTTATTTTCTTTGGGGCTTTCAAGTATTCCTTTGTTCCGATTCAAACTTCAAGTCTATTATTCACTGTCATTTGACAGCACTGGAGTTCAAAAGGTCTCATTCACAGCAGAAAATTGTGGAAGAATCGGAAATTTCATGGAATCCAATGATAAGCTTTTAAAGCATTTCAGAGTTCTTTGCTCTATGCATATATGGTATTATCAGTTGTGTAGGACCTATTTCAAATTTCAGGCTGAATGGGTTCTGACATAGTGAGAGTCTAGTATAAAAGTATCAGCCTGTAGGCTCTTAATCACTAGGTTCTTATGTGCGGATTTTTACTGTATTCCATATTTACCTAAGCATAGCCTTTTTGTGTGACCTTGATACTTTGATTCATTTTTTAACTACTGTTCAGCATGCACGCAGCTTAAAGCACTTCTCCACCATGTTATTGACTTTTGCAGACGAATTTCGGGGCTGAATGCGCGCAAACTACTCTTTTGCCTTCATTTTCAGTCCTGGTACAAAAACAAACACACTCTTGATACACTGTAGGGAATTGCAAATCACATTTCATGCAGCTGTACATTATAGTTCTATGATGCCTATACTTCGTTGTCTGTCTTTGTCTTTCAATGAGAACATTAATCTCATCAATGCACTGTAGTACATTTTGATCGCCGTTACTTAAATCTAAATTCAATATGCAAAGTAGCTGCTGTATCTAATTCATGTACTGTATTTACTGTTTCGACTGCAACCTGTTAAGTAGTATGCACGGTTTTTTCAAGAACTTTTTTAAGTCATAAGTACGCAGTCATGCAGATTTATTGTGTACTGAAATACTTCACATTGATTAATACTTATTAGCTACTCATCAAATACATAGACGAAAATAATTTATAAATATCACTATTTAAAGAATCATTTCAATCTTCTTGAGTGGTCAGTGTCAACTCTGAAATCTGATTGTTTTTAGATTTGAAGTTCATTTCTGCTGGCCGTGAAGATGTAGATGTCAGGATGCTTGGGTCAGGTGAGAGAACACCTTCATACTTTTCATATCACATTGAAACCTAAATGCAACGAGAATATGCAATATTCTTTCCCGTTCATAGCAGAAATAGATATGACGTCATGTGGCACCATGAATGGCAACTGACAATCTCTTCTAATAGCAACCTAAGTAGCACGCTGTGTGCCTTCGCACAATCCCATCGTGATTAATTCATGCAGGAAATCTGGTTAATTCCCCCAAACGGGGCAAAATGGCTGCCTCTCCAAGGGTTCTGTTGCCCTACCCATTTCATGTGGCAGGCACTAGCATGTGCCAGTTGAAGGGTATATAACCTGTTCTAATTTGGTTGAGATCTGAATTAGCCAACGGACTTATGCCATGGTTCACAGCGATCTTGGCATATTACAAGCAAAGCGAAAATGAAATTAAAGGCCTCAGTTTCGCATGGGAAAGAGCAAATCAGCAGAGTTTGAAGACCCTTGAGTTTATTCAAATGATCAATGGTGATATAAATGGTTTCAAAATGATCACAGTCTGAAGTTTTGGAAGAGGATGCGAAAAACTGGAATTGGAAAATTTCAATTCATGATCACTTTGAATAAAGAAGAGTTTTCTAATTTTTGGGTTGACTAATTCAATCGTTGGGTTTCAGATATTCGAAAGCAACATTGCTTCACTGACATATTAGAAAACATAGATGTTATTGCAACTAACTTGATATGGCATTCTCTTTAAAGAATTGCATTTAACTATCTTCCATGCCATAGTCATAACGAAACAAACGAACTGGCAAATGATAATAACTAATGAAGGTGTTATGGTGCAGTGGTGTAACCCTGTAACTTTTCAGCCAGAACGATCAGGTGGACAGGTTCCGGCCCATTTAGAGCCTCTCCTCTTTAGTATCATGGCAAGGGGTTGCAGACTCGTTAAGTCTTCAGTACTTCTGAGATCCCAATGCGTGGCTCTAAAATCCGCAATTTCACTTTCATTAATTCTTCCTAGTATTTATAATACGATGGATAGATTGGAAGGTTTCTTTCAACCAATGCCTGTTTATGTAACATTAAGTTCAGTGTTGTATTTTGAGCATTGTTATTTTAGAAAAGTAAAAGTATTTTTGTTGAATAAGAAAGTTCACTATCTGTTTTATTTGGATACAGGTAGGCCATTCGCAGTCGAGCTCATCAACCCTCGAAGAACAAAAGTCAGAGAAGAAGAAATGATTAAGCTCCAAACGTCAATCAATGAATCATGTGACCTAGTTGCTGTTAATCAACTACAAACTGTATCCAAGTAAGGCTTTGTCTTTGCTAATAAGATTCCCTTGTTTCTCTTGACTGGTTTGAACCTTGGTTTCGCAGAGAAAATATTGTGGAAAGCATAGGGTTTACAACCAGATTGCATTGATTGGTCAGCGACTACGGTTTTCTTAATGCTCTTATCATTATCATCCCATTTTATTTTAGTTTTGAATTTGTTGTGGATACTGTTTGCATCTCAATGGGAGTATTTGTTGTCTTGTGTTGCTGATTTTACTGTAATTGAAAATTTTGTGTCTGTTCATGATTGCCCAAAAACACGTGCGTCAGGTGTGTGAGCGGTTGCTGACGAGCTTGCATGAACCCAGTTTTCCTGCTTTTAAAAAGTTTCAACAGGAAAAGATTTGATAGTTTGGAAACTTGTTTCCGTAAATCTCAGAAGTAGCTGTTGATTTATGAAGAAAAAAAGTCAAAATTACTGGTTGCCTCAAAACCAGAGGATTTGATGTTCTCCGTCAATGTCAGAATCAAAGAAATTGTGTCAAAATGTGTGCCTAGCCCGGTTTGTGAATTTGCATGAATAAAACATGTAGTCATAAATCAGATCTTGTAATAGCCAGCCTGAAAAACATCTGGGATTGCTATAAATGGTTAAGTTCAACAGGAGTGCTGCAGGCCATGGTACACTTGAAATATGTTTGATATAAACAGCAATAGTGCTTTACAAAGCCTTCCTTGTTCTATTTGGTCATTTGTTACTCCCAAATGTATATCTTGCTAAAGAGCGTAAAGTTAAGATCCATTTGATGTGTCTCAATAAGTCAGCAATTACTCGTCAGATTCTCTCAAACTTGGTACGTAGCTCAAGTTTTAGTCTCTTCTTTAGAACCATTACAATATGAATAACATGACATGGATCAATTGAAAATTACATCGATACCTATGTGTCTACAGAGAATTCTCAAATATGACAAACGGAAAAATTTGATTGATCCCCTTAACAGTAGCCGTTCAAACAGCGACATGTTTTTTGGAGTTCCCTGTAGAAACAAAGGCGACGATGTAATTTTCAACTGATCATTCTCATGTTATTCATATTTCTATGGTTCGAATATATTTTTTCTTCCAGAAAAGACATGAATCTCTTGAAAGAAGGTGAAGAGCATAAGATAAAGTTTTACAGGTAAGTACGAACTATGGAGCTTTTAAGGACCATTTGTAGACCATGATTCTTTGTGGCGCTAAAAGTCAATCTTTGTACGATCTGAATGTCGTTTCTGGGCTAGGTTGCCCCTGTCCTGGCCTTCATTCTGCACTCAAAAGATCATGCTTGACGTTGGGCCTTTGAACTTTCCCAAGTTGTTTTTCAATGGTGGTAGTTGGTACACAGCCCCGTTGTTAACCCTCTTGTTTTCTCTGCAGAAGGTCGTGGTTTCGAATCTTATCGCTAGCTCTGCAACAATAACATCACTCACATTGTAAATACCTATACTTGTTTTCTTGGAGTTGGGGATATGAGTTTAACTTGATGGAATACGTTTGCCTTCGTCGAAATTTGTAGATTTTAGTAATAGAGTACAGGCAGGACTTTTCAGACAACGGAATGAATCAGATAGTTTTGGCTTTCAACATTCAGTAACGCCCCCGCCCTCATATATTTTGAAACAAGCGCAAACTTATGAGAGGCATCCGTGATCTCTGCTCTCTATTCTGCACTGTTATCGTCTTCAATCTCGTTTTTCTTTTTAAAGTATAAGCAACAAAGGAGTTGTGGCTCACGCTACAATCAATCTGCACTTATCTTCTCTTTGTTACTGAAGCACTGTCGTGGTGCTGATTGGCTAAACAAGACAATCAAGAAGGAAAGAATTAAGCAAGGTTCAGTAATTTTGCTGTGCAGTGAATTTCAGGAAGATGATAATGATCTGACTCCGTTTATTCTCAAAACAAAGTATGATCCAAGAGCATAAAGGCTTGGTAATTACTCCAAGGCCAGAGCTTTGTTTTTGATTTCAACATCACAACTGGCCAATCACAACCATGACAGTGTGCCTTTAATGGTGGCAAACAATGGAAGAACAATGGTTATGTAAGCTTCACAATTTAAATTTCAGCAACATATATAAGAAATAACTAAATTACGACTAGCTACGAGAGTATCACAATTAACAGAAAATTAATATAATGAAATAGGAAGTTGATGCAAAATATACCAATAAGTGCGCGAGCAAATAAATGTATGATATACTAATCGTAGGGAGAGTCCCCTCCTATTCTGAGCGAATAATGAATGAATCTAGGTGAATTTCAATGATTCAAAGAGGTTGGTCCATTTGCTGTTAATACAAGATAGAAATGTGCACTATCATTGGAGACTGGAAGGGAATAGACACAGTCATATCTCGTAGCTTCTATAAATAGGCCAGGGAAACGCCCACAAATCCATTGTTTCCTAAGCAACACAATGAAACATGATGCGTCTAAGTTGTCGAGTACAAATAGATTATATTTTTGACCCGGCCCCGGCCAGCTTTTAACTGTGTCGATTCCCTTTAATAACAGAGGGTTGATAAAAAGTCTGAATTTTGACTCATTGGCAAGTTAAACTTTTTGTCTTTAAAAGCAGTAGTCAAAATAAGGTTTTTCAATATGTAGTATTCTTAGCTTTTGGTACTGAAAAAGAAGTTTATCATTTTTAAATTTCTTTGGGTCATTGAAAAAGAGACCAAAATGAAAGTCTTGTGATAGGTTTGATTTTGATGATTTTCAACTTTTTTGGTACACCTTGGACTATGGAAACAATCAGCTCACTTTCTTATATGTCTCGGAACTTGCTCATAGTATTGTATTAATTCGTTTTCCTTGCTTACTCAAGGATTATTTCAGGAAATATTCCACTAATCTTGATGTGTCCCTTGTTTGCATTGTAAACGATGAGTTTATCATGGATTTACGAAACCAAATTTAAAGAAGGCAGTTTGAATACTCGGCAAGACAAGTTAATGGCCACCTATGGTGACAATGCAGAGTGATTAAAACTGATTTCAATTTGCAAATGATGTATTTCCACCAAGCTTGAGGCTCCGCATAGACTGTGTTCACCAGCGCAATCCTTCTGACCTTTTACAGAGAGTCAGAAGCCGTCCGCACGGAAAGTTTTATGCTCCCTCGCAGAGGCTGTATCTATTAGGAACGTCCCACCAAAGGCACAACAAGCGTGCATCGTTTCTCCTAGACGCCCTTCCCAGAAATATGCAGCTTCTGCTAAAGAGAATGCGAAAGCGTGAAAACATTTCTTAAAGGTGATCTGAAGCGGAAAGTTTTATAGATGCAAATTGATATCACTTTTGAATGATAAAAAATGTCATTTATATTTTGTGATACCTTGTTTCATTTTCCAGTTATTCACTATTTTGTATGATCGGCTGATGACGTCATTTTGTTTGCAAAAAGTTAAGGAAGTGTACAAGGCTGACTATATTTCCAAAAGGAAATTGACTCCAAGAACGTTTCTTAAATTGACATGCCTTTCTAAACATCATATTACTCAATGTGACAATTTCTATTACATTTATTTGGCTCAACTTAAATGTCTCCGACAACCGTAACCTTTCAAAGCTTTGATACAGCTATATTTCAGTATATCATCCTAGTAATTTACAAACAAAATGACGTCACCAACTGAAAACTTAATATCAATGGTTGACTTGAAAACGACGTGAGATATCAAAGAAATTTAAACAGGAGTCCATATCATTCGACAGTGCCGTTAATTTGAATCAATAAAGATTTTCGCTACAGATCACCTTTAAAAGCCTCCATGAATAGGTCACGTGTCCAACGTCAAAGTTATTTCCTGCTCGTGTCCGCCTTGGGCCTAAGTATGCGCCTAATTATGTTTTCATGGTGACCAAAAAAGTTACTGGTTGACGAGATCTGAAACTTTATTCAGGTCCGTTTACGTGAAAAGGAAAGCCACGATTCTAAGGTTCATAGGTTGAGTGACGTCGAGTGCAGGTAAAACTCATCGAAGAAAAGAATTTTTATTGGATGAACAAATGAATTCAAATTATTCAGTTTGGTAGCATTGATGGAGACTCTTGAAGCTAAAGTTGAATTAACTACGGTTACAACTGGCGCTCAACTCCCCCAACACACAATACACAGCTACATATATTTATTTTAAGTCTACACTTTCATGCTGACCCCTTTTTATAACCTCAACGATGGATTAAGTCTGCCATATTCTCAATTTGATGTTCCTAATTTTGAATGCAAAGAGTTGATGATTTACAAACAAAGATAGGCTGTGTTAGTTTTGCTAGTATCAATTTCGTAGTTATAGGCCATGTCCATGATTTGAGGAGAGCCTCATGGCTTGAGTCCAATGCCCATTTCTAAATAGAGATCTACTTGAAAACCATCTCTTCAAAATACGTAAATCCTATCCAAACGAAGACTACATTTTTCGACTAATCTTTAGATCTTGACGCTCTTCAATTGATACTTGTGTTTGTTCTGCTAATCAAATCAAATCAAACCAATTCCAACGAAGTGTGCTCTCTTCATCCTTTCCTTTCATCTTTTAATCCCTTCTCTCAAATCATAGACTTAATGTATAGCTGACTTTTTCGCGTATCCACTTCCCGATTCATTTGCTGTTCGCCACTAAAGTGTGCTCGACCTCGTTCAAAGTCGTGTCTGTCTTCCTCAAGGCTAGTGCATGTTGCAAGCTTTTAGCTGTCGACGAAGATTCCATTTAACCGTACTCCGTAAGGACCCTAAGTTGCGCTTATATCGTTGAGTTGAATTTGTTGTTGTTGTTGTTGTTGTTGTCGCTCCACTGATGGCCTTATTTCTCTAGTACTATAAAAATGGCAACAAATGTCAATCGATGGTTACGAGGTTCTGTCGCCCTGTCGTCTGCTGGTCAGAATGTGACTTGGAGGAAGGCTGTTTGTGCGATTATTGCAAGAATGATCGTTTACCGAATACTTATATTTAGTTACTTAGTTAAACTGATCGTTGAGGCATTTTAGACCCAATGGTCGTGGAAAAAAGTAGCAGGTGATTTAGGTCCAATAGCCAAATTCTAAAAATGAATTCGAATCGAACGATAACTTGATACAGTTCGAATTCACACAATAGTGATAGAGGTTCAAACGCCACTTAATCGAACCTTTTGCAGAACAGCTAAAAGGTTTCAGTACTGAACTAATCGGTCTCTGCAAGCGTAAAGAAATGAGTTTTAGTTGTATCGTTATCACTTCAGGAAAATAGTGAAACTACGACTTGTAATCAAGTCTGGGTTTCATTATTAAAGAGTCTGCTTCGACCAGCATGCCTTGTACGTGCTATCTGTTCGTTTGCCTTTGTCATCACCATTTTTCATGACCCATTTGCAGGGCGTGCTGGTTGGAATAGACCCTCGAGGGTTCATCTCCGTCAGCTATCTTCAAGAATGGTGGTCGGCTGTATACAGATCGATTGATTGATTGATTGATTGATTGATTAAAATTGCTACGATGCAGGCTTGTGTATGTGAAGTAAGAAACTAAAGGTCTGTCACGAATTAGATTTCACGTGAATGTTCTGCAAATACAGACAAATAAAGTATTTCGCAGCATGAATTTTGATTTATAGCAAATCCTAAATGATACCTAAGTTGAGACAGACGGTGATCCGCATCTTCACCTGTATGTGGCTCTAAGATTTTCAAACTTCTTTACAGTGCTCTTGTTTATGCAAAGAATGGTGTCACAGAGGAGCAATTGCAAAAACTCAGTGAATTCAAGGTACACCTATTTATTTTTTAGACTGCGTTAAAGGATTGAAAGGTTGATGGAAGAAACT
The DNA here is from genome assembly GCA_964019985.1 of Aurelia sp. 4 Dawson et al 2005. Lineage (NCBI taxonomy): Eukaryota > Metazoa > Cnidaria > Scyphozoa > Semaeostomeae > Ulmaridae > Aurelia > Aurelia sp. 4 Dawson et al 2005. The sequence continues at coordinate 23,284,454 of OZ026494.1, forward strand.
TACATGGAACTCTTCTAATGTATATCGACAGTTATTCAATTATTCTCGGCTTGGTTCTGTGATTTAACCGCTCGTGCCTTTTTATATATACTGATACGATACGTGAGTTAAGAATGCTATCCTCCACTTGAAAAGACTACTGCTCCCTGGATATCGAGGCGGTATTTTTGGCAAACATATCATTTGACAGTGACCATGTTCAAATAATCTTTAAAATTTACGCTGCTCAAATTGGCCTCGCCGTTATGGAATTATGAGGGATTTTCTCGAAAAAGCTGCATTCACAAACTATAAAAGATTGCACGAATTTCCGTTCGCATTTTCTTCATACTTCTACATTCCAGCGATGACTTCAACACGTTCGAGCATATGTTTTCCTCTTAGGAGAATGATCTCGCCCAGAATTATTCTTTATGCTCCTGGTGATAGTCCTTTCATAACGAGTGCTAAAGCTTATGCAGGTCATAGCTGAAAGGAATGTTAGACGAATTTTATGTTTATTTATTTTGCGACTTTCCTTTGGCTGAAACGCTTGATCCCGTATGCTGTTAACTGTCTTCCCATTTATTTCAGGATCTTGTTATTGCACAGAAGACACCAATTCGTGTCCTACACAGGTATGTTTTTTTTGTTGTGTTTACAATTTGTTTGAATGGGCTTGTCAGGATTTCTAGCTGCCCATTGCTAATTTAGGCCCAATTTATATGTATGCTGCCGCGAGACGTGTGACCCCTAGTTTAACGTCCCAGCCGAAGAATGGCGAGGTGAGTTCCGAGGTCAGGCGTCCGAGGTCACCTATCCGGAGTTTCACCTCACTCAGCCGAGCTTATTAACTTCATTCACCTAACGAAAATTGTATAAGCCGATCAGCCAGTCACCCCGGAAGATATTTTTGAACCTTGCATGCACACTGCTAGGTTTAATGTGCTTTTATGATTTTTTTTTCACCTTTTTATAATAACCATTGATAAGGTTGGTAAAGTTTGACTTGTGACAAACCAGAGTTTCTTGACGTCGTCTGCATTGTTACGCTGCCCGCACAGCTGATGAAGCAAACACGTCAGTTGGTTTGAGTACAGTGACAAAACATGCGTAGGTAGAGGCAATAGCTCATTTCACTAAGAGACTATTATGTTTCTTGATTGATTAAGTTGGCAATGTTTCAAGGAGGACAAACAGACAGTGAATGAGCTTGAAAATTTTTGCTGACGAAAACTGAATATCGTTTGAAGCAGAAAGTTCAAATTTTGAATAAAAAGATTTCTCTTTGGTAACAAAATCTGCTATATTTATCTTTCCCTTTGACGAAGATTCACTATTTGGATGAAGACGTGCAACTTATCGCATTTTAATTGGCAATGGATGTCGAATCAAAATTCCTTCACTTCAACTGATTGAATTTCAATGTTCAAGTTATGTGAAGTACGTTCGAGTTGACGGGAGAGACGACGAACCACAGTACGGTATATTTGTCCTGTAGAAGGGGATATAGCTAAGAGTCGAACCATTCAGGATTCATTAAGAAAGAAGAAGTATCATTCATAACAACAGAGGATGTATAAATGAGGTTACTTGTCGAAATATTTAAATTTGTCTGGAACGAAAATCTGTTTCGAAGGTTTAACTCCGGTGTTTTCATTTGGTGTCATGTTTTGCAAAATACAAACGTCCAGGAAATTCGCAATGAATGAAAAATAATCATCATTGTCATTTATTCGACTTTTCTAAAAATTTAGGCTCCAAAAAGTAGGATGTTTTGCCGGACTATGCAAAAAGATCATGCTCTTAGATGCAGTTTTTTGCTGTATAATGTTGGACTTAGAGGTGTCTCTTTATTTCTTCCCACAACAATGCTTTGTACTGTTACTATGCCGCATTCACTACGTCGGCAATTTGTCTATGATTATGTCACAGGTACGATTCCTGTAAATTTGCATTCTACATGATAAATTTCTTTTGTTTATTATTCACAGAAGACCATTAGCAGTGCGGAATAAAACTATTCACTCGATGTCTACGACCAGGATTGATGAAATGCATTTCAAGCTGCAACTATCAACGCAGGCAGGAACGTATCCTTCCAGATTCTTATGATGAAATTGATTTTTTCATTCAGTCCCTTCAGATTAGAAACCAGGTGCGTAAAAAAGGCAGTCCCTGTATGAAAGACCACAGCTCCTAGTCTCATTACATAAGGATCCTCAAGTCACGCTTATGTCGTTGAATTGAATTGTTGTTGTTGTCACTCTACTGAGGGTCTTACATTCACAGAGCTGTAAAGATGGCACAAAATGTTAATCGGCGATAACTTTCCATCGCCCCGTCGTCTGCTGGTCAAAATGTAGCTAAGAGGGAGGGTTTTTTGCGATTGTGCTAAGAATGATCTTTTACTGAAGTTCTGATGCCTAATTTTTTGCTACAGCAGTTCTAGAAATCTGAGTTTTTAGGTATTTTAAACCCATTGATCGTGAGAAAAGCGTAACAAGTGATTTAGGCCCAGTCACTAAATTCTAAAAATGAATCCGAATCGAACGATAGCTTGATACAGTTCGAATGTACAAAGTAGTGATATAGTGATAGAAGCTCCAATACCACTGAATCGAACCTTATTTAGAACAGCTAAAAGGTTACAGTACGGAGCTTATCCGTTTCTGTGAGCGTTGGGAAATGAGTCGTCGTTGTAGCATTATCAGTTCAGGCAAAAGCAAAACTACGACATGAAATCGAGTCTAAGCAGCTTTCTGCATATCATGACGGTAACAGTAGCAAATATTTTCGAATACATTTCAAAAGCCTGATTGTACTACAGGAAGCCCAGACGGTTAAATTGAGCAATAAGAAGTTTGCAATCTTAAAATAGCTAATTGTACGGGGTATCTCGGGAGAATTGTTAGACGTTTGATTAAATACTAAAAAATAACGATACACTGAATGGGCACATGGTCCAGTCAACCTTTTCCTGGGATCTTGAATGAATTTTTGACACAAGAATGTTGCAAATCGGCTAAAAATTCATGGAGTTACAAGGCTTTGAAGTTCAAGTTTGTGCAAGGACTGAAACCTGAGCCCTCGAAATGGCATTTTTGGTAAAAATCTCATCGACCATCGTTTTTGCTATTTTTCAGTTGTTTCAGGGCGAACCAAATTGAATTTGAACAGGTTTTCGATAACCTAACTTTCAAGCATATGGATGCTTTGAGATTCAGTCTCCCTTTTTGAACCACTGTTTTTGGACATATGCAATGTTAAGCAAATTTTGACACTGATCGCAAGGATTGAATTACGTTGGAACTCTTATTTGGTTTGCTCTGATGTCAACGAGAAGTATGACATTAGACAAGCTTCTTTTACCTCGGTCCTCGAGGTTTGTTGCATTACGAGTAATCTGAGGGTCTCTAGTTTCAGCTTTGGCATAGTTTTGATCTTTGAAAGCTCGCAACTCAATGAATTTTCAACCGATTTACAAGATTCTGATCTCTAAATTATTTCATAATCTTAGGGACAGGGTTATCTTCTCATGAGTCTGTTTATGTTATCGTTATTTTTTAGTATTTAATCAAATGTCGAACAATTTTCTTAAGAGAAAATTCCAGAACAGGCCGTAAATCACGACCAACTTTTCGCATGCAATGTTATCCTTTTGGGAGGATGAAGGTTTATGCCATCAAAAATTAGTCTGCTGCAGGCTCTTATTTTCCAATTTCCTTGTTTGTGGGGCTTCACTGTATCCGCTTTCAATGAAGAAGGCAGATCATGATTTCTTCAGTAGAAAAGGTTTCAACCGCAAACTTTTTGTCAGCAATTACAGCAGTACCTCATAGAAAATGCTACAATTTAGCGAAGATACCTTTAAGGATCGTGAAATGTCACTCCCTTTCTATTCTATTTTCTGTTGTAGACGTTTTCTTTGACTTATCAATACTTAGATACATCAAGGAATTTGTTCACGGTGACTTCCGTAGAACAAATCCATCATTAGGTACACTTCTTGGAACAGAAGTTGATATCTTAGAGTTAGACGTTGAGGTAAGCAATTTGTAACTTTGTGATACCATTATTATGTCCCGTTGACACTCGTTGTAAGTGTCTTTAAACTTTTTTTTCATCAGTTAGCGCATTGTTCTAACCCTGGCCACTCTCCGTTTTGGCGTAGAAATGTTCCAAAATTTCAAGAAGTGGATGAACTTAACGTAAATGCAACTAGGCAACCAGTAAACCACTTCTTATCAAGGGAGGTATGAAATGGACAGTTCTGAATCTCCTCCAGATCGTGCGCTAACTCAAAGACTGCGAGACTGTTACAGGGAAGGAAAAGAAGGGCGATGTCGGTTTGGAAACGGCTACAGGCAGCACAAAGCTGCACGAAAGTTTGCAAAGGTCAAACAATAGACTGAAAGATAGGATAATGGGTGCATGTGAATGAAGTTAACATTAGTAACACTAGCCGAGAAGATTAGAATGTCAGGGAAAGCTGAAAAGCAGGGAAGATAACATATGGCTCATTTTCTCTACAAGGACAAGTACTGGTCTAGCCAAAGCCAAGGCTACTCTACACATTACGTACTGTCTTGACCTTATTTCGTATCTTCCTTGCTGAGATTCGCACACTTTCATAAACCAGTTCAACCACTTTGATAGGCCTTGCAAGAAGGGCATCTATCTGCAAGAAGGGGATTTGTCAAAGAACAGGAGGCTGAGTTATTTAGGAAAAAGGCCTTTTTTCTTGACGTTGGTGCCAGTTGGAAGTGACTTGTCGTCAGTTTCACTAGCAGCTGTGTTCAATGCCCAGATTATGCCAAGTTTAATATTGCTACTGATTTATCTACAAGCATTTATGATGTAAAGGCCAATTACGTAACCCTTGCCACAGGTCTCATGCCATGCTGGTGAATTTTTCTTTGCAACCATCGTGGCTTTACCATAATAGCAACAGACCTTAGATTTGCAAAATTTTCTTTCCTAATGTAGGAAGTACAACTAGAATGGCCTCCTAAGCAGCAAAGTCAAGTAAGCCAAAATACCCAGGAGAGTAAACTCAGTTGAAAATAGAAATGTCCTGTAATCGGTAAGTCTTTCTTCGTTGATTATTCAACTCCTCCATATTTTGTTATGATTTATCACATTGCAGAGAGGATTTCGCAAGTGGTTTAAATACGATAAAGTGCTTCAGAGTCTCTTTAACTGAGCTATTCAAGCAAGGGTCTTGAAGGAAGACATGGAGAAATCCGATAGTTAACACTCTGATGATGGTTTTTGATGATGGTTCTGATGATGGCATATATTGGCCTATGGTCAGTTCTGGTTAGATGCTGGGCTTGGAACCCGTAGAATGAGAAGTCGGAAATCTACAGATAGTTTTCAGGAAGTTTTGAAATTTCTAGGTTATGAATCAGGAAAAAGGTCTGGACTGACTGACTCTTTTCTGAAGAAGTGTTCAGAAAGAGTCACGACTCAATGGCTTTGAGCTGGAGGAAGCTTTTGCCTGGTAATATCATATTTGAGGAAGGCTCAGAAATTCTTATAAGAAACGTAGGAAATTTTTTGGCTATGTTGGCAACAGCAACTAGTCTATAAGAGTAATACAAACGACACGGCACGAAACAATACGACACGACATCATACACATCATCGACATCATCGACACGATATAAACGACACGAGGAGCTCGAAACATCTGGTTATTCTGACTTGGTAAAATGAGGAAAGTTCAGTCAACGAGATTAGTATGCGGAGGAGTTTGATCTTTGTCTGGACTCTGTTATGGAGCATGGAATTATCATGCGATTTTTCGAAGAGAAATATGCTTGGCTAGCCTGTTATCTAGAGTATTGTTTTCTGAAAGAAATATTCAGAAGTTTGCCATACTTGGGAGGCTAGCGACTGCTGGGAGATTACGTCGTGAATGTGCCGTTTATCGGACAATGAGCGTTGCAGTGCTGGTCTGCAGTATTCTCTTGTTTTTGCGAATTTTTGAAGCCTTTCTTTGATAGTGTATGGCGTGCACTTTAGGACGCTTTTGGAACCCTCACTCTCGTTATCCCAGTTACAAAGGCAGCAGCCTAAATTTTGGGTAAGGCATATTTAGCATTCAATTTTAATTAATACAATATCCTCTCAAGCAAATATATACAGTATTATCTCATTTATATCAAGTTATAAGGCAGCTGGTCTAATACGAGCACGTACAATGAAGGCACTGAAATAGCTGAACAACATAGTTATTTCAACCGTCTTTAAGTTTATTTAGTCAGCTGAAATGAAGTTCATCTACTAATTCAATAAAACTTATATATGATTTGCATATTAGCTAATCATTATAAAATGTTTGCCCAATAGTCTTTACATTTTATTTACACCTTAAGTATATTTATTTGCAAAGCTAAGACCATCTAACATTTCGTTTCATGTTTCATTTATATAAAAGAGGATACCACCAGTAATTGATGGCTTGTTGATCCTTTTAATTATATGTTGATTTAGGTAAAAATGCTTTTGGACATTCATGCGATTATGTTATTTCGCTTGTGAAGTCATAACAGGCTTGGCAGTTTATTGAAAAATATTTGCCTTCCTATGATGAAATTTCCATCAAGAATCCTGCTTTCAATTGTTTTGTCCGCCTTCTGTAGTCCCAGATGTCAATTGACTTGCAATAATGTATACAGCGTAGTTGATAATCAACTAGGAACAGAATTACTCTCAAATGCCTCCTTGGATCAGTCAGCTGTAAATGGCAATGTAAGAAGCATAATCCGTAGATTGACTTTATGACTTTATTCTTTCTTTCCTGCCTTTATTCCTTCCTGTCCTCTTTATGTTTTCAATCTTTGTTTTCTTTGTCGTCCTGTCTTAATTCCATCCGTTCTTCTTCCTCTGTCTTTTCTTTTTATCCCTTTCCATTGATTTTTCATTTTATCTTTCCTCCGTATCGTTTCCTTTCTCTTCCTTCAATTCTGCTTTTTCTCTTTCCTCATTGTTCTTCCTTCAAGGAAAACAAGCTTCCTGTGAAGCTGCCTCATGGCTTCACGCGCTTTTTCCGCCTCTGACGCTTTTAACGCAGTATATGAGTACGGCGACCAGTGGCGTTCTGGGTCTCATTTCACAGAGAGGGCACAGTGTGAGGTGCCCCCTTTTTAATTGCCGCTCAAAATAAGTCGAAGTGATCAGATAGTGAGTTATATTACATAGCTCCTATTGCATATGTAATGCCAATTTAGTTTGCCACAGTTATTTGATCTTATGCGCATACTAACCGGTTTTGTGTTGTACAGGAAAATATAAAGCCCGAGGTCTTAGAAGTACAGACCGAGCTTGCGAGGCTCACCCGGCATCTGTTCGTTTTTACTTCCGTCCCGGAGTTCCTCCGTTTTGGTAGAAAGACAGGCCTAGCAGCTGAGGAGTTGAGGCTGCGCGCAGGCTAAGAGCGACATTCATGGAAAATTTTTGCAGTGCGAAAGTAAATTTTCGACAACTATCTAAAAATTTTAATCGATTAATGATATCTTACTTGGGCCCGAAAACATGGTGCACTGCTTAGCCTTTGCATTTTCTTTGGAAATTTCTTTTGTTGTGAATGCTGCAAATGTAGCCACCCTCGAAAGAAATTTTGAATAAGCTCCCCCCCCCCTCTTAAGCCCCCACTCTTATCAAATTGCAGAAATTACCAAAGATTTTCCATATATTTCACTAGACAAGATTGCATGCCAGTTTCATAGTGTTTGGGACGGAGAATCTGTCGAATTTGTGTATTTCACTCGTTAATTTGTAAGTTGAATCATGGGTCACAGGAAACGAAGTAATAGTTAAAAATGTAAACGCAAACATACCTGTGTCTTTATCGTGGTTTCTTCGGCCTTTCTTGGCTTTCCTTTGCTTCCCTGACTCAGCTCAATTCATTGCTTCAAGTTCGTAGTGGCCTAATTCAATTCCTTTGCAAAAGCGAGGCTGCCCTCGTTTGCGGTTTTGTGGTTCAGCGGCGGGGGCGGCATGTTTGCGTTTACATTTTTAACTATTACTTCGTTTCCTGCGACCCATGGTTGAATCCGCAAAATGCGGGGTAAAAGAATTGAAAAGTTTTTAACTATATTCTTGTCATTTGACTTTGTGAATACGTCCCCCCCCTAATAAGCCCCCCTCTGGAGTGGCCGAAATCAATAAGCCCACCTGGGTCTTAATAGACCTTTTCGCAATTTGCAGAAACGGGCTGAGGAGAGCGCGGCCTATTCTGTCAGCCTTAGCAACAGTGGGAAGTCAGAGGAATCTCTTCCTTGCGGCTCGTTTGCATCGCCCTGCAAACTCGAGTTATTTTCGATTTACTCGGACCTTTCAAGAGTCACACGATACTTTTTGGACTGGTAAATGTTTTCTCAGAATCATTTAGACATTTGGCCATCCTTCCGCCCACTGGTGAGTGCATTTTGAGTCACTTTATGGCAGGTATTGGTCCTTGGCCCTTGGCTCAGTTTAGGCCCAATAGATCAACAGCCTTGACTTCAAACTCGAATGAACACATGCAATTAAATTGCTCAAAAACACTCGCAAATGGACGGTAGGATGGCAAGACGCCCAATTAATCCAGAGAGAACACTTACCATGCCATACAGCTATCGTGCAACTCTTGAAAGGTGCAAATAAATCGAAAATTAGTCGAGTTTGCGTGGAGATGCGGTCGAGACGCCGCCATACGCATATCACATAAGAGGGGGCGATTCCCCTGATTTCCTACTGTTGCCAAGGCTGTCAGTATTGGCCGCACTCTCCTCAATCCCCTTCTCAAAATTACGAAAAGGTCTAAAGTGCTTTCACGGTAATGAGAAGTAAAAAACCTGCACAATTGGTGACTTCTAGCAAATAGAATACAATATGAGTTATTGTTGGTCAAATCATGCCAAAAGGCTATCGTTAAGTCATTAGCTGTGCTTCTTCAAACCAGAGCTGTGATGTTTTGGCCAAACGTATTCTTGACAGGAATCCGTTTATGAACGAATAGGGCAAAACACCACAGCTCTGGTTTGAACGTACACCAATTTGAGCTTTCAAGCTTAATACTGCTGCTCTCAAAGCACCAAAACCAACAAATGAAATATCCTTGTCCAAGTTAACTATCAAGGAACAGTTTGAAAGATATTAGCCATTGATGAAAGTTAACTTCACTTTGCTGATCAAAGCAAATCTGCATGCTCTTTTTTGAGACACCCGTTACAAGTAATACCTTCAAATAGCCTTTTTAGGGCTCACGCAGTGGAGAAACTGGTAGCAGGCTTATCATTCCGTAAACAATTTGCACAATACTAGCGATTCAACCAGTTTATTGGTTTAGGAGAGTCGCGTCAAAATTCCTTAAACTGATGTGAATTCTTTGTTTATTGGCTGCGCAAATAATAGTTTTGGTACCCGTATGAAGGAGCAATTAAAAAAGATTGAAATAAGCTAGGGGTTACTTGAGAGGAAAGGTCTTGTTGACCCATACATTTCCGATACAGGTGCCCTTTTCATGTTGATTGCACTCTTGTACTTTTGATGAGCTAAAAATAGGGACTTTCGGTTAGTTTTATGCGTGCTAAGAGAGCTGAACTGTCTATAGGCTTACTCCACTCATCCCAACGTTTTCACTCCAATCCACTTTTACAGTACGATCACTGCAGCGGAAATACGCTGTTGCGTAGGAGCACAAATTGCGATTCGTTCAAACATCTGACAGTTTGATTCAATTATAAAGTAGAGCATGTTGTTGCTGTTGCAGTAGCTGCAACTTTGTATTGAATCTAGAATGCCTACGGGATCTAGTAGTTTTAGTGAAAGACGGGTCCCTTCTTTGGTCTTATTGACCGATGCATTTACGATACAGGTACCCTCTTTGATGTTGATTGCCAGAGAAGACGGTTTTGTTCTTATGATAAGCTAAAAATAGTGGTCTTCGGTTAGTTTTATGCCGGGTATCTTAAATGGAAGCTGGTGTGCTAAAAAAAAGATCTGGTAGCATTTGTTAGAAAGTCGAACTTCAAAGCAAAGGTTTCGCCAAAGTGATTGACAGTTAATGGCCGTCAGATGGTCTTTCAAGCTTTTCAAGGGATGTCAAAATGCGTTTTTACGATTAATAGGACACTGTTTCAGTTAGTTTACACGTTTTTCTTTCTGTCTTCCACTTCTGTGAAGGAGCTTGTATCATTATCTTTGCGTGTTTGAGTGGCATGAAAACCATTGGATTGTGCCGCGCAACGCAGGAAATTTTTGCTGGAGTTGAGAGTATTCTCTTCCGGTCATATCAGTTAGGCATGTGGCAATAAACCTTCCTCTTTACAGGAGAGGACGACACAAAATGACACAACAATGTAAGTACAATTCAGTGCCTACGCAGCGTCCTGTTGCTCATGAACAATCACAGAACATATCTCTAGCATCATGGGCGTGGATGCCTAACGTTTAAGGGGCTTAGTATGAATCTTGCCCAAATATGATGACTTCATTGAGATAGAACTGCCCAAATAGAGCTTTACATGCACTAAATTTTGCGTGGTGAGGGGGCTGCAGCCCTGCCAGCCCCTGTGCCGCCTACGCATATGTTTAGTATTGATAGTCTTGGAGTCATAACACATTGACCTGCTTGTATCATGGAATCAGTTTCATTTCACGTAAACTTTGGCAGAACAGATTCGCCATCAAAAAGCGTCAGTCAGCAGATTCCTTGTGTTTGGTGACACGCAGACCATCTAACATGAATCGAATACACCTTTTTAATTAACGGCCTCATTCTGGAAATATTTGAAAACTTTTTGATGCGAAATCGGATTTGGATTCAGTACCCGAAGGCTGACTGCAAACTTTGATATTCCTGGCGTTTACGCTTTCGATTTAATGGTGAAAATAAATGTGAGAATTTATAACGGATCTGACCGTAAAAATCGCTCAGGGGGGTTTAACTTTACCCTCAGTCATTATTCACGGTCAGATCCCAAATCCCAAATTTTCAAATTTGTCCTCGCCATAAAATCACAATCGCTAGCACTAAGATTGTGAAAAGTTGCTATTAGACTAAAATTAGGGTGCTGAATGTGAATTTAGGGTCAGAAATTTCATATGACGCAAACAAAAGAAATTTTTAAAAAATTTCCAAATGAGGCCGATTGGTTGGAAGTTGTATTGACGCGAAGCATTTAATCGTTTTGCACTTTATTGTGCACAAAGTTGTAGCCTAGATATCAATATTTGCTATCCATTTCGCGTCTCCGGAAACTGTAATGCAACACTTAAATTTAGCTCCACTTAATGAATGGCCGTTAATAAAGAGTCTTTTCAATTCAACATACTTATTGACGCTTTCCCTTCACTTTCCTTTCTTCGTATTTGCTATATATAAACATAATGTATCAAATTATTATACGCGCATTATGTTTCTAATAGCATATTTGAATGCTGTTTGGATTTGAGAAAGCGCTCTAAAATTGGAATACTTTGTGTCTGAGTAGCCGACGTCATCTTAACTTGAGCTCTACGTACTACGTTAAGTAAATATGACAACTCTCAGTAAACGAACTCTTCCATGTTTCCATAGGCTGCACTTCGCCCACACAAGTGGATGATGTGGTAAAAGCCGGAATCGCTACCAAGTGAACCGTTGTAAGTTTGAATCATATATTGAACATGATGACACAAAGAGAACAGTTTTTCGAAGCCAGTAAAAATGCACGATACATTATCGATCGAAAAAGAATTTGAGGCTTCTCCTGCACGATTCACTTTATGATTGTTAACTGATAGATCAGTCTTTTCATTCGTTTATCTATTCATTCCTTCTTTCATTCATTCATTCAATCTTTTTATCATTCTTTCATTTATTCATTCGTTCATCCGTTCATTCATTCATTCATTCATTCACTCATACATTCGTTCATTCTTGCATTACTTTATTCATTCATTCTTTCGTTCATTTTTTCGTTTATTGTTTCATTTGTGTATTAGTTCGTTCCTTTATTTGTTAGATCATTGATTTATTCATCCATTTATTCATTCATTCATTCATCCATCCATTCATTCATTCATTTCATTTATTCATTCGTTAATTCATCCAATCATTCGTGCATTTCTTTGTTTATCCACTCATTCATTCATTCAATCATTCATCCATGCATTCATTCATTCATTTATCCATTCATTCATTCATTCATTCGTTCATTCATCCAATCATTCGTGCATTTCTTCGGTTATCCATTCATTCATTCATTCATTCGTCCATCCATGCATTCATTCATCCATCCATTCATTCATGAATTCATTCATTGATGCATTTGTTTGCTCCCTCATTCATTGGATTGATCATTCATTCATTCATTCATTCATTCATTCATTCATTCATTCATTCACTCGCGTATTAATCCATCCATTCATTATGCCATTCATTCACTCGCTATTGCATTAGTTCACTACTTCATTCGTTCAGATATTTGTTTATTCGTTCATTCATTCTTTCATTCATCTGTTCATCTGTTTGCTTATGTCATTCGTCTCCGTCCCGATATGATGGAAGGCCCAGGGGACGAGATTGTATTTATGTGTTGTTCGCACCTTCGTAAACCATATAGACCACTCAGCTACTGCAAATGAGTCAGGCTCAAGCGCCATTTGGTTATGTTGCACATTTCCAGCAGCAGGAGCGGTTTTGTGCACTTTTAAATGCCATGCGCTTTCAACGGTCATACTCTTGAAAGGAAAGATGCATTTCTCGACTCCCCTCGTGCATTCCAAGGTGCTTAGTCCAATGTTTCTAAATGGCACGGAGTTGGTACTCACGAACTGTATTTTCATTACTTAAGGTATTTGCAGATACTTTTAAACAATTTGATTTGTAGAATCGTATTTCTAGCTGTTCAAATAATGTTCTTTCAAGCACCCGATGCACTCTTATCGATGATTGCGTATCACAGCTGTCACTTACATCATACAGCCCAGCTCCTTTATTGGTCGACAATTCTTGTGAAGTTTTGTCAACATTCGAAGAAGGTCACCATGCAAGTCGATTGCTTATTGACGTCAATATAACCACAGTGAAGCACCTAGCAAGTAGACATGACAAAGTCACACGAAGATTTCGATCAAGACAGAATTAAGGAACGAATGTCAAAAACGGTTTACGAGTGCAGCATTGGCAGTGGCGTAATACGGGCGTAACATTAGGTTGTTGGGGTTAGCAAAGAAAAATACAACGTTTCAAAGCTTGTGGCTTGCTACCTATCCATCAGATCTCTTAAAACGGGTTATTTATGTGGAGATAACATACTAATTTATAATAAAAATGAACCACCATCAAGGATAATAGAAAATGACAAATAAAAGCAAAAGCTGTTAAAAACAAACTTTTCGATCCTAAAATCTTCGTCACTGTTTACATATCCAGGACAGCCATGTATTTATATGGTAAAAGTTACAGACTAGAAATCACATAAAATCACGATGAAAAACCCCTAGATGTCACTTACAATACACTACCAAAAAAACACCCAGACCACTTTGAAATTTAATTTACGTTAATTCATGTTAATTCATGGTAATTTATGGGGCACGCTTGACTCATTCGAAAAGCCTACGAGCTTTTGCAGGACATAAGGATTTTTACGGATTTTGATGGATTTTTCTTGAAACAATTGATTTTTGCCAAAGGTCTCTAGATTTCTAAGAGTAAAACTAGATTTAAAAGATTTCTAGGAGTAAACCGCCCATGAAGTATTCATTTGGCTACTGCTTTAGTTAGTAACCAAGGAACCATTACAATGTTACTTTTTGTTGTTCGAAATCGTAGTCGCATAATTGGCGTCACCTAAATTTATAATGGTTGCTAATCTGTCCACAGTTTGGAAAGATTTTCAGAATTTGTATCTCGTTCGGGACACTATTAGTGACAGTCTTTCGGATTTTCTCCAGAAGAGCCAAACGCCCGTCCAAGCACTTTTGAGTCTGCGCAGTATCAATCTCAGAGTCATCGCCCTTCATCCTTCTTTTGTGATTCTACGCATGCCCTAAAACGCTTCGCCCGTCTCAGCGAGCCAATCAGAGTTAACGTCTTTTCCTTCATGGCGTACAAAAGGAGGAATTGGCAGTATTCCGAACAATATCAAGCTGATCACTCGGCTCGTGAACAGCGTTCCCTCTGACATCCCTGAAGGTCAACGTGCATGGAAAGGCGAATGCCGCCTACAATAGCGTTAGACAAAAGAACGCGCTAGGAACGGATTAAATTGACACAATTAATTATAATTTGCTGTATGTATCATAATGTAAAATAATGTAAATGTTCTTATTAGCAAAAGCACCAGAGAAAAAACTCAGGTGAACAGGTCACTTCAGGTTGTTCTTCAAATGTTGAACTGCGAGCTAATCTAGGCAAAATATGTTCGCCATGACTCAGCCAAGACACGACATAAGTCTACTATGGCCATATGCTTCGGGAGAACGTGGCGGAAATTAGTTTCAAGTTATCATTATACATAATTTATACACAAAATGCAAAAGGGTATAGACATAACAAATTGAAAACTCAAGGATGGGGCTAATCTTCCTGGGAGTCGTGTTTGAGTTGATTTTCATGTAGTTTTTTAAATTGTTTCAAAAAAGAGTTAGCTGATGGTAGTAGGATGCGAAGGCCAAGAAAATGAGGATGCAAAGGCCAAAATTGGCTAAAATTTCGAACTGAACCAATATAAAACTTATCTATTTTTCAAAATGTTTCATTTTCATTGGCAACATTTTGAAGTTTATGTAAGACTTGAAGGCCTTTTTGTTTACCAACGTCCTAACCAGCTCTCGTAAAATTGACGCCAATTTTTTCGTTTTGTCGCAGTAGTGGAGCAATTGAAGTTGCTGATGCTCTGTAAACAGCCATTTACCCGAGCAAACTGGTCTCCACGAGTCTGTTAAATGGCGTGCCCTACGTGCCCTACATGCCCTCGTGCCTTCCATGTTGGCGTGCCCTCGTGTCCTCGTGCCCGCGTGCCCAAATTTTCGGCGTACCCTTTTGATTTTCGAAATTGTCTAGTGCAATTTTAGCGCAATAAGGAGCCAGTCGTTAGTAAATTTGCTCGTGACCCAACAACCCTCCTGCGTAGAATTTGCCAGTAGACCTTTTTGGTACTCTCCAAAGGAGTCTAGATCGAGAGATATTTTTATAAGAAAGGGCCTATCTCGTCCCCAGAGTGAGTTCGTTGCTCTACCTCTACTCTGGGATACAACAGGCCGTTCGGCAATCTGATTGGCTGCTCGCCATTTTGGGCCGTAAATCCGATTTGCGTGGGGTAAACGACCTCGGCATGTTAAAATTCAGCGTAAAACGATATTCTTTACGTATATCGACCAACATTAGCAATTTATTTGCGAAATTCGAAGAATAACAAGCACAACTTAGGCTCATTTTCGCTCCAAACAAATCGAGCTTATTTTCACATTAAACATACTCACCAACCCCAGATTATTGCTCAAATGATTATTGCTCAAATACCTTCAAAGGTTGAAATAAGGTCCTCGAAGTGTTTGTTTTTAGTTTCTCAATTTTTTTTCACCAGAATTAGTGCTAGAGCAACGGCCATTTTCCGCCGCTTACCGTTGCCTAGCCAACGGTTAAATCCATAATGGCTTCCAAATGCACCCAGATTCTGGGCGCATTTCATCGAAGTGTACCAGGGTTTTCATTCGGCATCGTGATCAGCGTATGACGTAAGAACACCCTGGGAACGAGGTTGAGAAAGGGCTGATTGAGTAGCGTGGTTACAATCGAAAATACTACAAATGTACAAGAAACATTCGACTCGAGCTCTACTCGAATCCATGGAAGATCAGTACATGG
Source organism: Aurelia sp. 4 Dawson et al 2005 (assembly GCA_964019985.1). Taxonomy (NCBI): domain Eukaryota; kingdom Metazoa; phylum Cnidaria; class Scyphozoa; order Semaeostomeae; family Ulmaridae; genus Aurelia; species Aurelia sp. 4 Dawson et al 2005. The sequence continues at coordinate 23,300,283 of OZ026494.1, forward strand.
GTTGGGGGAATGGGTGGTTGGGGAAACATATTTGAGCTTATTATCGCCAACTTTTATTGTAATTCATTTTTCGTTTGGTATTAAATATTAGCTGAATGGATGTTGTGCCTAAAGTAAAGAGACTCAGGCTCTTTTGCAGAATAGCTAACAGGTCTGGTTCTACCGGGTGAGTCGAAAAAAAAGTTTATGCCTTTGGTGGGCTGTGAAATATGAAATTATAAGTATTCAAAATATTCAAAACTGAAATGTTGATCTACCAGTCAAACGCTAACTTAGAAAAATTTTGTTTGGTAAATCACGCATCACTTTGACCCAGAAATAAGGAAACTGCGGTCGAGGGGCATGCTTGGGAACAAGGATTTCACATTCCATTGTGGTCCATAATTTACTTGCTATTGAACTTAAACTCTATTTCTAACACTGACAATGTAAATTGCATAACCATATAAATCATGGACCAGAATGGAATGTGGAATTCTCGATTCCCATAAAAGCCCTTTACAGGCATTTTTCTAATCGTTGAGTCTTTAAGATGTGTGATTTCACGAAACAAAATTTTCTCATCTAAGTTAGCCTTTGACTGACAGATTAACACCTTTGTTTTGAATATCGGTCCCATACTTTTTATCCAATAGCCCCCCCCCAAACGCGTAAACTTTTTTTTGACCCGGTATGTCCATCCTTTTTCCTCTTGATCATGCGAAGGAGGACGAATTGTATATGTTTGACTCAATGACTTAACTCGGCTTAACTCTTATGGTGGTACTGTCTGATAGCTTGAATAGGAGGCTGGTGGTAGGCTTCGCATAATCATAGTGTTTGCTTTGGCCACAGGCTTGCGAATGCCGTGAATCAGTCGAATATTTGAACAGCGTTTGCTAAATCGATCGATGGGCCACGCACAGACCAATCATCGCTCGTATGTGTGCTTATATTTTGAACCGGTTGTTTGATTTCGAATAGATCGTTTGTTCAAGCACCAGTCCTGAAAACTGTCAATTGATCCATGTGTTACTTGATGGGATTTAAGTGTGTTATTACAATAAGGGCTCATTATAAGCTTCTGAGTGACCCTGAGTGCTTCTCCGAGAGTGGCGCTTCAAGAGCACGGCCCTCCAATCGACCAAGAGCGGCTCTCCTATCGACCAACCTCCGCTGTTGCACAGATAACGAAGCACTGCTGAAGACACTGGCTGGAGCTCTCTAGAACAGATTCATGTTGCATTCTAGCGGTTTCTAGCTCATTCAACGATTGAAACATGGTATCTCCTTTTAAGAAGAAGAGTTCATTCCTAATCGATGACATCTTAAGTGATGATACTAAGCCGATTTTGGATGATGCTGACGAAAGAGCTGCACCACCAAAGAGACATTCGCTATCTAATAGGACATCAGAGTTTTATTTCTCCGAAAGAAGACCGGTTTTCGTCGCAGAAGCTTCATGTTCCTGTTACAGGCCAGGTCAATTACCAGGATGCTCATCAAATCCAACATCGATGCGTATTTCACCGCCGAGCCTCCATTGTGGATGCCTTCATCCAATGCCACGTACAAGGTGGTCCCCTGATTATGTCTGCTGCCAGTCACAAAGAATGCCTGTATCACCTCATCTGGTCAGCCCTGTAACTGTACCTCCTCGGCGGATACTTAGTCCAGAATATCACAGAATAGAGGATTTACGCGAAGAGAAACCAACTGTACAGAGAAGAGATCCAAAGAGCGAAAGTCCAGTTTTGCCTAAAAGTCCAGGTATGATTCTGCACTTTATGCTAGTGGCAAGCCACTTCCAAAATCTTGTATACCTTTGCCCAAATCCGTTTATTTTTCAAGAAAATCTAACAAAAATCTATAAAAACCCTTTTGTTCTTAAAGAAACCTAATTTCTTTTCTTCGAGAGAGTTAAATGTCCCTCGAATTCATGTATCCCCTGCCATATTTACCTTCTCCTACTACAGTCATGTCCGAAGCAGCAAGGGAAAATTTTGTGATACAAAAAATTCAGGTATCCGAAATGACAAAGCGATTTGAAATTCAGAAGAAAAGATTTTGCGCCCCTTATTAGACTCACTCAAGTTAAATATCTACAAAAATAAGCAGGGAATGTAGACCGTAATGGTTGACTGCGTTGAAGGTGTGAGATATTTCTGAGGCTTTCAGTTCGCTTTGTCTTAAACAAAATGTATCCATTGCTTTGCAAAATTCACCCTTGCTGCTGAAGCTAGAAATACCGCTCTACTGCTCAAAGAATATGTATAGTATTTATGCTCCTATGCCTCGTCATTTGCCTACAGTCAAAATTTTGAATTACAAGATTGGTTTCGTTGGGAGAAAACACGATGCTACGCAGTTTTACCTAAACATGTAATTTAATCTCATCTCAGCTCTTTCGATGCGTCCTCGTACTGTCCGCGTCTGATCGGTGACGTCGGGGTCATCATTCAGAAAATGTTTCCATTTAATGCAACTGTCCTGGATGTGTCCTTGCGCCTGCCTCGGCGACGCGTCGCCGACTGGTACGATCATATGGAAACCAGGCGTAACATTTCCCATGAAGCCAAACTAGGTACAGCTTCAGCATCTGTTGTTTGTAGATTGTTGTTTGTGCTCAGTTGATTTAGGATTTTAGGCTCTCTTTATATGGAGAAAATAGCCGCGGCTTCCCTGGCTATTTCTTGGTGAGACTATATTTTCAGCTTCTGTTTACATGGGAGAAAAATAGCCTCGGCTTGCTGGGCTATTTTAATTTGGCACCAAAATTTGACAATATGACAATGAAAATGATGGTCTGCGCTTGCGCAATATCTGCAATTTTGTGTCAGCGAAGTGATACTATTCTTTCTTGTGTTTATATGAGAAAAAATGGCCTCACTAAGCCGATATATCGGCTCGCTCAGGTGAGATATCGGCAATCAAAAATAACATCACCTGGATGATACTACTTGCAATACTGATATAAACGCAAAATAAGAATTACTTTAGTTTGTATAGGATGCCGATATCTCGGCTTGGATAATAACCTCGGGTAGCCGAGGCTATTTTCTCCGTATAAACAGAGCCTTAGATGCGGACACATATGGAGTCCAGCACCAAATTTCTTTTTGTCCCCTATTCCCATCGCATTGAGGCGATGTGAATTTCAATAAGCAACTGTATTTATCTTCTTGTATGGAACATGGGCGAAAAAAGGAGAACTTTGTTGGTCTGTCTGGCTACGAATATATATCTTTTTAAAGCTAATGTTAAAAAGCAGTTCTTATGATCTTAGTGCCCATCTGGTTTGTAATTTAAGAAAGTTTCCTTGCTAATCTGAAAGAGCTGGTTACCACTGAACTATATTATTGTTATGTTTTCTGAATTCTATTCCCAAGAAACGAATACCATGTATATCTTACAGGATGACTTCACTGCCTTTACAGGCTGCGAGATATTTTGACTTGAAGTCTTTGAGTCTGGCAGCTAAATTTCTGGGATTTTTTTAAAAGTGATCTTAACAATCTGGTTTGATGTTTTCTTTCAATAATTGCGGCCGAAGGTCGCTTACTAATCTGTGTGTAGCTGAGTGAATTTGAGATTTGAGCGCATACCTTGCTAATTAGGCAATTGTTAAAACAATGGCAGTCACATGCCACGACTTTATTTGATTGGTGGAAAGGAAGAATGAATAGGTTATCATTGGCCAGCCTAACAATTAGTAGGGTTTTCATTGGCTGGTTCGAAGAAAAGAATAACAATAATAGGTTGACACGGCGACTGCAACTGATGAAGGAAAGATTGCGGTGACTTTGCAGTGAAGTTGGAAAGGGACTGGAGTTTGAGATTTCATTTCAAGTTACGAACAAATACTTGGAAATTGCCGATGTGGAAGGTGGAAGCTTTTATGGGACCTGTTAAATATCAAGAAAGATCCAAAACTTACAGAGATGCAAAGCTGTGCTCGACATCAGTGGATAACGCGAGAAACCAAAACAAACTCACTTTTAAGCTTCAGTTCCTCGGGATCGAAGCTAAATTCCACATTAGTTCAATATAAGAAGCAAACTCTCCACCAAAAGAGTTTGTTACGTTACAGCAACTGTAACATTCTCTCTGTAGAACGTAACAAGCTCGAGAAGTCCACCTTCGGATTTCCAAGCACTGCAAAGTCACAAACACTCGGTAAACTTACTTCGAGATGCATCCTAAAATCAACTTCCTCTTACGGATTCCTTCCTTTCAACACAAGTCAATGAAAACAAATTTGAATAACAGTGTAATTCATTTCCATGGTTGCAAGGTCAAAATACCAAAGGCAAATTCTATGTCTCTTTCAAATGCTCGTTCTATCCATAGAAATGGTTCCATCATTTCAAATCCTCCGCAGAGGTGATCCAGTTGAAAGAGCCCCTTGTAGCTAAACAGCACTTTTGGTAGACTTATCCCAAGTTTATTTCGTCATCTGTAATAAGTCACCTGAAAGACTTCTGGCAAGTCTATGCTTTGGGGACAATCTTTCCTGATTCGAAATCATTTTATATCCAACAATACTATGATTCAGCTACCCGACCGCATGTTTGTAATTTACAAGTTACTAGTTTTTATATTTTCCCGATTGGATTGGCTTCTGTAAGATATATTTTATTGAGCAGTAGGATCTTGGTTTCGTGTGTATCAGGAATGATCATATTTTTCATTGAAACCTTCCATTACCTCTTAAATGGATTGCCTTTCTCTTCAGCAACCGTCGCATCTGTTGTATTCTTCTTTCTTATACTCTTTCTGCTTTGTCTCAGTGGTAGAATGTGAGTTTAAAATCTTTCTGTACATACATACATACTGACTTGCATGCATTCATAATTTTGTTGATGAGCAGGTAAGATACAGCCAGCTTGCAGCTGATGTGTACCTCTTTGAATCACCATTAACTCCTTCGTTCGATCTTCTATGACAACAATATTTAGCGAAGTTCAGTGTGATACATAGATATCTTCGGCTAACGGAGTTCATATCATTGTGTTAGATATTTGAAATTTTCGCTTATTCTTTGGATTTTGAATCGTAAAATTATCTGGCCTTGTTTGTTACTTCTATAGCGATTAAGGATAGAATTGCAAAATTGTTGCCGGGGAATCTTGTTTTGCCTCCAATCTTCCTCGATATTTTGCAATGAATGTAAGATTTTCTTTGTGAAATATTAGAGGAAATTTTAACAGTCGCTGACTATTACTCATTGGCTATCTTCACAAATGCGCCCTATCAAGTTTGATAACGGAGGGAGACTTTCTGCTAAGAATCAACCTATATGATGTTACTTCCAAGAAGCAAATTAACGCTTTTATGTGCTGTTGTAGGAGAAACACAATATACTCGAACCACAGTCTGTAATCAGTAAAGTTTTGTCTCTTATTTTAGTCTCAATTAGACCAAAATATTTGCATCGAATTTTTAAGATAGTTTCAGCTGGGTGTCCAGAAATGGTCTATGTTTGCTTGGGCCTTATGTAGTTTCAGAAACAAGCGGAAATGCTTCAAATCTTTAGCCCTATCTCTCGACGTTTGACTTAGATTTTGGCACCTTGCACTTTGCAGTTGCAGCCAGGCTCTTCGAATTATGAACTCAGAAAAATAAGACTTTAGGAACCGGCTTGAGCATTTGGCCTAGTACTGGATCTGGTAGCCTAAGCAATTTGTAAGCGTCGTAAGAAATGTGCTATCAGTAAGACTTGTTTAAACTATTTAAAGAACGTTGTCAACCAAGCACGCTGCAAGTCAAATTTTACCTAAGCAGAAGATCTGGATCCATGCTGCAGTCGCATCCTACCTCCAGCCAAGAGCCGCCATGACATGTTGCCTTATCACCTTACAGCCTTCAGCCTGATACAGCTGATACAAGCAAACGTTTACTCTCCCTCCCTTTACGGCCCCACTTCTGGGTTTCAGCATTTAGTCACTTAGATAGTTTGGTGTGGCGTCAAATATTGACTTTGTCAGTTGGCATTTCGGTTGACTTTGGGCGCACTTCAGATTACCTTTGCGTTGCATTGGGTGACAGGGGACTGTCTCTTACAACTTTCGTACTTGGTTTTGTATTAGATTTTTTGCTTTATGCAATTTTAGAACTTTTTGTAACATAACCAAACTACGTTTCGTTTCATAGCTTAGGGTCAAATCTTCAAAAAGGTGAGTGTAAAATTCTTTACATTTTTCATTGAATCAAATGGCTTGAAACGAACTCAGCGTGCTTTTATTCTGCCGTGGATATCTTTTGCTATCTTGATCGGTTTCAAAATGGCGGCATTTATTAATCTTTAGTGTGTGACGTCATCAAATTTCTAAATCCGAAAACAAAAGAGCGACGGATTTCTGCTTGCCACCATATTGTAAAATGTACAAACTATGGTTTTCCTTATTATTAAATCACTTTCCTCAACGATTTAGAATTTATGGTGATCCCGATTTTTTTAAGTTTTCCACGAATTGGAAAAAAAATGAAATGCCACCATTTTCGAAATAATCATAATATTCATAATAATAATCATAAATAATCATTATAATATTCCGCTGCCCACTGTAGACTTGCAGCAAAAGACCCTAAGTTCCTTCAAGCAATTCAATTCAATGAAAACATGTCGCAGAATTTCCACCTACCTTTTTACAGATTTGAAAGATCTAAGCTCTATGCTATCTTCTGTCCGATCATGCTTACAGTGGCTAAAGATTTAAAACAGAATTTCGTCCAAAATGTTGAATAGAAATGCCTAAATAGGAGTTCCCTAAAGGTTCTCATACCAAACAATGCGGTTTAAACAGTTATGGCTACTTAGAATTTGTAAGCCAATGATTTGTAATAAATAACGCACTCATCATTTTAAACCCATGAACACAATCGTAACAAGGGCGATATGAAACGCGCGTTTAGGCCCGATCAGGAGAGCAAGTGTTTCTAGGCAGAATTCGCTCACATGTATCGGTGCTTGTTTGCTACGAGAAATTGTTCATACCTTACTGGCGTTACCTTCAAGCTTTCCATGGAATTTATTGTCCTTACAGCTCTGTAAACATCATCTTTCTCCCCTTTTAATGGCCCAAAGTTTGCCTCTGAAGACAGTTTCTCCCACAGCCTTTTGCCCTTGATCGTAATCTGTAGAAAGAAAACTGATAACCCCTGTAAAAGAACGACAACCAAAATAAACGTGAAACAAGACAGATAACTGTTGAAATATGCAAGAGAAAAACGAATCAATCTTAATATCTGAGAAGAAAGAAATAAGTTAGTAACTCACCAGCAACTGCGACAAAGAACAATGTTGAATAACCAAAAACGCGTTTTGTAGTACACTCGTCAGTACGGTTCATGCGAAGAACAAACTAATGATACAGACAGGCAGCTATATTACCAGACAAACAAAAGAAATTTGAAAATCACATGTGCATCACACTAAGCCACTGATTGGCTAAACTCAACAAACAGCCGCCAAAGATCAAATCTTTTCTTGAAAGTGAATGAACGGAGATATAGTGACATAATCTAAACATAGCACAAAAGACGCCACTTATCTTCCTTACCTTCCATAGATCGAAAACATCAAATACAATAGGTTATATTTAGATTACCCAGTCCCCCTTGCTAAGTTTGCTTTTAACCCTGTTGATTTACTTTAAATTGATTTGATTTCCGAACAATCTAACTGCAGTAAACGCTTACTTGTACCAGATGAGTAAAAAAAGCAATGCCCATTTGAAAAGCCACTGCTCCGTGGATATCAAGGCAATAGTACTGACAAATATTTCATGCAATGGTGAGCATGTAAGTGTATGTTTAAATTTACCTGACTGAAATCGCCTTTTGAAGTGATCATGGATTTCTCAAGAAACTTCCTCCAAGAAAACTTCAAACCAGCCAAAAATCAGGACCGAAGTTGAGTTTCCAAACATCGATATGAAATAACCTAAAGTTTTCAGCGAGTATTCATGAAGATTTTTTAGGCAAAGTCTGACCTCTAGTCCAGCACATAAAGCAGCGCAGGGAAGGACCTTAGGTGACAGAATTTATGCACTAAAAATCGAGAAATTGCATTGTTTTTTTTCGATTTCTGATGGGCATTGTAGCAAAATATTGGGGTCTCTATTAACTATCGTATCTTCATGCTTATTTTACTGTGATTGCAATCCCCATAGTGCTCTATTCATATTACAGTTCAATCAAATATTGTAGAAAGTTTCTTTCTTGATTCGTCTCGGCAGGAAATAGAAGGTTAGGTCCTTACAATAGATATTTACTTGGATAAAATCCACGGGCTCAGGAAACACTTTCGGAGAATAATAGACAAGTCTTTTGATCTACAGAGAGCTCATAATTTGAGAGTCTATTTATCTTTGATGTCTCCAGCTTTTAATTCTGAAAAATTTGTTCCATAAATGAAGTAATTTTTCTTTTTTATGGTACTGAACACCGAAGGGGACTGTGATATTTAGGGCAGGGCCTAAGATACAGTAAGTTTTTTTATCAAAATGTCAGCTTTCAGTGTTTTGAGAAGGAAACAATATTTTGCCAGACTCAAAATATTGAAAATTCCAAGTACAAAACGCAGCGAATTCTTTGCAACATTGTCTCTAATTATAGCCATTTGGGCTTCTCTCTAAATTCTTCTCGCTCTCCTTTGCAGAGGCTGCATTACAGGTGCTTTAAAGAAGAATAACAAAGAAGTTTTAGGATTTGTGTCTTTTTCACTAGTTTAATTCCGTTGATTTCCAGCAAACCTTTCTAACTCTTTGGCAACTTTTTCGTTTTGATTTCCTTTGCGAAGGAGTTGTTCTTGTTATCATACTTGTGGTGCCTGACCGACGTGGATACTTGCTGCAAAAGTTTACATAACTTGAAGCTATTGGGATTTGCGAACTGCATGGCCGCTGATACGTCGCTCAGGTGGTTCGCGATTTGTGATAGCAAGAGAAGCTCCTTCGTAGGAGAAGACGAACAGAGAGAAACAACATTGTCTGTAAAATTCACTAACTTGTCCTGTTAGTCTTTGTTATGGAATGCACGCATTTCTTGATCACTGGTCTGCCTGACACAGAACTGCTTTTCTTGATTAAGGCTAAAATATCAACTGAGTAGTTGGTCTTGGACAGCTATATTTTATCAGATGAGATTGTGCTTGTGGACTATGTTAAAAGACTATGGGACTTAGAAAAGATTTGGCCCAATCTGCGAGCATCTGTAGATATTTTAGTCCTGATTTGTGAGTATGTATCCTTCTATGTTTTCTATGAGAAATTATTCATACTGCATTGTTCATGCCCTTCAGCCATGGGTATTGTGGACAGGATTTGGGTGTTGATCGTGCCCACAATATGTGGCCTGAATATTCAAAAATGAATTAATGTATTTCGTTACTTAGCTTCACTTCAATTCATTGTTTAATTTCTCTTTCTTGCATAGGAGCCGATTCCTCTGCTCTCGAAACATTTGGTATGGGCCTAAAATTCGGAAAGTACCGCACTGTGAAAATTGTGGCTCAAGAACTAGTTCCCAGATCAACACGGCCTTTCAACAATGCATCAGTTTTTAGGATCTGGGAACTAGTTTTCAGGCCATAATTTTCTGCGTGCGGTACAGTTCGAGATTTTTTAAACCCATACCAGATTGTCGAGAGCAGAAGAATCGGCTCCCATACAAGAAAGAGAAGATAAATAGTAAAGTGAAGTCAAGCAATGTAACGAAATACATTATTCATTTAGAAACACTTAGGCCACGTATTGTGGACACGATCAACACCCAAATCCTATCCACAATACCCATGCTTCAGCTTTCCTTGACACTCATTCTCTCCAAAACTCTGTGACTGTTCCTATAAATATTACAGATCGTCGTAGTTTTGTAGCCAGAAGTTTGCTGCTGCCGCAGCAGATTGTTTTCAGTGTTTGGAGAAATGGAACTTTGCGTTTTATGTTGCCTTGCTTTAATCAGGATTATCAATCCTTTTTGGACGGAATACTGATCAACCATTTCAACTAACTGTCTCAAAAATCAGAAGAAATGTCTGTGTTAAAAACAGAGAGTTTTCTATCAATTCGAAACTTTTGGCGTAGGTGGCAAAAAATGATGAATTCTGGAGTAAATTTCTTCTGAGTGCTGTTTTTACCGAATGTATGCGAGTTCTTAAAGGTCAGATAAAGGCAAATGCGATTTTTTTATATTTATAATTTTAAACTATGGGGAATCCGATGGCAATAATATTTTTTATCTTTGCGATGCAAAAGGATAGGTTTGGGGGTTTTGAAAAAGGGCACTCCTTCAAAAAACCGCGTGATGATAAAGGCCTGGAACTAGCTCAGTCATGACGTGGAATGAGTCATAAGAAATTCATCACTTGAGAGGCCCAAAGCACTCGAAGGATTAACCGTGAAGAACACACGCCGCATTGCAGATACACAACGAACAGTAAACATTCCCAAAGATCGAGTATTGGAGCGGCACACCCTCATAGTTTTCCCTCGATGCAGAGGAGTGAATTCAACACAGTCGGGCCAAGCTTCCTGTGTTCTGCTCTCCTCAAGTGGAACATAAAAACATCATTTGAATTATTTTGATGCAAATTAGCAGTTAAAAATATTGATTGTCTTGATCAAGCCATGGTCTTGATCAAACATTTTACTATTGTGTTATTTGCAAAGACTACAGAAAAACACGCCTTGATCTCCCCAGGGTTTGATTGTTTTTCCATCAGGATTCATTCTCCTCATTAGAGCGACAAGCGCCTATCGAAGGCACATTTGCATTTGGATGGCTTCACGAAGGATCTGTAAATACAAACTATATTGTGTGAGGCAATACTTTGGCCACCTAAAAAATTCGCAAAGAACCAGAGCGTTATCGAAGAAAAGGAAACATAAATGTGGAGAAAGAACTTGCACTTATCTATCCGTGAGCATGAGTGTGCTCACATGGCCTACTCTTGATATCGCAAAATCCGGTGTCGTCATGTTCGAAGAGTGGGTGAGTGTATCATTCAATTTCAGCTATAATTTCATGTTCAGCACGTCGAAGAGTTCTCAGAAAGGTGCTCTGGAAGCCAGCTGATGCACTTGCAGCAGCTAATGAATGTTTACAGTCGTTAGGATTGAAATATCTTTTGCAGACCGGCAATGTTTTCGTTGTTGAAAGTCTGAATGAAGGGTTCCCTCTCCAAGTCAGTCCACAGCTCACTGCTGCAACGAGTCGGTCCACGCCAAAGTTTGGAATAATGTGCACATACATTCTTCTCTGCATGCGCTGACTAGCCACGACGATAAACTACCTACTTTCTGGGCGTTTTGGTTTGAGATAGTTGAAGTAAGTAGTCGTTTCTAACTTTCGTGACTTGACAATCAGTAAGTGCAAACAGACTCCTCCATTCCCTCGCAGCTTTGCAATGACTCCTTCGACTCATTCCACGTCACGCCTCTGCTAGTTCCAGGCTCTTTTCCTTGCGCGTTTTTTTTGAAAAATTTGACTAAAAAACGGAATTCGACAGGCGATTTCGATAACTTCCTGAACTCATATTGAAATTTCGTTTGAAATTTTGAAATCTCCAGGTCGTAAATGATCGAAATCAATAAAAATGTCTTTTGCCTTTATCTGACCTTTAAAATCTTCAGTCTTAATGCAAAGATGAATTATCCAGGGCTATAAATATATTTTATTGATTGGAAGATACCTTAAATTATATCTGTTTCAAAACCCAGGCTAAATATTGGTTTAATGTGGGTTTAATCTTTTCATCGGTAGATATAACCCGGTCAATGTAATAGTAATATTTGCCCAATCACATTTCTGAACTACGTCAGCTATAGGATGAAAGGTTTCAGGCTCTAATTGCTGATTCAACACTAGCACAGAACTTTAGAGGTTGGGTGACAAATCGAATCAAGCACATTATTATATGGTGTTCGAAAATACAACTCATCGGACCGGCAACAGAGCAATTTGATTGTTCATGTTTTGATCCGTCCGCAAAAGACGCAGTTTCGAAGCCACGTTGTGAGCCACTTGTTTGTGCCTCACCTTTGAATTCACCAACAACAGCAACTTCTTTGGACTTAGACTATAACAATGGGCATCCAAGGTTCAATGTAGTCGTCGAAGAATTCTCAACTATAAATTTTGAAGAAGAACGAATTTGGAATTTGTATATGAACAAAATATGAATGTGGTTGGCGTCGAATTGATCAACTAACTGCTTCCTTGGTGAACAAGATCAAAAACACAGTAGACAATTACTATAATGTACAGAATATTTCTAACGCGTGTCTGTGATATGATAAAGCCTTTATAAACGATCATGCGGTCCATCCTGAAACACATTTTGACCTTAGTTCCTTGCATTTACCCCCACTGTGTCCGTCTTTGCGTCAAACTGCGAGCCGTCCATGTATCATACAGCATTGACCTCGTTATCGTTTCATAACCATGTAGTATGTGCCGAAGACTGCCCTCACTATGTATCGGCGCGGTCGGAAAACAGCAGAAATTTAGCGGTATCAAACTGTTTCTGATTTCCTTTACAAATAGGCCAATCATTCTTCTTTCGAAAGCGTCGAAAAATGTTTCATTTTCATGGATTTGTTCACGTGATGCCGTGTTAAATTGTTGTGTTCAGATTCCATTTTCAAATCATGCCAGTTATAGCTGCGTTTTCAAATTGTGCAAATTCTGCCAGAACAATCCACCTTTTCAAGGTAAGAGGTGCGAAAGCGAAAGTCTTTTGTTGTTAGAGATGTTGCATTTTTGAGTCTAAAATCTTCTTCTGCGTACAAACTTTAGCATGGCAGCAGATTTTCACTTTCATATCTGTCTTCGTTTGGAAGTTATGGCGATTTAAAGAATTTGAATTCATAAGAGCTTTGACCGTGAAATCAGATGTTTGGACAAATTTTTGTCCAAACTTTGATTTCACGGTCAAAGCCCTTACGAGTTCAAATTGTTCATAATGCCATAATTTCGAAACAAAGACAGATATGAAAGTGAAAATTTGCCTCTACACTAACCTTTGTATGCAGAACAGAAATTTGGACTCACAGATACAATATCTCTAACAACAAAAGACTTCCGCTTTCGCGCCTCAACCTTGAAAAGGTGGATTATTTCAGTTTTTGAGTGAACGGGAGGCCTGTCTGCAACAGCATTAATCCGTGTTTCCGTTTTCGCATTGTAACTGCATCGTATTATCGCGGGCTAAATTGTAGATGTCATCCAATTTCGACACAGGGGCATCAGTTTAAACATCCTTAGTTATTATTTGGTATTTCTCGATATTGTTATTTTGAATATTTTCACTATTGCTCAACACTGTTGTCTTTCTTGCTTCTGAAGAGCCGCGAATACTTTGACCAATGCGAAGGAGAGCAGAAAATGCGAAGGAAATGAGGGAGAGAAAAGCGGAGGAGGAGCGAGATAAGTGAATTCTCTCTTATCTCGCTCCTCCTCCGCTTTTCTCTCCCTCATTTCCTTCGCATTTTCTGCTCTCCTTCGCATTGGTCAAAGTATTCGCGGCTCTTCAGAAGCAGAAAAGACAACAGTATCGAGAAATAGTGAAAATATTCAAAATAACAATATCGAGAAATACTAAATAATAATTACGAATATTTAAACTGATGCCCCTGTGATTTCGATAGTCTTTTTGGGACACCCATTGTTAGGCAGTGTCTGAATTACTGCTTTAAGATTGTGTAACATTAAATCCCCTCCTCCGCTTCGCGGCCAAACCATGTAGATGAGGAATATTTCGTTAAATAAATATAATGAGCTGTGCAAGCCCACAAGCTTGGGTCTAGAATTGTAGAATAAAGTACGTCGGACTTTTTGGGTCAGATGTGGAATTTTAGTCTGTCAAAAAATCCTGTCACTTTAAGAATTAGCTGAAAAGATGAAGCTGGTTTATACACCTTATTCGTCTTGTACCCCCATTCGAACTGACACAGTTAAAATCAGCTTCATCGTGACTTGGTTAAATTTCAACCAATCAAATGAGCTCGATTTAACGGAATATATGATGGGTGAAAATAATTGTAAATATCCATTATAACAGTTTACAGGGAACTACGAACTAAAGTTTGTTGGACAACCAGCATGTGAAGTATTTTTGTCGCAAGCATTTGCTTTGCTCCCATATTTGTCTGGAGCAAAGCGCTTGGCAGTTTCCTGCGTTCTTTTACTACAAGATAACCGGAGGCCTTAGAGTTAGTCGAAGAAATTAAGCTTATATACAATGACGAACTCTTGATATAACCACTAATCCAATACATTCGACTTCCAAATACATGTGCTTCTATCCCAATTGTTCCTAGCGTATGCGCTTCTCAATTTGTTAGTGTTGCGTGAGTTTGATTTCGTTCATATTCATGAGTGTGCGTTTTGCTTGAAGTTCTTCCTGTTGTCATACCTCGTCTGTTCCATCTCATCTGTTGTGCGTCTCTCTTATGTTGACAAGCAATGAGCTTTTATCTACCCATGTGACGAAGGGCCACAGGGTGCTCACAAGCGAATGCGAGGCGTCCAAAAATAAAAATGCAAAATACATCATCTTCCCCCCATGATTGACCAGGGTCAATCATTGATTCCTATTTACAGCGAAAAAATATTACAATCAATAAAATCACTTAAAGTTCTCGAATGTTCTCTATCACGTCTTCATCCCTCACAGTCGTAATTGATACTTCGTTTGAAAGTTCTTGTCGCTTTTCCACCTCGTTTTGAGGACTTCGTACTTCGAGTGGATAAAGTTTTTGGATCGGGCGTTTAACGCGTAGTTTTTTGCCCGATTTGTCAAAAGTCAAAACTTCTGCTGCACGTACTATTCCCTCTGCTCCTTGGAAGAGGCGAGTTATTTTTCCTAGAACCCAACGTTGCCTAGGAATAAGGTCATTGTGAATTGTGACAATGTCACCGACTTCTGGAACTCGTTTTATGACCTTGTTTTGTTTGTTCTCATGTTCTCGAAGTGAGGGTAAATATTCGTTCTTCCATCTACTAAAAAATCGAGACAATAATGTTTTCAAATATTTCGCTCGTTTCGTTAAACTTTCGTAGTTCGAATCGTCGATCCTTTGAGTAAATGAAGGTCTATCCAATAATCTTCGTCCCGAAACCAGACACGAGGGCGTAATAGGAGGTTCTGTGATATCATTGTATAGAAATGTCAATGGTCTTGAATTTAGAACTCCTTCCGTCTCTAACAATACCGTTTCTAATTCCTCGTACGTCAAATGCGCGTTACCGAGAGTTTTTCGCAAACATCGTTTCGTCAACTTAACCATCGACTCAAAGAAGCCACCCCACCAGCTAGCAGTGGGTATATTGAATGACCAAACAATCCCGAGACTATTTACAAATGTACAAACGTTTCTATCCAAAAAGGTCTTGCCATTGTCCGATACGATTCTTGACGGTAAGCCTCTTCGACCGATAAAACGTGTAAAGGCGCGAATAAATGAGTTTGCGTGTAAGTCTGGTACTAATTCGAGATGTAAAGCTCGAGTGCTTGCACACGTAAATAAGGCAATATAACATTTATACATTTCTCCAGTTTTCGAATAAACATCTTTTACAAACAATGGTCCAGCGAAATCAATACCGATGTTCGAAAATGCGGTATCTTCCGACACTCTAAACTTGGGTAACGGTGGCGATAAAGGTGTATCGTAGGGTTTTCCCATGATACGCTTACATGTAACGCATTTTGACACGAGAGTTTTGACTACCTGTCGACCTTTGCAAATCCAATATTCAGATCGAACCTGCATTAACGTTTCCCTAACTCCGTTGTGTTTCACTACGCTGTGACTTTTGTAAACGACTAAGTGCGTGAAATGATGTCGTTTTGGAAGTAAAACCGGATATTTGGTTTCATATGGTAAGGGGGCTTCATCAATCCTTCCTTTAACTCGAATCACTCCCTTTTCGTCAGTAAAAACACGTAATACTTTCTTAGTTTCTTCGAATTTGTTGTCGTTAACGAAGGCCTTTTGTGCCTCTTTGTGCCAATATGTTTTTGCTTCTGAAATATCCTGAGATGAAATCAATTCTTGTGAATCCTCAGTCGAAACTTTTCTCTTCAGACGATTTACGAACCTTAAAACGAGTGCGGTAATTCGAATTAGCTTGTCGAAACTGCTGAATTTTTCGCACGAAATAATAGCATTCAAATTCTGAATAGGCAAGTTGGTTGTCATAAGCGTGTTAGAGTTTTCATGAACAATCGAACGTTCAATGTTTTCTTCGCTAGGTTGAGTGCCTTCAAATTTAGGCCAAAATTCCTCCTCTTGGCACAGAAACTCTGGACCTTCCCACCATAACTTTTTTGCAACGATTTTTGAAAAGGAAACTCCACGAGAAGTCAAATCCGCTGGATTGTGTGCTGAAGGGCAATACCCCCAGCTCTCGTTCGCAACTAAATTTCGGATTTGAACCAAGCGATTTTGAACAAACTGTTTTTGAATTTTGTTCTCATTTAAAATCCAATACAAAACGATTTGTGAATCACACCAGCAGTGAATGGATTCGATTTTACAGCATTCAATTAAGTTATTTTTAACTGAAGTAATTAATCTTGCAAGAATTAATGATGCCATTAACTCTAAACGCGGCATTGTTTCGTTTTTCAATGGGCTTATTCGAGTTTTTGCGGATACCAATTTAGTAACGATTCCTTTGTCAGTTTTAATCCTCAAGTAAACCACTGCACCATAGGCAGTTTGGCTTGCGTCAGAGAACCCATGGATTTGAATGGAGCGAATTTCATCACTCGAAAGATCTCCTAGAAACGATCTGTCTATTTCTACGTTGAAATCTTGCGGGATGTCATCTACAATATTGTGCCATCTTTGACAGAATTCATCTGGTAAACAGGCGTCCCAATTCACTTTCAATCTACAAACGTCTTGAAACAACCGCTTCAACGGAACGAGGAGCGGTGATAACAAACCAAGCGGATCATAAATCCGCGCGATCGAACTGAGAATCAAACGTTTCGTAATTTTCTCTTGCGCAGCGATTTCGTGAAAAGAAGCAAGATCGAACTTTAACTTGTCAGTTTTAGCATTCCATGTCATTCCTAAAACTTTAATTTCGTCTTCTTTTTGAACAGCGTGAGAAATATTTCGATTTTCTGTTTGGGTGAGAATGTTTTGATTCTCTTTGGCTTTTGAATGATCATTTGAAATGCGTGCATTTTCTGCATCTTCGATGCGCTCTCGTAATTTTTTGTCGTTACTGTTAAACTTGCGCATATTCCAACCTGCTTCGGAAAATCGTTGTTTCAGTTTTTCGTAAAAGGCGAAACTTTCATCTTCTGAGGCAAAAGAAGACGCAAAGTCGTCGACATAAAGAGAACTAATCACCTTACGTACAAATTCGGGATCACTTTCCTCGTAATTTTCGAGATGGTGTCGTATCGTCGAATTTAAAATAAACGGCGAACAAGAGAGGCCAAATGCTAGTCTGGCAAAGCGTAGCTTTACAATTTTTGGATTCTCGGGGTCAGATTCGTCTATCCAAAGAAATCTTAACAGGTCTCTTTGACTTGGATCAATCGAAATCTGCAAGAAAGCCTTTTCCAAATCTCCGATAAGAGCGATTTTGTGCACTCTGAATTTTAATAGCACATCGAAAATCAGAGGGGCAAGATTTGGGCCTGGGTGTAAACAATCATTTAAACTAACTTCTCCTTGGACCTTTGAACTTGCATCGTACACAATTCTAAGTTTCGTTGTTTGTCTTTCTTGTTTTACAACACCAATATGCGGAATATAATGCGTCATGCCTGGCTTTAGAATTTCCTCATTTTCAATAACTCTTTCGATAATTCCTGACTTTAATTGATCCTTGATTACAGAATTGTACTGATCAAATACTTCAGGTTTCAACTTTAAACTTTCTAACTGCGAATTAAGTCGACTTTTTGCTACGCTGTAATTATCAGGAACGATCGGATGATCATCTTTTAGAGGCAAGGAAATTTCATATCGTTTACCATCGAATTTGATTTTGTCTTGCATGAGATTTTGAGACTCGAAATCGTCCAGGTTTTCGTTGGGTTTTACACCGAAACTTTCGTTATTCCAGAATCTCTTAATTTCGTCTTCTAAATCGTTTTTCCTTTCTGCTAAAATCGTGTCAGTTTTTAAGACATGAGCAACTGTAATATTTGCTGAACATTCGTTCTGTGAAGGAATTTGTAGCGGGCCACTCAACACATAGCCAAAGCGTGTTGACATTGCAACGGGGCTCATGGGGTGTTCCCCCCGTATCACTTGATCGAGCATAAAAAGGTGCACAAAGTCTGCACCAATCAAAATATCGATTTCTAAATCCTGAGATCCGTCCCCGCTGTCCGCTAGCGGCAAGTTGCGGAGGTGAGAATAATTCGCTTGTGCGAAATCTATGGCCTGATGAGAAAGCGGACTACAAATCAAATCCACTACAAAAGCATTGATGTAAACAGTTAAGTTATCGGCACAATGTACGGCTAGTTGAATCGTTTCGCAAGTTTTAAGTGTACCTTGCTCGTTGCCAAACTCTTTGATTAGAATTTCTTTTGTCGAAAATGAAGGGATGCTTAGCTCATCCTTCAATCTTGTGGTAACGTAAGTTTTTTGCGAACAAGAGTCCAAAATTACTCTCACGTTACATCTATTTCTTGGGTTATCAATGCTATGTACCTCAGTTTTAGCTGTTTGTAACAAGGTAACATTGCTCAATGAATCATTTGAAGTGTAATTTGTACTCACAGTTTGAGCCGCGACTGGCGGCGGCTGACGCGCGTTAGGGGTATATGTGGCTGCGGGCGGATCTTGGGCGGGCAAATTTCTTGTAGGTCTCCGATTTTCTCCATTTGCACCACAGATTGCAGCATGATGTCGTTCATTACAATGGTAACAATTTGATCTTGATACACATTCTCGACTTGTGTGATTTCCCTTTAAGCAAACAAAACATCTGCGTTTGTCGCGTAGGATCTTCTTCCGTGCGTTCGGGTCGGAAACGGTTCTGCAACTTGCAGAGAAGTGCTTGTTTCCACAAAAAAGGCAACTTGGAATGAATTGGCTGCTTTTTGAAGATCCTTCATTTCCCAGGAAGAGGGTTGATGTTGTCGATGTCTTGGGGGTGGTTGAATTTTGTGCAAGATATCCTCTAGAATCTCTTTGCGGCGTTTGACGTGATAACGTCGTGGGCGTAACAGAAGTTAACGTGCATCTTTCTCGTAGACTCAACTCATCTCCCAAATTCTTGATTAAACCTTGTAAATCCCACTCGTCTTCCAAATTCCTTGAAATCGTTAAACGGATATCCTGTGGCAATTTTGCCATGATATCCCGCGACAATACTGTACCATAACTTTCGCATGATACCCCAACGCTCTTTAAGCTTCGTACCGCGGCTTCGGTCTTGTCATAAAGGATTCGAAGTCTTCGGATGTCATCGCTGGTCGAAATTTTTGGTAATTCTCTTAAGCTGTCCATAAAGCTTGTAATTATGACTTGCTTGTTGCCAAAACGTTTTTCGAGTAATTCTATTGCTTCGTCGTAGCTATCATTAGAAATTTGCAATCCCGCGAGCGTTTGAGCGGCAGGTCCGGTTAGTGAATTCACGAGATATTTCAGTTTATCGATTTTCGAGAGTCCTCCGTGATCTCCAATTGTTGACTGAAAACTGTCCCAAAAACTAGTCCATTTTGTAACGTCACCATTGAACGTTGCAAGTGAAAGTTTGGGCAACTTAACTTTGTCTTCAAACCTCGGGGTTGATTGCGTTTGCGGTTGCTCATTTGATCGTTCAACATCAGCGAGAGCGATTTCAATCAACGATAAGTAATCTTCGATTTCTTGCTCAAATTCTTCGCGCTCTAAGATCTCTTTCTCGATTTCTTCGTCTTTGGTGATAGCTTCTAGTATTTCAGCATCGATCTTCTCTAAGTCTTTTCGTTTTCTAATGAGTGTAATAAATTGAAAATAAATTGAAAATTGAAAATTAAAAAATAAATTGAATTTGAATTTGAAGCGCGAATTTTTCACAAACAAGATCGCCTCCTATGATGGCGACCTAAAAAACACGTGGAAAACAATTAATCAAGTTCTAAATAAGAAGTCAAAGACCACCCATATTACATCCTTGGATGTTGAGGGGAAAACGGTATCGGGAGATACAGCTATTGCAGAGTCAATGAATAACTTTTTTTGTGAAATTGGCAAGACCCTCAGTGACAAAATACCTCAGTCATCTAATCCTCTTTTAGATAATGACTACGAGGTGAATCCTAAAAGCGTGCAATTTCATTTCGAACCTATCACTGTTCCTCAAATCGAAAAGGTTTTAGGAAAATTTGACACCTCAAAGGGGTCTGGCCCTGATGGTCTAGCCAATTTTTTCATAAAGATTGGACTGCCTGTGATAGCTGAATCCCTATGCGACATCTTCAACCTCTCTCTTGCTACTGGAGTTTTTCCTGACAGCTGGAAAATTGCGCGTGTTGCCCCTGTCTTCAAGAGCGGTGAACAAGATGACAGTTCAAATTACAGGCCTATTTCTGTTTTGCCATTTTTAGCTAGACTGTTCGAAAAGATGGTCTATAATCAGATCTATGATTTTCTGATCAAAAACGATCTACTGTTCTCGAATCAATCTGCTTTCCGATTGCTACATTCTGTTGTAACCTGTCTGCTTGCAAGTACTAACGACTGGTACGTAAATATGGATAACGGAAAATACACAGCAAATGTATTCATCGACCTTAAGAAAGCATTTGATACTGTAGATCATGACATTCTCCTTAACAAACTACTTAGATATGGTATCAGAGATGTGGAACATTCTTGGTTCGTTTCATATCTCAATAACAGACAGCAGTTTTGCAAAGTTAATGGTGCATTGTCGCACATAAAGGATGTCACTTGCGGTGTTCCACAGGGCTCATGCCTTGGTCCCCTGTTATTTTTAATCTATATTAATGACCTCCCGCGTGCTCTACATAATTGTAAAGTGACCATGTATGCAGATGACACTAGTCTTTCATTTGCATCAAATAACATCGATGATCTAAACCAATTTATGAACCAAGATCTAGATTGTTTAAAAGATTGGCTTCAGGGAAACAAACTGTCTTTAAACGTCCTTAAGACTCACGCAATGGTAGTTGGATCCCGTCCAAAGCTCAAGAGGATTTCCGAAGAAGACAGTGAGCAGCCTTCCTTTTTCATAAATGGCACACAGATAGAAACTGTCGAGAGGACTAAATACCTCGGTATTCAGTTGGATTGTCATCTTGTTTGGGATGAGCATATAAAGGGTATGAGAAACAAAGTCTCTCGAGCTTTAGGCTTTCTGAAATATGCAAAGAAATTTCTCCAACAGGGAACGCTCAGTAAAATGTACAGAGGAATTGTTGAGCCCCACTTTCGTTATTGTTGCTCAGTATGGGGATGTTGCGGCAAAACTCAAATCGATGCCCTCCAAAGACTGCAAAATCGAGCTGCCAGAATTGTTACGAATAGCAGCTATCATGTTTCAGCAACTGGTCTGATTAAAAAGCTGGGGTGGCCAACAATCTCGGACATTATTCTAAGTGAAACAGCGACCATAATGTTTAAGTCAACAAATAGTCTTGCGCCTGAATATCTTTCCGAGCTGTTTGTAAAGAACTCAGCGCTTAACACAATGAGACTTAGAAATACCGAAGCTGACTTGCGTGTTCCTCTCTTCAAAACGGCAAATGGGCAGAAGTCAATATCATTTCGTGGGCCTAAGCTGTGGAATCAATTAAGCTCTGATGTCAGACTTGCACCCTCCCTTTCTACCTTCAAAAGGAGGTTTAAAGACGTAGTGGAGGGTTAAAGATCTTTTTTATGTACATTCATTTGATTTTTTTTTTTTTTTTCGTTTTTGTAAACACAATTGTAAATTAATTAGGATTAGGTTTTAAACTTGGAAATTATATGTATTTTTGCACGGCCCCCTGTAAAGCAATCAATGCAGATTGACGGGGCTACCGTGGATAAAAAATAAAAAATGAAAATAAAAAAATGAAATGAAATGAAATGAGTGTGTTCTTGAACGAGATAAGTCTTGGTTTGATTTCATTAGGAACAGAAGCTCCCGCAGGCGGTAGGAATTCTTTATGCTTGGCGAAAGCGTTTTTTACAACGAGTCTGTGTCCACTTCGCGTTCTTAAATTCTTCTTTAACTCTTCAGCCATCGTTTATCTCTTTTCCCGGGTCACAGCACCATGAAGTATTTTTGTCGCAAGCATTTGCTTTGCTCCCATATTTGTCTGGAGCAAAGCGCTTGGCAGTTTCCTGCGTTCTTTTACTACAAGATAACCGGAGGCCTTAGAGTTAGTCGAAGAAATTAAGCTTATATACAATGACGAACTCTTGATATAACCACTAATCCAATACATTCGACTTCCAAATACATGTGCTTCTATCCCAATTGTTCCTAGCGTATGCGCTTCTCAATTTGTTAGTGTTGCGTGAGTTTGATTTCGTTCATATTCATGAGTGTGCGTTTTGCTTGAAGTTCTTCCTGTTGTCATACCTCGTCTGTTCCATCTCATCTGTTGTGCGTCTCTCTTATGTTGACAAGCAATGAGCTTTTATCTACCCATGTGACGAAGGGCCACAGGGTGCTCACAAGCGAATGCGAGGCGTCCAAAAATAAAAATGCAAAATACATCAGCATGCATTACAGCCTTCCTTGTAAGGTTGGCGTGGACTAATTACATGGCCTTAGTTATCTCTATTGAAAGGCTGTTGTTCTCTTGTACTTACGACTCACAATCAAGTGCCATTATTTTGAAATAATTGTATCTGCCTCGTTTCAACAGGGGCCGAGGCAAAAACACAAACACTAATACTTTTTCCATTGTAAAAAATAGTACCTACGTGCAAGGCTTGACAATGTCACACTGTCTTCGTGGTATTCTAGTTCAAGACTTTGTTCTGTCAGGCTAAGTTCCTTGAATCTCTGCTTTGAGCTTCGAGTTTGCGTTGGGTGACATTATTCAATCGAATTTGCACGAATTCTTATGGCGTCATGCTTTCTTATGTAATTAATATATGAGGAAATATTTCGTTAAATGAATATAGTAAGCTGCGCAAGCCCACAAGCTTGGATCTGAAATCGTAGAATGAAGTATGTCATACTTTTTGGCTCAGATGTCGAATTTCTGATCTGTCACAAAAAGACATAGGCATAGCAGCCTGGTCCCAAAGGGCGTTTAAAAGTGAAAAAGGGAGTCCAAAAAGTTGCTGTGATATTATGATTCCCTGTATGAGCGGTCTCATTTTGGTGTAGCAGACTCGTTTTGAATAGTGATTACTGGGACTCATCGTAATCAGTTGAAAGTTGGCCTAATTTCATGTTGTACCATACTGTTCAAGTCAGCAGACGTCGTTGGTGCTCCAGATGCGGCCATATTTCTCTTTTCGCGTTTTAAACAGTGGATTTATATACTGCATGAAATCCATGAAATTCACAAGAAAAACAAAACCCCCAGGGAGTACTGGACTAGGGAAGTGATGGGGATGTGTGTAAAATCTCTCATAAAACATGCCCCAAAAATAGACCTTGTCGCATAAAAAATGTGCCTAAAAAGCATACATTATCCATTACTTCAAGAGAGCTCTAAATGATTTCCTTCCACATGATACCATGTCGGATAGTTTTCTTATCAATTTTAGCAGGACACCCTGTAGCAGAATTTTTTACCGGAGAAGGACACCCTGTTCGACGGCGCATCCCGTTGATTCAAGTATTGGAGTACCCCCTGGAACAAAACGAAACGATCACAATGCATGCTAGTTGCCCAAGAGGCTGTGAATAGGACAAGATTCGCAAGAATAGCTCGCTCTCGCTGTGTTTTGTTGTTAAAGAATCGAAGGACATCTTGAAACACGTTACTTGAGACGCACACTTAATAGGCTATTGAGTAACATTAATAGCAGGATAAGCCTTTGCTCCAAAGATTTTAATGGCTAAATCTTTGATAATCTGTTTGGCCTTTTGCTTTGTTTCTTAACAATGCGATGCTACATTTCTGGCTTTTCATAACTTTTTGATAATCTATGTTTATTCATTATATGCATAAGAAATACCTGTAGCTTTCCATTAGTTTGATTTGCCGATCCCTTCCCAATATAGCGACAGTCGTCCTGGCTGAGCAAATTGTTTCATATTCATTCATTCTCAAGTCCCAGCTTAAAGTTGAAGTGCTGTCAACTATGGACGTATCCCATCGCCTCCCATGGACCAAGCACATTTGATATTCATTCTCGGGCTCAGATTACTGTCTTATAACGATGTGTCCCATCGCTAACGGTGGACCATGCACTTTTTGCCATGCACACTTTCTCTTCTGTGTAAAGTGCTGTCAAATAAGGATTCGGCAGCCTCTTTTGAATATAGAGATACTCAACTCAGCACAGTTACCCTGCATTCTTGATTTTTTTGTTGCGTTTGTTGTCAGTTAAAGAAGTTTCTTGTCGCCCTAGAAGATCTACTTCTTGTGGCATTGACATTGATTGGCAAAGGATAAACGTCGTGGTGTGGAATGGACTTTCCAAGGTCTCTTCCGCGTTAAGACCCAACAAACTACCACCTGAAAAAGTTGCCCCGGCGTAGGAGAGAAGGGACAGCCTCTGCGAGGTCTCTCCTTGGCAGAGTTTATTGTTTTATTATAAATCTTCCTTCGCGAAAGAGACTTTGGCAAGTCCAGACGTGAGAAGCTCATTTCATTTGACAAATATTTCTTTGCCTATTTTGAAATTTTAAAAGTTCTTCACAATCAATTTTGGTTTTTTTTCAGTTTCTGAAGAATCATTACATACAAGCCCGGACGAAGCGAGTCATTCGGATACAGAATCACCGGACACAAAGAAAAAAAAGCGTATCCGGGCAGCGTTTTCAGCAGGACAAGTTTACGAACTGGAGAGAATTTTTGACCGACAGAAGTATCTATCCGCACCGGAGCGAGCAGAACTGTCCAAAGCATTGAAACTCTCAGAACAACAAGTGAAAATTTGGTTTCAAAATCGAAGATACAAAACAAAGAGGAAGTTAATCATGAAATCAGCTGAACAACTTTACGCTTTTTATCATCAAAAATACACCCGTGAATATCCCATAGCACCAATGAATTTTGATCTTGTACCAGAAAGATACCGGAGGTTTAACCAGAATAGTGATTGATTTTTTTATTACCTAGAGCTGCAGCATTATTAGATACTATTTGAATTCGTTGATGTTACTTCAAAGAAACATTTATTCTCTGTCAGAAACTCATACTGCAAGATACGTGCAATTCATTTTTGATCTTTTTATGTCGCTTTTACCGGCTGTCCCAAAAGAGTACCCCTGTTCGGACAATCAGCAATCTTTTATTGTAAGGCTGGTCTTTAGCTTTTTGGCAAGTAAATGAAGGCTCCAATTATTTTACAGGTAGAGCTGATTTTGTGAGTGTATTTGAAGTAAGCAAATTCGAGGGGCAAATCACTGATTTTTTTCGTACACCTCCCTTGAAATCACAAAACAAATCACATACAAAAATCACAAAATCTCAAAAAAATCACTGACAAAAAGCACCAAAAATCACGAATTACTGAAAACTTACTGAAAAATCACGCGAAAAAAATCACTAAAAAGCACTAAAGTCGCAAAAAAATCACAGAAAAAAAATCATGTGATTTCAAAATCACAAAAATCACGCACGCTATTTTGAGAAGTGATTTGCCCCTCGAGCAAATTTAGCTCTTTTTGAGGCTGTCTTGTTTTCAAGCTTTCCACAAAGAACACTGAATAATAATGGATCTGAGTACAGAGTTTAACTCGGAATAAGTTTCCTTAACCTGTATCGTATAGTTAATACCCTGTGCCTGGTAAAACAATTGACAATTGTATTGTCATTGCCATCTTTAAAGGAAAAGTCCGGGTTTTATGAAATTAACGTCAAAATAACCTTAACAATTGCCGACAGCCAGTTGTAACTTTTTTCCATGTTTTTACATCCCCAGCAGCAATAAATTTGTTAGAGATTTTTCATAAGTCAGGGTAAGTGTCGTTGCTATGTTGCAAGAGAACTCGACAAGGAGACTAGCCTCGATTTACAGCTAGATCGAAGGCTATGACCTTGTGATGTCACTTTGCTCGAAAATTCGTAGCACCAAGCCAAGAGTGTTTCACGTATTTAAATGATTCGATTTTCACAATTACTTCGATCTCCTGACTGTTGTCAAGCATTTATTGATTCATTCCAATCCATCAAGTGTTTTGATGCTATGGATTTGCAAAAGCGGGAACTTTTTTCTGGCTCACCCAGCAAAAGGCGCCGAAAACCCAAAATTTCGACTACTAAAGAGTTTTGGCCAATTTCTCAAATAAAAGGTAAAGAAATGGCACGAGCATCCTTGCAAACGTTCCTTTACATTGAGATGCAAACAGTTTTCAGTATCTCAATGGACTCCTCGGAGCCTTTCTAGCCAGTTCAGCACTCCTTTAGATCTAAGTTCTCTTTTTAAAGTTGTTGTATTAATTTGATGTTTGAGATATTGTAGTTTTAGTTAACCATGTATTGTAAAAAGTAGTGTCTGCGAATTGAAAAAATCTTGAATGTGTAAAAACCTAAGTTTCAAATACCGAGTAATCCAAAACTGTCGGTACTAACAACTCATTGAAAGGATTGCAGTTTTCTTATCTTCAGGTCAACAGAAAATGAAAGGGCTGTCAAGACATCGAATGATCAACTTCAATTTAGTTAGATATTTATTGGGTAGTTCCCAGAACCCGGGGGGGGTACTTGACTAGGGAAGTGACGGGGGTGTGCGGCAAATCTCTCCACACCCTGTACCCTGTCGCACAAAAAATCGCCCAAAAGTATACCCTGTCGCATAAAAATTTTGCCAATCCATTGTTTCAAGAGAACTTTAAAAGGCATCCTTCCACATGATACCCTGTCGCATAATTTTCTTATCAATTGTAATACCCTGTCGCATAATTTTTATCAGAAAAGGACGCCTTGTCGCATAATTTTTACCGTAAAAGGACACCCTGTTGAGCGGCACATCCCGTCAAGTCAAGTATGGGAGTACCCCCCGGGTCCCAGAAGTTTTGATTATTTCGTTTTGTGCAATTCCAAGTTTTGCAGAGAGCTTCGAAAAAGTCTTTTTGGAATAGGTCCCGGGGGGGGCTTCTATTGGTATGTGTCAGACACAGTATATATTTGAAAACCCCAAGAATATACTAAATTTAGAACATCTTAGACCCCAAGAATATACTCAACTCAAATATACTAAATAGAGGACATTTTAACCCTATCTGGACCGGGCTTTTCTGAGCATCCTCAGGCCGAGGGGGGGCTAAATTAGCCCCTCTCAGAACTCCGAATAGATAAGTGCTAGAAAGATGAAACTTGGTTGTCTAGTGTAAATTGATGTGAAAAGTCCGAATATCTAATTTATTTTACTATAATTGTTGTACTTTCGATGACGTCATCAATTTTCTTTGTTTCTGGTCAAAAACAGTAGTCTTACTGATTTCACTGTAGAAACTTATTCAGAGGGAATATTACTTTTGTTTTAAGTTTAATTATCAGATAAAGCATCTAGTTATTATAAAAACATAGCTTTTAAAAAATAATGAACTTTGTTATCCTATATTTATTACCTAAATTCATTAGATATATGACGTCATGAATTACGTCATCAATAAGAAAATAAACAAATTGAGCATTTTCCATATTCTCGTATTAATTGAGGGTTGCGCAGAATATTTCATTAAGTTATCTTCATTCTGTCAAGAATTATCCTAGTTTAAAGTTATAAAGGGTTTGACCATAAAACAAACCAAAAATAAAACTACTCTCTCAAAAAATTATTGTATTTCCAGAAATAAATAAGATATCATGACGAAATTTGACGAGAAGATGCGAAAAAGATAGTTAGGAAAAGTCACGAAAAAGAAATAGCCTACGAATTATCAAAAAAAAGTTACGGAGACAAAACAGGGAGGAGCCCCCCCCCCCGGTCCAGATAGGGTTAAGACCTCAAAAATATACTCATAGCTTCATAGTACATGAAAACTAAAGGTTTTATAGAATTTTCGGCAACTGCCCTGCAACATTTTGGTGAAAAACTCAGCCTAGCACTCACTGTGTCATATTTTGTCATCAGCAACCCCAAAAATATACCAATTATGCACCAAATAGCGTACCCTAAGGTATAGTAGACAACGTTATACAAACCCAAAAAATGTCTGACTCCCCCCCCCGTCACTTACTAAAAGGGAGTCCCCCCTGGGGAATAGGTCTACACTCACTAGAACCAAAAATTTTCAGTATCTACAATGAGAGAAGTTTTGCTTCATTTTCGTTAACTTCTTTGGGGAGATTTCCTTGCAAACAGACAGGTAACAGCGAAAATATGGATGGCATGCTTTCCAATACATGTTGACGCCGATCTTGAATTCAATTCAATTATTGCGTAAACAAATGAAGTATCACAATACCATACCAATAACAAATGTCAACTCAAATGCGCAGCATGAGCACCAAACAATATCTGCTTGATTAAAGCCCATTCATTCAGCAATGCATCTTTGATACGTCAAACTTTGATTAGATCACGAATGATGAAAGCCATGCCGGAAATTGAAAGCAGATACCTGCGCCATGACGAAGAACAACAAGAGGCCTATAGGCCCTGCGAAGACGCAGAATACGTCAGATAACTCATACGTCAGTAGCGGGCTGTGAATTAGGCAATCCTTTGTGGCACTCCCTGGATCCTATCGTTGTTTCACCGTGAATTCAAGAGTACATAAGAGAACAGAAAGCAAGGTTAAAGGCAAGAGAATCAGTTGAAGAAAGCTTTGAATAACGACAGTTGACAGAATTAAAGACAGAATTTGAAATATGGCAGATAAAAAGTGTGGTTGGCTTGAAAGATATTGTAAGTATTTTTCACAACAAAAATATTAAGGTATTATTTTTTAATCTTCCATGATAATTTGTTGCAGTTTCTACCGTCATTCAGTTCAATTTCATTACACCGTTATGTGATTTTGTGCTGATTTAAATGCACCAAATGAGCGTCTACAAAAAGTGCTTGCCTAAAGTTGCAGATGCAAGATTTTTTAACACCATTGTAGTTTTTCGAAGAATTTTTGTTGGCTTTTTAGTCTTAAACCAGGCTGAACGAAAATGATTATGATCTTGGAAAACAAACATGTTGAAATTGTCCTGTTAACGTTCACCTGCATGGACACCAAATCTTCATCAGCTAACAAATGAGAAAGGCTTCTTCCGTGTGACTCGATTCATAGGATTTACAAATTGTAACTTAAGTTTTCCTGCGTTATAAGAAACAACTTAAAAAATCGGTTGGCTAAATTTTCTGAAACATAAGAAACTCCCTATCTGAATTAAGAAACTTTTGTAATTTGTATTCAAAAATGTTTTGAAACTGTACAGTAATCTTTGCAAGCAATTTGAGTGGGAATGGTGTTATTACTTGTTTTGCGATCGTAACAATGTCTCCGCTCTGCCTTGAAAACTGATATTGATAAGGACGGTCAACTAAACGACAGTCTGTCTCAAATGAGATGTTACGTGCAAATGCCCGCGAATAAATCAATTAAAGTGCTTTGCACAAGGAATTTTACGTTGCCGTAGTTCTCACATGACATGATAGACTTTGGTGTTGCAAAGAATTGTTAAAATTGCCCAAATGGGCCTAAATGGTGCCCTGGGTCTCCAAATGTAGCGATAGAAGGAAAATGTGCTAGAAACAGCTAAAAGGGAGTGCTTTCCTTGTTTCAGAAGGTTTTCGTCGAACAAAACCTTAGAATGTTCATTGATTATCAAGTCCTGTATGTTTTTGCAACTCATGCTCTAGCCTCGCAGGCTACTCAGGCTCCATAAAATCTCTCGAAGTGTCTGGACATGACTCAATTATAAATGTAATTTTTCATTGCAGGTGGTACGTTGAAAAAGTCGTGGAAAAAGAGATACTGTGTACTGAAAGAAAACGGAGAATATATTGTGTATGATGATGACAGCAAAACATCGCAAGATACAAGGATCTGGATAAGTTCAGAATGTAAACAAATAGAGAAAGGCTCAGCCTGTGGATCACTTAAATTACCCAAAGATAATGCGAACATAAATGCCGCATTTTCCATCAAAACGAAAAATGGCAAAGACCATCCATTTCTGACTTCTTCTGCAAGTGAATGCAAGTGAGTCTTGTTTAATAAACCCTTCATCCCGATTCATTTGGATTTTTTAATTGGATCAGTTAGTTCTCATATTTTCTTCACCAAAGTTATTCTTCCAAACACTTACAAAGACAGCGCCGACATCTTGTTGAAGGCGCTTTGAATAAGAAATGTCAGTCTGGGCTTAATTCAACACGAGTTGAGCTTTGAAAACATCGCTTGTTTTACGTTTTGCTTGCTTGAAATCTCGATACTGGTGTACATGGGCTGAGATATTAGGTCAAGTGACATGCATTCAATCGTTGTTGCTGTTGTTGCTGTTGTTGTTGCTATCGTTGTTGTTGTTGTTGTTGCTAGCATCTAATTGTTATTTGATTTCAAAATCCTGCATAAAGAATCCCAGATCCTCAAACTGATTTGTGGATGTTTAGTTAATATTCCTAGGCCCAAATCAGCTTGATTCTAGAGGTCTATTTATTACCAAAAATCCTATTTTCCCCACTGTACGGCATGCTTAAAGGATTGGGAACTTGTGTTTTTTTCTTGGCAGGGATTCTGGAATTGGATGTCATGTCGACACCATCATTTTCAATTAAATGCATATTCGATGTTACCACCATGATTTTCTGTTTGAGACTCCTAGCTCGACTGAGAGCGACGCGAACTGCCTCTCCAGAGAGCTGTGTTCACAGCGTTCCTCTGGAGAGGTATTTCGCCACGCTTGCTTTTCGCCAATAGTTTTGAGCATGAATTGAAGATGGTAATACTGAATTTGTATTTCAGGGTGGCATCCACAACGTTCCTGAGGCCCTCGCAGGGAAGTCAAAGTTCCATTGTTATTTTTCTGTTTGCACCGCCTGTGAGACAAATCAGAAATTCATCAATCTCTTCCGATAAAATACTATTCTTCAAAATTTGTTCCCCATCCACAAACTATTTCACCAAATACTTCTGGTTTTCAGCTTAAAAATTCCGATCAACCCTTGTTCCCTAAACTCCGGGACTCACCATGGTGCATCACTCTAAGGTTTCATCAATCTAATGACGATTTCGTCTTATTTCAGTGAATGGGTGAGATTACTTGAGAAGATCCAAAAAGAAGCGGTAAGTCTTTTCATATTCGGTCTGCTCATATAAAATCAAAGTTTAATCAGCTTTTAAGTTCATTATCTGCCCTACCACGTTCACTATGGCCCATCAAAAACGCAAACCCTGGTTTTACCATTGTGCGTCATCTGTGCATTGATATTATCTCCTGTCATGGACAGAAACATGTCATTTGAAATTTTGATAGGATTTAGGATCAGTCGCAAAAGACTTGAGGTCGACTTAAACTAGGAGAAATCATGCTTTCTCAGACTGTAAATTATTAGAGTTTAGGCAGGGACGTGCCATTTAAGTTTCAAAAACATACCCGTTCTTCATACAAATTTTGCCAAAAATGCCCGACCTTGCACCAATTTTGCGAAAAAGTAGGCATATTTATTCGTTCTTTATGCTCAACTCACGAAAACAGATCCCGTTCCTTATACCAAAATCATGAAAAGCGATGCCCATCCCGATGGCACGTCCCCGTACCCAATTTATATGTAGTATGACTCCCGGGTCTGAAAAGCCAAAAGTGTCATGCTCATAAGTCTTGTACAACACATCTTTGAATTATGCTTTTGTACACAAACTCTAAGTGCGGTCCTGGGAAATCCAGTTTTGCAGCGTTGCTAATGTCTGCAAGGCCATCATCTCTAATATTTCATGCTTTGAAAAGCCGTTGGGTTTGCGTCGTTTCTCTTTTTGAAGCGACTTTTAAGATCTGAACCCCGTGGGGGGGGGCACTTGGTACATTTGCTGCATTCGGGAATGGTTTTTGCCTCTTTTCTAGCGCTGGGTGCAAAGCTAGGCATCCAGAGCCGGTTGTCAGAAGGGGTATTCATCTTGTTAATATGAGTTGTTATTTCGTCATCTTCGTTTGTGATCTTGCGCCTTGAAGTACGCTTTTTGCCGATTTTTTTCTAAAAACTGCTATCATTTTAGAGGTAAATTGCTAAAGCCGTAAAAAAAATCATTTCTTGGAGCGCATAACCCGTTCAAAAGAAGTCAAGTAGCCCCCCTGGGGGATTTGAGCCGTTAGAGGACTTTAAAAACCATGAGCCTATGTGTGCCAAAATGAGAAACAAGGCAAGAGAAATTAGCCCAAAAACTACTTTCTGATGATGCAAGGGTAGACTTTGACGGCATGAAGGATCATTGTTCGTTCTTGGGGTCTTTAAAGGGAATAGAAACAAGAATACAAGTGAGCTATGGACAGAGTTGATAAAAATGTCATCGGATTCGATCGTCACCGCTAACTTCATGCAAGATAGATACTGTAGATTCCTCTTGATTTCAGTTTTATGGACACGTTTCTTTGATGGAAGAACTTTTGTTTCCGTCGTTCGTTCCTTATCATTCATCCTCTGTCTATACTAAAAAAATCTTTGCAAATCCTTTAAATTACTCTGCAATCCTTTCAGACTCCCTATCCAACATCAAAGCCAGCTTCCAGCCCAACACCTCCTCCAAAGCCGCATGGTAGTCCACAAATGAGAAATGGTGCTTACTCGACCGGACCGAGAGTTCCTTTGAAACTAAGCTACGCAGCACAAAGCAATGATTCCTGTCCTACATCGTCTGGACCCAGGCCTGCTCTCAAACCGACACCTCCCGCAAAGCCAAGCGTCAGCCCAAAGTTTGGCAATGGCTCTCACCCGACATCCTCAGAACCTATGCCTGTTCTCAGACCTTCTCAACAAGGAAAGCTTAGCAGCAGCCCAAATGCGAACAGTGGAGCACCTCCCACGTCGTATGGACCAAGGGCTGCACTCAAACCGACACCCTTAGGAAAGCTTAGCAGCAGCCCAAACGCAAGCAGTGGAACCTCTCCAACATCGTATGGACCAAGGGCTGCCCTGAGACCTACACCCCAAGGAAAGCTCGGCAGTAGCCCAAAGCCAAGCAGTGGAACTTCTCCGACGTCATATGGACCAAGGGTAGCTCTCACACCGACACCCAATGGAAATCTTAGTACTAGCCCAAACTCAAGTAGTCGAACTTCTCCGACGTCGTATGGACCGAAGGCTGCTTTGAAATCGACACCCCAAGGAAAGCTCGGCAGTAGCCCAAATGCAGTCAGTGGAACCTTTCCAATGCCAAGGGTAGCTCTAACACCAACGCCCCAAGGAACGCTTAGCAGCAGCCAAAAGCCAAGCAACAGTGCTCATCCTGCATCTACGTCACCCACACCTGCTTTGAAGCCAGTAACCAATGGAAAGCCAAGCCCTCCTTCCAAGCCGAAAAACGACAAAAAAGGTAAATCCCTTGCGAAAGGAAGTCTTTCAAAACCTTAAAGGACCCATCCAAGGGTTTATGAAATCAATGTAAGAAAAAACCCGCTAATTTCTTTCCATGTTTTGACACCCCTAACAGCTGTAAATTTGTTAAACATTTGTTCATAAGTTAGGCTAACTGTCTCTGCCATTTTGTAAGAGTACGTGACGGAGAGTCTAGCCTCGGTTTAGAGGTAGGCTGCAGGTAACAGATAACAACAGAACAAGTGATACGTGAACTTGTGCGCTTGTGACGTCATTTCGCTCATTTTGCAGATGAAACACTTAATTTTAGAGAGAAAAGAGAGAAAAAAGTTGGAAAAAGTTGCGAAAAAGTACTGCACACCATTCACAACATTTTGATACTTTATTTCATCAACGACTAAAACAACTTAGCTGCAGCTGCTTTGCATACCTCTACTTTTTATGTGCTATGACACTGCCTCATAATGATGTCATTGGCATACAGCTCGAGTGAGACTGGTACTTAAGTTTCAGGCTGTCATTTGAAGTGAACATTTTTATTGTTGCAAATAAACAGCATTGTCGAATTGTGAGGAATCATGTGTAGATTTTTTTGACACCTCATTTCGTTTTCAAGTTAGCCACAAATTTTAAATGATACCTGATGACCTCAATTTTGCAAATGATTAGGATAACGTTTGGAATTACAGCTGCAACTTATTTTTGAAAGCTTGCAGTTGTAAGAATATTTCATCTGAGCTAAATGAATGTAATATTAATGGTCTCAAGATTTAAGTCCTATGCTAAAATTCCGTCAAGAAACCTTTCCTTACTGACGAAAGAATAGCTTCCCATGAACCAATTTAGGTCTATTCCATCCACCAGTGAAAGAGGTGGTTAGAGACAAAACGTGTAGTGCCAAGTAATCAAGAGGTCAAATAATCAAGGAGTCTCGTTGAATCTTCTTGTGCGGTAGCGCTTGGAGGGTGCATCATTGCAACTACTCCAGGCTGTTGCGACAGGCTGATCGTTTCACTAAATACTTGTCGAGCAGATTTATTTGCAATAACTTCATTCAACTAAACCTTTATGGAGCAGGTTTATAAGAGTCTTCAGAAGACCTGATCGAATCTTTTCGATCGTTCTTAGTGTTTTCGAGACCAAAAGTTTTCAAGGAACTTGCTTATAGCTGGAGAAACAGAAGATTAAGAATGTACAAAGAGTTCCATGCTCTAATTCAGGAATCTAGATTCGCTTTTGGACGTCAGGTGAAGAAGTGTTATCAGTTTTTCAGTTTTCTGTGAATCGTTAATCCATCCTAAATACAATTCTAAACAAATTATGATACAATTAAATACATTATAATACCATAAATTAACTAAAAAAACCTGCAGTACTGCAAACTAATACTGATAAGAAGTGATCAATCTTCAAGATCGGAACCGTTCACGATTTATCATGGCTTGTCAAAAGTGCACAGCATTTTCGCTCACTCGGTCGTATTGTTCAATTCTCCTGGAAGTTAATGATCAATGTTGTTCTTTTTCTGCTAGGTTCGCCAAAACCACCAAAAAAGAATAAAAAGCAACCAAAGAGCTCAACTTACCCAGTACAACAACAACAACCTTACCAAGTACAGCAACAACAACCATATCCAGGACAACAAACTTACCCAGCACAACCACAACAACAGCAAGCTTATCCAGCACAGGCTGGCGTCGTCCATGTCCCACCGCCACCGCCGATGTATGGAAAACAAGCTCCTCCACAGCAGACAAATGATGATAAAGAAGAGAAAATGCTGTTGACGGCAATGGCGAGTGGCCTCGCTTTTGGGGCGATGGCAAATGGGATGAGGCCTGGGCCACACATTGCTGGTAACTTCATGAATCGTGGTGGTTTTCATAATGGATTCGGTGCTAATTACGGATTTGGTGGCCACCACGGGTATGGTAACCATCATCATGGAATAAATAATCACTATCATGGAATCCACGACCACCATGACTTCAATGATCATCATGATTTCCATGACCACCACGATTTCCACGACCATCATGATTTCGGTGACCATCATGGATTCGGCAACCACCATGGATTCGGTGACCATCGTCCTGAAGTTGGTTACTCTCATGGCACGATCGGTGAGCATTCACCATTTGGTGGTCCTGATATTTTCAGCGGTGAGCCTTTTCATCATGATTTCGGCGATCATCATGATTTCGGCGATCATCATGATTTCGGCGATCATCATGATTTCGGCGATCATCAAGACTTCGGCGATTTCGGCGGTGGTGGCTTTGATGGTGGTGACTTCGAGTGATCCTGGACAAGTTTCAGAATAACATAATTATCAATGACAATAGTGAATTCGTTTAAAGTTGGCGATACATAGCTATGTACAGTAAAATAATAAGTTTAAAACTACACAATCCAATATATTCATGACTCAAAGATAAAGACAAATTATCAAATACATGGCATAAAAATTCCTGAAGGACTTTAAAACTTATCATTTAGAAGAAAACCCGATCTTTGGTAGGAGAGTGATGTCAATTTTCAGCTTAGCTGTAATGAAGAACAGAATGCAAGGTACTTAGGACTGCTTCTTTCATCACGCCAAGCATTTGATAAAAATAGCGAGAGTATATGTAAGACTTTCTGGCGAAGCAAGAGGTTTGGCTGTTGCCTGTCATATATTGCTTGTAATTCCTAGCAGAAACACTTTTCACAATTTTACTCAACAAATGTGGCTAGATTCTGCTTTTCAAAGGTATTTGGCAAGAAAATATCAAACCTTTACTTTGACAAGAAGTTCAAATCCTATGATATTTCATAAATATCTCTGATAGGGTAAGGTTTTGAGATCCATAACTTACTGGGTAATTAGCCATCCAAGCCTTTGTGGGTTGTGGTCCTCCTTCGAAGGGCTAAAAATCTCCCCCTAGGATCGGTCAGCCTCCACAAAAGAGCCGTCCAAGCTGGGACTGTCTGCTGGTGAAGTGTTTAATTTTGATTTAGCAATAAGCAGTTGAAACTAGCAATTGTTCATTTGACAGTAGTTCCTTAGAGTTTCTACACAATTACCTTAAAATCATCTTGAGCAAGTCTTCTCTTTTGGCAAAAGCTCAGCTCATTTGTCCAATTTTGTGATTTACTTGCAAAATATTGTGTTCCTATTTGGCCATCAATAAAACTCTCCTCAGTAGAGCAGAATCAAGCAGAATTTATTGTGTAATGTTTCTGAAAATTCACAAAAATATTTTCTGGTTGTCTCGTTACTACCAAAACATATTTGCCTCCACCCCTTTCAAAGGTAAATCTGACAAAAGTGTTTTGCAAGAAATTTTTCCAAATCTTTGCCGTCCAAAACTTTTGAATTTTAATGTTAGTTTTGGCTTCAGATTATGTATATTTCATCATACGATACAGTTATATTATATTTCATCTTAGATTATATTATTTTTAAGTATAAGTTATGCGAACAATATTTTGTACTTTGTACCATTATAGATTGTTGTATTAGATCTAAGAATGATAACATTTTCATCGAAAAAAATAGTATTGCATATCATATTTCGTTGGTAAGTTCTCCTTGCACAACTATGGAAGCACATACAAACACTTTCTTATTAAAACTACGGGCCAAGCTGCTTTGGAATGACCACAAGGACTCAGAGAAACATTTTCAGGAATAGTGTATGTGCAGTCACGTGACACAGTGATTTTAAAAACGCACTGTATGCCATGTTGGAGGAGATTGTAGCTGCGGTTGTTATTGGGTTCCTAAAAACGAGGCTACACACACTAACAGTTTGCAATTATTGGCAATGGTTGTTGCTTGGTGACAAGATTACATTCTTGTTATTCGAATAATTAGGAAGTTTTCAAGAAATAAATTGTGTTTGCTATTGTCTTCAAATATCCGATCAAATAGTAGAACGGCCTCCTGTATCCCAGAGTAGTGGAAGAGCAACGAACTCGCTCTGGAAACGAGATTGTAATGTATCAAGTTAGAGCTGAAGATTTAGTTGGTCAATGCTGGTTGTGTCAGTTGTGTCGTTCTTAAATTACAAAAGACTAAGAGACTTTAAGAAAATACTTCACATCAAAAGCCTTCAAAACAGGCCTAAACTCCTTGATCAAATTTGTGAACAGTTCAGCCCGAAGCAAACAAAATAGAATTCTGTCGATTAGTTTCATTCCTGAAATGTTTACCGAGTGAGCCCTCTAGAAAGAATTTCTTAGCTGGGAAGATTCATAGCACCGAGGTTACTTCACTGATTCGAGCGACTCAAATCCCAGTCAGAAGCCAAAGATTCAAGAATTTTTGTGTTCCTTCTCGCCTTCTTAAGATCTCTGGAAAATAGGTAGATTAAACTTTGCAAAGTTTTCGTGGTTGCAAAGTGACTGAAACACAATCTCGTCCCCAGAGTGAGTTCGTTGCTCTGCCTCTACTCTGGGATACACAAGGCCGTTCAGCAAACTGATTGGATGTTCGCCATTTTGCGCCGATACTCCGTTTTGCGCAGGGTAAACAGCCGCGGCATGTCAAAACTAAACGTAAAACCATATTCTTTACCTATTCCGACCATCATTTATAAGCTTTTTCCAAAATTCGAAGAATGACAAGCCATTTTATTTTCGAAGCTGCGGTGAAAGTTTCTCGAATTTGCAACTTAGGCCCATTTTCGCTCCAAACAAACCGAGCTTATATTCACATTAAACATACTTATCAACCCCAGATTATTGCTCAAATACCTTCAAAAAGGTTGAAATAAGGTCCTCAAAGTGTTTGTTTTCAATTTCTCAATTTATCTTCTGCAGAATTAGCGCTAGAGCAACGGCCATTTTCAGTTGATCTGCGTTGCTTAGGAACCGTGAAATCCATGATGGCTTCCAAATGCACCCAGATTCTGGGCGCATTTCATTGAAGTGTACCAGACCAGGGTGTTCATTCGGCTTCGTGATCAAACATCCTGGGAGCGAGGTTGACTGAAACAGGGCCTAAAACATTTATCAAATCTGAAGAATTCTCCTCACGCAGAACGATACGCACACGGGCATCTCAACTTTTTTAAGATTTACAAGACACAGATTTTCAAACGAACACTAAAGATTTTCTATCCCAAGACAATAAACGTGCAGATGAAATCTTTAACCCATGAGAAATTGCTTTTTCAATTGCTGTTAAATTTGAGCGAATTCTTAGGCCTGTTTTGGATACCCTCTGTCCTGTGAAACAGTGCCTCAAAATTGAGAACGATATGATTATGACCGATTTTGACAAACTAAGTTTTCGTAAGCCCTATTCACACTTGCAAGTAAAACCAGTTTAAACTAAAGCAGGTTGTCGAATGGAGCCTTCAGCTTGGACAATCCAACAAATCGAATGCATTTGATTGGCTGAAGTTGGTTAACTGTGTCAGTGTGAATGTGATATTTAGATCATCGTTATTTTGGTAACCATCATGAATAAGGCGATCATCATGGATTCGGCGGCCATCATGAATTCGGCGACCACAATGGATTCGGCGATCATCATAGATTCGGTGATCATCGCGATTTCGGTGGCCACAATAAGTTCGGTGGTCATGACTGGTGATCCTTCTCATCAGGAGTTTAGTAGGCATCAAGACATCAACAATTCCAATAAGGACAGATTTTGAAACACAATGCCATCAGCTGCTTTTTGATTTACTCCTCATTTCAAAAGAAAGTAGTGGTTGCAGACAAATGAAGTGCTCTTAAGCAGTAATTCAAACAAACAAAGCCACAAAAGTTGCTCCGCAGCCAGTAGGGTAACCTGTCGCCTTGTGCACGCAGAAGATTGTTGTTAAGAGAGGTCAGGAGTTTATGACGAAAGATGAGAGATAATCTAAATATACGGCAGGCCCGCCGGATTTCGTTTATATCATTCAGGAGCCGAGCATTAAACCTTGCCATTTTCACATAGTTTCTAAACAGCTCCTGAATGAAATAAACAAGATTCTTCGAGCAGATCGTTAGATTTATCTTTCTTCATTTGTAATAAATTCATGACGTTTCTTTAAAAGCCACCTTTTGCGTGTACAAGGCGACAGTTTGCTCGACTGGTTTCAGGGCAGCTGCAACGGCTTTATTTGTTTAGGTTGATTGAATTTTCTTCATCCGCTTAATCGCTAATCTCTTGAATGCCGGATCAATCAGAGGCAGCTGATGCTATTGTGTTACAAAATGTGTCCTTGGTTGCCATTCGGTAATCATCAGCACAGTGGTTATGGTGACTGTAGTTTTGATGGTGATGGAAATAGAAACATGATTACCAGGACACTGTATGACCGTGGTTACACGTAACATGTAAAACAAATTCAAAACTCTTATTTTCACAACTGACTCTCGTTCTAGTTTGTATGTGCAGTGATTTTGCGAAATCCGACGCATCCACAAAAAAAACAAAAGAAAAACGGGAGGGAAATATATTCATCTTTCTCCTTCCTGCTTCCCCTTTTTTGCTAAAAGACGCTGGGAAGGAGTGTGGTTGAACTTTTCTATCACTTCATCTATTGCATTGTAGGTCGATGATTTCCTTAGACTTGTGCCTTTCGTCCCTTGTGTCCCTGCGTTCTTTGATTTGCTGCTGTCAGTTAGTCAATAGGGACTCATAATATTACGCTTAAAAAATTGGGGCCCACTTCTTAAGGTAGGACACCTATAACTTTGCAAACTTCTAGAATACCTAATATATTTAATGCTGAAAGCATTGATATGATAAATATTGAGATTCTACGAAATATTTTGATCAATAATATTCAATATGCAAATTAGCTGTTGCCATAGCAACAAATACATTTGAGAAAAATAGCACACTTTGGACTAATTCTCCTCTGAAATTATAAGCAAGAAAGAGGGGGGCTTTTGATAAAATTGTTATATAAGAGTTGTTTTAGTGTTTGTACTAAAGAAATAAATTTTGAGATGCTTTTTGAAATATTTTTGAAGGATTTGCAAAAATTGACGCGTTTTGGCAAATTTTGCAGAAAATCCTCATCATCATTAGGCAACATAAACACCATTTATTTAGCCCATTTTAGTCCATACACAAGGAACAGGAATGAAGTTTATTGTGTAAAAGTTGCAAGTTTATAACTTGAACAGTTTCTGAAATATTTACGTCCACATTTCTGATGCGCCCGTTAAAACGCAAAGTTTTTAAACAGTTTTTACACAGTTTTTTTTATATTTCCAGTAATTGCAACAAAGCCTGTCATACCTAAAACTTGCCAGAACCATATGATTCACCTTCTACCTCATTTATCTTATCATTCCAACCCTTTTTGATGCTCCTCAATGCTTTTCTTCTTCTTTTGGCTCTTTCTGAGTTACGCAATTCACTATGGTGTTTGCGCTTCAATGCACTACGCTGCAAACCTCTATCTGCATGAGCTCCAACATTTAGTTCCATTCTATTCAAAACATTTCTTATGCACTCTCTGCCATCATTCAAATGACAAGCAGCACTTGCTGCTGCTATTTCAACAATTTTTCTTGCACTGTAAGTTATTTTTGGGCACCGTTGCCAAATCAATCCATGAAGCGATTCATTTGAATTCTGTGTCTTGCCATGGAGGCATTTGT
Source organism: Aurelia sp. 4 Dawson et al 2005 (assembly GCA_964019985.1). NCBI lineage: Eukaryota > Metazoa > Cnidaria > Scyphozoa > Semaeostomeae > Ulmaridae > Aurelia > Aurelia sp. 4 Dawson et al 2005. The sequence goes on from OZ026494.1 coordinate 23,341,442, forward strand.
TTAACAGCTCATCTGCAGATAGCTCCTTGTATATTGGTAAAATCATGTCAAAGATGATCTCTGGGATATTCAGCTTTGGCTGAAATTTTGATTCTTTGCCTTCTGCCTTTTCTTTCTGCCAATTGCACCAACTGTCCGCTGTGCGTGGACAAAATTGGTGACGCTTATTAATTTCTATCGAGGAATTATGGAATAGAGACGCAAGAATACACTTTTTCATTCCATACACAGAATCCAAATTTGTTCTAATAGCAATTCCAAAGTAGTTTTGAAGTTTGTTTATAGCATTGTCACTCAGTCTACCCACACCTGAAATACTTTTTCCATCTGCAAGCTTTTTCCCCTTCCAATCAGATTTCAGCTTTCGAAGCCTGCCTCCAATTCTCTTTTGAATGTGACCGATGCATTCAAGCTTTTCGATGTTCACACCTGGCCCATATGGATAGGATGATTGAACAATGGAAAATGAAGAGCTGTCACCATCTCCTAAATATTTTGAGTATTGAAGGCTGTGTTTTTCAACTGATCGCTTAAAAATCTTAAGGGCACCAGCTGACTCCATTGATGATGATGATCCGCTATGGTTAGCTGGACACTTGTGGCTACTTTTCCATTCAATATATTCTACAGAGTCCTTATTTGTCTTTTCCCATTTTGAGCAAGCTCTGCAGTGCTTAGAGAGGACTTCGTAATCTAAACATTTATTTCCATACATGCAAGTGACAATGCCATTAATTGATGAATATCCCCGTGTTTGCCATGTGCCATCTAAGGACACTGTACATTGTGATACTTCACTGGCAGTTTTTGCTTCTTTACTTGTTGTATATGATGCCATTAAGCCAACCTTCTTTAGAGACAATGTTTTTTCTTCTTCAAAAGCTTTATGAATTTCATCAATGCAGTTCTGGTAACTTGAGCAAGTCATTGGTTTTGTCATGTACTGAAGTTCACCAAAGCTTCATATCCTTTCCCTAATTCTCGAAAGGCAAGAACAGTTCTCAAATTCACATCAAAGAATGGCTTCCCACTTTTGGCATTAGTAAGCTTTGACTGTCGAACAGATGTATCAAAACATTGGCTGAAGTTACAATTTGGACAAAAAATTTTGACTTCATGGCATAAGCCACTCTTCCTTTGCATATCAATTTCCATTTTGAGTGGAGAGTTGCAGTCTTCCTGATTGCATCGGGCAAATTGACAGAACATTGAAACTAAGATCGGAAAATAGATTATCATGTTGAAGTCTTCCTCTTCGTTGATAATATCTTTGTTCGGGTGATTGCCAGCAACAGCTGATTTGGTGAAACGTGGCAAATCAGGCTTAGGCCTAAGCCTAGCCGAGGATGAGCAACCGCTGCTACTACTGCTCTCGCAGGCAGCGTCCAAGCTTTCTGCAGGACAAACATTTCTCTGTATTTCTAACTCTTCCTTTCTCTGAACTGCTGTGTATCGATTTCCTTTAAATTTTCGCCTTCTCTTACTGTTTAACCTTGACCTTCTATTTCCCATTTTAAGAATCTAAAGAAACTTCTTTCAAATGCGTGCAATCGCCAACAATTCAACCATTTCTACACAACCTCGGTATGAATCCTTCTTTGCTCCTTCGCAGAGGCTTAAACATAATAGATCTGATGTTTGAAGTTCCTTGGGAGGGTTTAGATCAGACAAACGGTCCCCAAACCACTGAAAATCGGTTGCTAAGGGTGTTGCTAGGGAGTTATGGAAAATATGCCCCTCAAACTTTCACAATTTCTGCAAAAAGTATCACTTTTAGAGAGGAAATTCTTAAAAAATCTTAAAGCAGAGATATTTTCCTATTGGGATGTGATAGCCAAAATTTTTTTTGAATTTATCACTTTTTGCCCAAAAGTTATAGGTGTCCTACCTTAAAATTGCCCAAACAAGTGGGAGTTCTCGTACACTCAACAAAATCGATTAAAAGCAAACTGTTAGCACAAAGAATGATGTTGTCTTGACTTAAAGGTCGCAAAATGTGTACCTTCAGGCAATAATCTTCCTCTGAAGAAGCAAAATGGATCTATCGAAGCTGCCAGAACTCCAGGCTTCATCAACCGTTCATTAAATGCAACAAGAACAACTTTCTAAATAACGCCTCATGATTGGCTAAAAACTGAATTCTAGCAACTTAACTGGTGAATGCGGAATCAGTCTACGCGGGCCAAAATTTGCCCAATTTTTAAACGTGATATTATGAGTCCCTATAGACCAAGTGAAATCAGCAAATCAAAGGACGCAAGGAAACAAGGGACGAGAAGGCACAAGTCTATGGATTCCTCTGGCTGATACCAAATTTGATTTCCAGACAGTCTGAAACATATGTAAAGAAAAGAGACTGGGGAGAGACATCTATGACGTTTTTATTTTTAGAAGTAGAGAACGAGACATGAGTTAGTTAATTTAGAGTAGAGATCGTTTGAGACGGAGTAGACAGGAACTGAGTAGAGCGAGAACGAAAAGTCGGTATTTTTCAGATATTGAGGAAAAATCAATGCGGACGGATAAGTATAGGTACTTTCCGTTAAATATCGGTCGCAAATATACTATTTGTGGCAAATTCGAATGGAAAATATAACATGGTGCCGTGACCCGGGAATTTAAAGAAGAACTTTGAAGTTATTATTTGAGTCTGGACGAGCCAGAATTCGCTGCAAAAATGCCGACTGATGAAACAACGACAAATACAGAAAGGGAAGCCGAGGCAAGGAGAAAAATTAAAGGACGAAATGTTATGAGAAGATGTCTAAAGAAAATTGTTACAGAAACGGGAGAATTAATGCGAGATAATGAGACGTCACAAATTTCCGAAACCTTACTGACCAACAAGGAGTTAATTCGCGCGGAACTAGAAGGCCTCAAGAGAGCAGACAACGAAATTATTGATTTGTTAATGGTTTTTGATGAGAAAGGAATGGAGACCGAAATTATGAGTACACGACCAGCCTATGCAGAAGCACAACATTGTATAACGAAGATTGAGACGACGCTAAAGAGTTTAGCAGAGGAAACAGCCGCAACGAGGAGACATTCAACGTCATCGAGCGCCCAGAAACCTAAAGTTACGAAATTGCCACATTTGAAACTAAATTCGTTTTCAGGTAATACTACGGAGTGGATATCGTTCTGGGAAACATTCGCCGCAGCTATCGATTCAGATGATACAATTGAAGATGTTATGAAATTTAGTTACCTGAAAAGTTATTTGGAAGGTGCAGCCGCAGATGCGATAGCGGGATTACAAGTGACGAATTCAGCATACAAAGAAGCAGTGGAAACGTTGAAAAATAGATTTGGAGATCGTCAGGCTATTGTTTCGAGTCATATCGACAAATTAATCGATTTAGAGCCTATTGCAACAATGCAAGATACGAGAAAGCTGAGAGTAATGTACGACACTGTGGAAGCTAACGTAAGAAGTTTGAAGACGATGGGCGTGTCAGCGGATTGTTACGAGCAAGTTTTGACACCGATGATTCTCAAAAAAGTACCCGACGAGCTGAGATTAACAATAACTAGAAAGCTGAAAGATACTTGGAGTTTTGAGTCACTGCTGGAAGTATTTCACGAAGAATTGCAGATAAGAGAGAAATGTTCATTGAACGTTGTAGGTTCAGGAAGAATAAATCCTCCATCGTATTCCGCGGATTGCAGACCGCGCGAAAGAGCTTATTTCCGGAACAGTCAAGCAAGTGCAGCAGCGTTGTTTTCTGAGAGCAGGACAGAAAACATAAGAGATATCAAATGTGTATATTGTGATGGCAAACATAAATCACACCAGTGTAAAGTCGTAACAAACCACGTAACTCGAAGAAAGATTCTCATGGAGAAAAATTGTTGTTTTATTTGTCTACGCGCAAATCATTTAGCCAGAAATTGTCGCACGAACATGAGATGTTTGAAATGTAATCGTCGCCATCACTCAACTATTTGTGAAAGTTATGGAAACAATGAGGAAAAACCTGAAACTACAAGTAACAAGACACAGCAAACTACGCCAGAAACGAAAGAATCACAATCTACAACCAACATGCACGTTAGCAACAAAAACTCAGTTTTACTACAGACCGCTCGTGCGTTCGTTAGAGTTCCAGGAGACGCTACAACAGAGCAGAATGTCCGTTTGATTTTCGATTCAGGAAGTCAAAAAAGCTACGTGACTGAGGAATTGAAGAGAGCATTGAATTTGCCAGTTATTGCCAAGGAGAAATTGATGATTAAAGCGTTTGGTGACAGTTCACCGAAAGTAAGAGAATGTGAAATTGTTCAAATTGGGATCAAATGTGTTGATGGGGTTGAAGTGATCATGACGGCATACGTCGTACCTGTAATATGTACGCCCATAAGCAACCAAGTCATTTCAGGAGCACTTGAAAGACACCCTTATTTGCGAGGCTTGGAGTTAGCTGACTTTTCAAGTGAAGACGAGTTAAACGCCGACAAATCAGTTCAAATTCTAATAGGAGCTGACTTTTATTGGAGATTAGTTGACGGAGAAATTTATCGTGGAGATTCAAGCGCACTAGTAGCCATGAAAACGAGACTTGGCTGGGTCTTATCAGGCCCAACCGAAATGGTAAGTGACGATTTAAGTCCCAATTCACATGTTTTAAACATTCAAGTGATGTCTTTAGGGGAGCACGAGTCGATTTCAAATGAGCTTAAAAAATTTTGGGAAAACGAATCTATTGGAATAAAAGAGCAAAAAATTGAGCAAAACACCACTGAAAAGTTTGAGCAAGAAATTAAATTTGTTGATGGAAAATATCAAGTAAAACTCCCACTCAAAGAAAGCCACCCCTTGCTACCAGATAATTATGATCTTGCTAAACGTAGGCTTTTGTCTCAGTTAAGCAAGTTAAAGCAAAATGATGAAGTAGCCAAGCAGTACGATAACGTTATAAAGGAGCAGTTGAATCTGGGAATCATTGAAAGAGTTGGGGAAGAGGCGAGCACGGAACTGGGGGGAGTAACTTACTTGCCTCATCGAGAAATCTTGAAGCCAGATAGGGAAACTACCAAAATCCGAGTGGTGTTTGATGCTTCAGCTAAATCAGGGGGTCCAAGCTTAAATGATTGTTTAGATGCCGGACCGTCATTGTTGCCCTTATTGTATGACATTTTGCTGAGATTTCGATTAAACAAAATTGCCTTAACAGGAGACATAGAGAAAGCTTTCCTTAACATTCGTGTAGCACCGGAACACAGAGATCTTTTAAGATTTTTATGGGTTGAGGATATTGAAGCAGATAAACCAAAGATTGTGGTTTATAGATTTGCATCTGTCCTTTTCGGCTGTATTTCCAGTCCATTTCTATTAAACCAAACAGTGAAACATCATATGGCTACATTTAGTGACGATGAAGAGTTTGTAAACAGTGTTTCCAGCTCCCTTTATTGCGATGATTTTATTGGGGGTTGTAATTCTGTCGAAGATGTCCTCACTTTGTATGAGAAATTGAAAACGAGGTTTCAACAAGGTGGTTTTAACATGCGTAAATGGATGTCAAATTGTGAGGAAGTTTTAGACAAAATTGGAGAAAATGAAAATTCTGTAAAGGTTGACTCTGAATTCGCTCAAATTACGGAATCAGAGCCTACACTTGAAAATGTTTGTGAATCTACGAAAAAGGTAGAAGAAACCAAAGTTTTGGGTATGTTGTGGAAACCAAAAGTCGATGAGTTGATTTTTGACTTCAGTGCCATGTTAGGAGCCTCTGCGGAGAAAATTGTCTCGAAAAGAGAAGTTCTTGCTACGACAGCAAAATTGTTCGACCCTGTTGGACTTATCAGTCCCATAATTGTGCCCCTAAAACTTGTGTTTCAAAAACTGTGTAAGCAAAATAAAGATTGGGACGCCTCGATTGATGAATCAATTTTGAAAGATTGGAATGACGCGCTAAATGATATGAGAAACATTGGTAACATTACTGTTAATCGACCTTATTTGAGTTCGGAATTTGATTTCGAAAATGTTGACTTTGTGGAATTACACGGGTTTTCGGACGCCTCGAAAACCGCATACGGCGCTTGCGTCTACATTGTTTATCAGTTGAAGTCTGGGGAGAGAGTTTCATCTCTTGTCTCTTCCAAAACCAGAATTGCACCAATCTCAGGAGAAACTATTCCACGTCTCGAGTTGCTATCAGCATTAATTTTAGCTCGATTGATGAAATCAGTACAAGAAGCTTTGAGCGAAAACGTAAAAATTTCGCAAATTTTCTGTTGGTCCGATTCGCAAATCGCGCTATGGTGGTTATCAAGTGAAAATAAAGTTCTTAAAAGCTTTGTCGAAAACCGAGTGAGAGAAATTAGGAGTCTTGTACCAGTAAAACATTGGCGTTATTGTACAACTAAACTAAACCCTGCAGATATTTTATCGCGCGGTGCAAAGGCATCGAAATTAGTGAAGAACACCCTGTGGTGGAACGGGCCTAAATTTTTGACGCAAACGAAAGAATTTTGGCCGCGACATGATAACTTTGCCGTTGAGAATTTCGATTCATTGGACGCGGATGTTTTATCTGTGAACGTAAATTTGATTTGCAATGCTCAGTATAATATCAGTGAAATAATCCCCGTTGAAAGATTCAGTGACCTGAGCAAACTATTTCGAGTAACGGCCTTTGTTTTGCGATTTGTTAACAACCTAAAGGCAAGAATTAGAGGCAATGATTTATTACATGGCGATTTGAAACCTGCGGAAATGGAAAATGCACGTATGAAATTGCTTTTATCGGCTCAACAACACATTCGCGATGACAAAAACTTTGATAACTTGAAATCAAATTTGAACGTTTTTGAAGATGAAAACAAATTATTGCATTGCCGAGGAAGGTTAGAAAATGCCCCTCTTGATTTTGAATCTCGTTGCCCAATCATATTACCAAGGGAACATCATATCACGGATCTGATTATTAGACAATGTCACGAAAATGTTAAACACAATGGTGTAAAAGACACATTAACAGAATTGCGTAGCAATTATTGGATCGTACGGGGCAGACAAAAGGTGAAGAAGTTCGTTGATAAATGTTGCGTGTGTAAGAAAGTTGAAGGGAGAAGTTATACAGCTCCTCCACAGCCCCCGTTACCCAATTTTCGACTAGATATCGGACATGCGTTTAACAAAGTTGGGATTGACTTCGCAGGACCCGTTTACGTAAAAAACATGTACGGATCGGATGTAAATATGTATAAAGCTTATATACTGCTAATTACTTGCGCTGCTACTCGAGCTATACACTTAGAGCTGGTACCGAGTTTACACGTCGAACCGTTGATTCGTGGCCTGAAACGCTTTCAGTCGCGAAGAGGAATTCCTTCGTTTATTATCAGTGACAACGGTAAAACTTTCAAAGATTCAAAATTACGAGCATTTTTACTTGACAATAGAACGATTTGGAACTTCATTGTAGAAAAAGGAGCCTGGATCGGAGGCTTTTACGAGCGTTTAGTGCAGTCTACGAAAAGATGTCTGAAAAAGATTCTGAAAAACGCAAAATTAACGTACGAAGAAATGTTGACACATTTGATTGAAGTGGAAGGAGTTCTTAATTCTAGGCCCTTGACATATGTATATGATGAAATTGGAGAAGCTCTGACTCCATCTCATCTCATTTGTGGGCGCAGATTGTTGGACAAGCCAAAACCCAGTAAAAATTCGCAATTTTTGGAAGTCGAAAACAAAACAGAATTATCGAAACGTGCAAAATATTTGCAGCAATTGTTGGAGCATTTTAGGAATCGTTTTCGACGGGAATATTTAACAAGCCTGAGAGAGTTTCATACATCGAAATCGCCCAGTGGAAATAGAATTATTAAAGAAGGACACATCGTAACAGTTCAGGAAGACAAGAAACGTCGTCAGTTGTGGAGGCTCGGGCGAGTTGTTAAGTTAAATGCAGGGAAAGATGGACTTATTCGCAGTGCTGTTGTCAGAGTTTACAGTAAAGGAAAAGTTAAAGAACTTCGACGTCCTGTAAAGTTGCTGTATCCAGTGGAAGTACCAGAAGTTGAAGTTACAAAAGAAGTGAAGGAACTCGTTCAAGAGACAACAACAGAACCAGGTATTAGAATGGTATACGACGACAATGTAAGTGAATTTATTCATTGATTATTTTACATTTTTGCTGTTTGCTTTTGCTGAAATAGTTTTGTTCGACCGTATAGTCGTATATTTGGTATTTTGTTGAAGACAATTAGCGTAAATTCGCATTTCTCGCGGGGGGAGTGTAAAGAAAAGAGACTGGGGAGAGACATCTATGACGTTTTTATTTTTAGAAGTAGAGAACGAGACATGAGTTAGTTAATTTAGAGTAGAGATCGTTTGAGACGGAGTAGACAGGAACTGAGTAGAGCGAGAACGAAAAGTCGGTATTTTTCAGATATTGAGGAAAAATCAATGCGGACGGATAAGTATAGGTACTTTCCGTTAAATATCGGTCGCAAATATACTATTTGTGGCAAATTCGAATGGAAAATATAACAACATATGCGTGACCACAAAAGGCCCCGTTTCTGGTCCAATCTCTCAAGAAGCCATTGTCACCCTGGCTTTTTGAGAGATTCGACCAGAAACCATTACCAAAGATATCAAGGTACAGTAAAGTCCCGCCTTTAAGAAACTCGTTTCACAAAAACAGCCTGATTGGTTTCTTATGTTAAGATTTACTTCCTCAAAACAGGGTGTGCATACCATCGTATAAGGAACACTTTTACATTCCAAACAGCTATCAAAATTGTTAAGAAAGCGTTTTTAAAATATGCACTGTTGCAAAAGGATCCAAAAGTTTGAGCCAGTACTGACAGTTTCTTGAAATTGTAACAATCTGGATATCTGGGCTTAAAATTTTATATGCAATAAAATGCTACTATGTACCATTGTAAAAGAAACTGAACATCAATGAGCGTGGATAGTTTCTTATAGAGAGGTATTCTCGGGGGTATTCTATTCAGCGAAATCAGGCATGAGTTTCTTATAATGCAGTTTCTTAAAGGCGGAACTTTACTGTATCATAGGGTGGTCCAAAACTCAGTGAGCAAATCGTGATGGAACATAAGTAGATAGCTCAAGATTTATGCTCAGTTTTAATTTAACTTTTGATGAAATTAGTTTTTTTGCGCTTGCTGGAGGGTGAATTTAGACCTTCTCATATTATGTAAAATAACATTATTGGTGCCATTTATCATTCTGAATTGAGAATTAGACTGAAACATTTTTACATTTGTTATACATACATAGACCCTATTAGGCCTGATCACCCAATCTGTCTGTGTCCTTTCGCTCATGATTCATCAATCAATTTTAGATACAAGTCATCACAAAATACTCTACAAATGTCACAGCACTACCAAATATACTAAACACTACTAACATGAATTAAGTAAAATTTATACTTTACACGTACATTCAAAATTGATTGATTAAGAAGGAGCTCTCTAAATTGATAGGTAAACTAATCGACATAGCCAACCCCCTTCCCCGTAGGGGGTACATGACTTGGAAATGGGCGAGAGGTCTACGGCCCGGTTTTCAGAAACCTACCCTCTTCTAATTACCGACAGTTGCCGTTATTACCTACTTTTGTTATGAATTTTGGCAGAAAACTACCCAATTTTTACATGTTTTTACCAATTTCTGGAAAATCACCCATGCTGAAGGAAAGTCTGCCGGAAAAGGGACCATTGTTTCGAGAATTTTGGACCCAAAAACCCATTCACATGGGTGGCATATACCTGTACCCTCAACATGCTATGTTACCCCCCCCCCGGCCCCCTTCCCCACATCAAACAAAACTAAATAACTTTACATTGAAAACAAAGATAGCAAATAATTAACCAATAATGGTCCCATTCTTTTGGTACCACTCTACCGAAATTGGCAGACTTTGCAGTGCAGACTTGAGATCATTTTTTCGAAAGCCAGAAAGCCCATTCTTTTGGCCATGCTGTTTTCGATAGACTTCCGACAGATTATTGACATATTCCTTTGGACTCTTTTGAAAACGGTGGAGATCCGAGGCCTTGGAAACTCCCGCTTATGATGAACCTAGTAGACTTCCGAGAGATCACAGAGTCCGATCAGCGTATGACGTGAGAACACCCTGGGAACGAGTTTGCAGAAAGCCCCCGAGAAAGCCTTGTTTCGCGAAGAATGAAACAGTTTTAAAGACATTCTACCCAGGGTACCAGAGTCTCAAAATTTAAATGAAAGGAAATTGGTAAGAGGAAAAGAGAGAACTTTCTTTCCTCCTTTACATTTTTGACTTTTTATTATTTCATTCTTCGGCTCTGGTACCCAGGGTAAAGACATTCGAAAAATTAAATATTTTGCAAATTCTTTTCTCTTGTACGATAGCCCTATGGTCCCAAGTGCGAAACACCACACCAAAATCTGATCACAAAATCCAGAACAATATCACAAAAGTTGAAGTGTGCATAGAAAAATTGAATCTTAGACGCAAAAGTTGCACTCTTGGGGTTTGCACAACAAAGCTATAATACATTCCAGTGCATTGTAATGGCCTCAATTCGCTCGGCTGAACTAAGGTTGTTCAATAAACCCTGCCAAATATTCCATTTTCTTTTGACACTTTCTCTGCGAGGTCTACCGTTTTTCAGAAGGCTTCCCCAGACTCTCCCAGACTTCAGACTTGTCTATTAAAGTTCAGAAATCCATTTGGACTACCTGTGATTTTATTTGTTTCTATTTCAAGCAATAAATCTTATTTACGTTCACAAGCGTGACCAAGCAAACTACAAAGAAATACGAACAAGGCTTTTGAGAATCCAACTTAATTTGCGAAGTCATTCAATAAGACGTTTCATCTTAGTACAAGTGAAACCCGGCAAAGAGACCATCACACGGAATTCAAGCAAGAAACTAAACGAAAATGGTAAGTCTGCTTTGGATACACATGTTTTTTTGTAAGAAACTAACTTGGAAATCGATTGACTAAGCCACGAGCTAAGCCACGAGCTGATGTACCGACGTTTACAATGTCAATGAAGGTACAGTATTTGAAACAGGAGGAAATCCATGTGAACTGAAATATTTTTGCGAAATTTACCCTAACCTTGCACAGCAGGCTTACTCTGTACTCCTTACAAATATTGGACGACATTAGAAAAATCCCCAAATTCCCAAATCCTTTCATCTTCAAAAATCTCCTTACCCTGGGTAACAGAGCCTAATAGAAGTAAATAAAGATTTAAATTTTCGTTAGACTCTGGTACTCAAGGTAAAGTCTCCTACGCTTTTCTGAAAAATCTCTACACTGCTCATCAATAAAATCTTTCATTGTGGCCCTTGGAAATTCTGTAGGGTAAAATGCAAAGTTTTCATTTAAGATCAGATCTACAGTCTTTTCTCATAAGACCGCTCATAAAGTCAATTTCTGGTTATGAGCTGCTAGTGCTTTTTAGCCGCAGAATGTGTATCACTAACACAAAAACTAGTGGAAGTAGTCCAACAGTGCCGAAAATTTTTTTATTTCTTTATACAACGTGTACTAAGATCTTGGGACCTTGCCCATCTAAAAGGGCCAAAATTGTTAAAATTTTACTTTTTCTGAACACAATCTTTCAAATTTTGACCTTTGTTAGACCAAAACAGCTAACCTGTCAACAGGCCTTGCCTCTCTGAAAATTTGGAAAAAATGAAAAATAATGAAAAATCCTTCCCTGGACCAAAATTGCCAAAACCTAGATACCGTTATTGGCTAGACAAGAAGTCCAGGAAAGCATACCTGTGTACCTGTGATGATTTTTCGCATTCAAAGGTACCCTTACATTGGAAGAACTCCCGTCGTCGCTCCCTACTTATTTTTATCCTGATTGCTTTCCATGCCTACCTAGAGTTTTTGAATAGCTGTCGTTATTTCTTGCGTGTAGTTTCTATTTATACCGTGAGTTAACATGGTTTATTGGTCGCCCGCAATCATATTTCTGTGCTGGTATCATAGGGGGCATACAGAAGTGGAAAGTCCAATAAAAACAGCGTTCGCTATGCTGACATTAGTTTAAACTTGGCTTTTTTGATTTAGCAGTAACGTAGCTGCTGGAACGAAGACTTGTTTTTGATAATGATGACAATATGTTCGAAGAAATAGTTTTGAAACTTATAAAGAAGGCCAACTGGTGTTACCCATTTACCAGGGGCGGATGCAGTCCACAGTTGAAGGGGGGGGGGCAATTCGCAGAGTGGGCGCCAGAAATATAGTGAAGATTAAGGTACGCAGAAATTTTTGGGCCTTCGTTCAGGAAAAATTCTCTCCCTTTTCAAGTGAATAACGCCTTAATTTATATGTTTCCCACATTCAGAACGAAACACAAAAAAACAATGCATTTGGGTCAGGATAAGGGGCGGCCCTCTTGCCGAAAATGGGGCACCAAGCTCAGTTTTCATCATGAAGGGGAGGGGAGGAGACTAGGCGGACGGTCCTATGCACACGAGTTCGAAATTTGCATTTGAGTAAATGAATAAATAACTACTAAACAAAGCCTACATTGTATGTTTCACTCATGGAGAATTCAATCAAACTGGATGATACAACAGATAGCATTCCCTCGACTGCTGAAGAGGACGCTGCCCCAAATGAAGGTATTCCTGATTCTCCTTGCCGCCAGGCCAGTGATGGCCTAATAATGGGCCTAGGCGAAGGCGTGCAGGACACCTGCAGCAATGAATCGAACGAAGCTGAAGGTGGAAAACAACAGAAGGGGCAAAGAAAAGCAAAAGCTAAACAAAATCAAAAGAAAAGCAAAGCTTCAGACAAGGCCCCAGCTGCGAAGAATACCAAGACAACGACAAAGAAGACTGATACATCAGAAACAGCAAAGTCAAAACAGCCCCAAACGAAAGTCAGCCATGGCAGCTCAAGTCAAGTATCTCCAAAATCTACCAGAAGTCGTACTGCAAAAAGCACAACAACAATCATACAAACACAGACGCAGGAGCCTCCACAGGAGAACAGTGCACCTCCCATTCCTACCGATTCGGACATTGTGGATGGGATGAGGAAGATAACACATTATTTTGCGCTGTCATCAAGGGCTCAATCACTACAAGCTCTTGAAAAGCACTGCATTGTGACCTGCAAATTTGACCAGAGAGGCGAGTCTGCTGAACAGATGATAAGATGTGACATGTGTGATGTTTGGCAGCATCTTTCGTGTGTTGGATTAGATGGACTTGATGAAACTGCCATTGAAAGTATCTTTCCATGGTTCTGTGATGGATGCAAAATGAGTGTAAAGAACATGAATGCTGTTAAGACTGAAATAAACGATTTGAAACATCAAGTGGCAAACTTGACAAAGCTTTTAGCTGAAAATAGAGGGCCAGTACCTAAAGTGAACAAAAAGAAGTCGGTCCAAGATGTCAGCATTAATTGCCTGGTTATTGATGAGGATAATGAGTCACAAGAAACAGGCTTTAACCAAAGTCAAACCAACAATGAATCAATCAAGGCGAAAAAGTGCAATCCACAGGTCTCAGATATGGCGGACTCAATTTCTAAGCTAAAATCAGAAAACTCCAGCCTTAAAGAACGTCTCACCACAATGCAAACCTTCATTAATCAACTTCTTGATGAAAAAGAGCATGCAGCTGAACCCTGGCTACCAGCAAGTCATCAGAATAGGCCAAACAAAGGTTCTTCAAAAGGGCAGTACCAAAACCCAGCAAGATCAAATAATATGCGAAATAACAATGTTCAAGGAAAGAGAAAAGGGAAAAATGAGAGGAACACCATTCAAAAGGAGCCATCTGCAAATAGTAACAACGTCACTTTAGTCCTGGGGGATTCTCATGTCAAAAGATTAGATGATTCAAAGATGCCCAATGTGAAATCACATGGAATTGGTGGTCTGAGATCAAACCAAGTGGTAAAACGCCAAGGTCAGCAATTATCCTTGGATGTGCCAAAGGCTAAAGAAGTTATCTTGCATGTTGGAGTTAATGATGTAGCAACTAGCACTCCAAAACAAATCGTAGACAATTTTGATGATATTACAGAGAGGATCAAAGAAAAGAACCCAGATGTTAGAATAACTATTTCATCAATTATGCTCAGGAAAGACAAGACATCCCTGAACATTACAATATTGGAAACAAATATGCTGCTAAAGAAGTTCTGTTCATCTCATGGGTATGACTTTTTAGAACACACAAATATCACCTTTCGCCATCTCTGTCACGACGGTTTACATCTGAATGACCAGGGAATCAAACTTTTTACACAGAACATAGTTAATCATGTGAACTTAGGGTGAAATACTTGTAAGTCTAGGTAGCTCCATAGTAGGAGAGGATGCCAACAAAACTATGGCACCAGGTAAACCTGAAACTTTTAAAAATGCTGGTCAAGATAATGTCTCAAAGACAGGGTGTCATCAGCATATGGGCTACAGGAAGGGCATGGCAATTGCATCCCTGAATGTCAATGGTCTTCGTAGTCACCTTGATGAGGTTAAAATATTGATGACAGACCTAGGTATTCATATCCTTGCTCTAAATGAGACCAAACTTGCCCCAGACTACCCAAAAGAGTTGACTAATGTGGCTGGCTACCAGCAGGAACGCTTGGACAGGACTTGCAATGGTGGTGGAGTTTCAATCTACATTAGGGACTCCATCAAATACAAACCTCGGCCTGATGTCCCAGCTGATGATTTAGAAATCATCTGTATAGAGGTTGAACCTCCCAAAAGCAAATCCTTTCTTGTTCTTGCTTGGTATAGGCCACCTAGTGACCCTGTTGCTTCTTTTGATAAGCTAGAAAAGGTCCTTTCCTATTTGGACAAGGAGGGGAAAGAAATTATCCTTTTAGGAGACACAAATTGTGATCTACCTACAAAACAAGCTGAACAGCCCATTGATAATGACACCAAACACATGACTGGTCTGTATGAGCTATTCAGCTTCAAACAGCTTGTTGAGGAACCAACTAGGGTCACTTTAACTACCTCTTCTATCATTGATCATGTAGCTACAACATGTGCCAGGAACATTGTTGAAGCTGGAGTGCATAAAGTTACTTTGAGTGATCATTATATGGTGTACTGCATTCGTAAATTTAATGGTGCAGTTGAAAAGGGCCATAAAATGATTAAAACTCGTAAAATGAAAAATTTTGACAAGGAAGCATTCTTGGCTGATGTTTCTGGCATATGCTGGGAGCAGATGTTCAGTGAAACTGATGATATCAATGCTCTTGTTAACTATTGGTCCAGCTTGTTTTCTCTGATAATAGACAAACATGCCCCAATAACTGAAATGCGTGTCTCAGAGAAATATTGCCCCTGGATTGATAAAGACCTTAAGGCCCTAATGCAGACTAGGGATAAGCTAAAAAAGGCTGCATCCAAAAGAAAGTCCCAATTTCTAATGGACTCATATAGGCAGGTCCGTAATAAGGTCAATACTATGAATAGTCATCTTAAGAAACAATATTATACTGACAAGATTTCGTCTTGTCAAGGCAACATGAAGGAATCTTGGAAGACAATTAATGAGCTGCTTAATAAGAGATCAAAGTCTAGTAACATTGAATGTCTCAAAGACTTGGGTACTGAAACTGTTCACAAAAAAGAAATTTCTAATGTAATGAACAACTTCTTTTGCTCTGTAGGTAAGGATCTTGCGAACAAAATTGCCCCTGTTCCCAATCCCCTTCTGTCAGGTGACTATGAAGTTAACAAAGATAGGGCTGAGTTTAACTTCAAGACAATTGAGGTTAAAGATATCAGGGCTGCATTTGCCAAGATTAAGACTGCAAAGAGCTTTGGGATTGACAATATCTCTAGCTATTTTTTGAAACTTGCTCTCCCTTACATTGGAAACTCTTTGGCTGCCTTGTTTAATACTTCAATTGAAACAAGCCAGTTTCCTGACTCATGGAAGGTTGCTAGAGTCACCCCAATTTTTAAAGAGGGGGATAAGACAGAAAAGTCCAATTATCGCCCAATTTCAGTCTTACCTGTCATCTCAAGGCTCTTTGAAAAACTTGTTTTTGACCAACTGTATCAGCACATGAAAGAAAACCATCTCTTTTCTCCTGACCAGTCTGGCTTCTTACGCCTTCATTCTACACTTACTTGTTTACTTAAAAATACTGAGGAATGGTACAATGGGCTGGACCTTGGTCAGCTTGTGGGACTAGTATTCATTGATTTGAAAAAGGCGTTTGATACTGTTGACCATGAAATTCTCTGCAAAAAGCTCCAAGTTTATGGTGTTCAGCATCGGGAGCTATCATGGTTTAGGTCTTACCTAACGTGCCGGAAACAGTTTTGCAGGGTCAATGGTGTTGCTTCAGACATAGAGGACATTGAAGTTGGTGTGCCGCAAGGCTCATGTCTTGGCCCTCTTCTATTCCTCATTTACATCAATGATCTCCCACAGGCTGTCCAAGGTTCTACTGTGTCCATGTATGCTGATGACACCAGTCTGTGCCACCAGTCCAATGATATAACTCAGCTGAATAAGGCTATTAACAATGATCTAAGGCATCTAGACACCTGGCTACAAGGCAATAAGCTTTCCTTGAATGTTGCAAAAACAAACTCTATGCTTATTACCACCAAGCAGAAACGTAACATTCTCAAAGATACAAATCTGGATTTGGATCTAAATCTTCGTGAAAGTGAGCTGGAAGTAGTCCAAAAAACGAAATACCTTGGAGTACAAATTGACTGTTCTTTGGATTGGAAAGAACAAATTAAGGCTGTTTCTGCCAAGGTCTCAAGGGCTGTTGGCTTTTTAAAACATGCCAAGAATTTTCTACCAAGGGAAACTCTGAAAACTCTCTACACAGGTATTGTTGAGCCTCACTTTCGATATTGTTGTTCTGTTTGGGGTTGCTGTGGTTCTACTGAAATAAACCAGTTGCAAAAGCTTCAGAACCGGGCAGCCAGGATCGTAACAAATAGCAGCTTTAATACCCCAAGCAGACCACTTATCGAAGTACTGGGTTGGAAGACCATTGAACAACTTATTAGTATTGAATCTAAAACAATGGTCTTCAAATCACTCAATGAGCTTGCTCCGCAATACCTGTGTGGCCTATTTACAAAAAACTCACAATGCTCCACCCGTACCCTCCGTAATACCGGCACTGATGTGAGGTTACCAAAGAAAAATTCTGCGAATGGGAAAAAATGTTTTTCGTTTCGTGGAGCAAAATTATGGAATAGCCTATCAGCTGAGTCAAAACAGGCATCCTCTCTGAATAGCTTTAAAAAGTCTATCTAGAGATGAGGGCAGGGGTGGACTTTGTGGCGGGGGCGGCGGGTGCTCTTGGTTGGCCGG
Source organism: Aurelia sp. 4 Dawson et al 2005 (assembly GCA_964019985.1). Classification (NCBI taxonomy): domain Eukaryota; kingdom Metazoa; phylum Cnidaria; class Scyphozoa; order Semaeostomeae; family Ulmaridae; genus Aurelia; species Aurelia sp. 4 Dawson et al 2005. Next base: position 23,358,774 of record OZ026494.1, read on the forward strand.
CCGGGTCAGAGCGACTGGTGACTGGATCTATTGTCGTCGGTTGCTCTGGGCTGGCCTGTCGATCGGGGGTGGCTGCTGCCGGCGTTGCAGGGTCTACCCTTGCCCTGAAATTTTAATTTGTTTTCTCTTTGTAAATATTTTCTTTAGTGTAAATTATCAATTATTGTAAATAGGTTTTAACATTATGGTTTTTTTTCTTGTAATTAGGTTTGAAATACTTTTATTTTTAGATTATATTGTAGATGTTTTTAATGGAGGGCCCCTTGAAAAACAACTTTGTTGAAGGGCAACCCTCCCTAAATGAATGAAAATGAAATGAGCTGCCCTCAACTGTACCCCCTAAATCCGCCACTGCCATTTACACCTTCTCTTCTATCTACATTTCAAACGTTTGCAAGAGGCTCTCATCCAAACCTTCATGCATTTTTAACTGACCCTCGTTTTAGGCAGATTTTGTTGTGCCAGAGGGAATGTGTTTCAAGTATGCTTCCTCCAAGCCCAGGGGGGGGGTAATTGAACAAATTTGTACGGGGATGTGCCCACGAAAAAAAATTTTTTCACCCTACTCCAGAATATTTTCCTTCAAATGATACCCTGTTCTAGAAAAAACCTGTGAAAAGTATACTCAAGAACACAAAAATTTGAATAAATAATAACCCGTTGTGACAAAATTTCCTCTTTTGACATGCTTTGACAACCTGTTCCAGAAAATTTACCTTCTTTTGATACCCTGTTCTAGAAAAAATAGGCGAAAATGATACCCTGAAAAACGGCACATCCCCGTCGGACAAATATACTAAGTATCTCCCCGGGCCTCCTAGTGCCAGTCTTTGAATTGCAGCTTAGAGATCTCCTTGGTCAGCTCAAGGACCTCCCTGGCTGGCATTGGTATTGAGACCCGGGGGGGGGGGTACATAACATATTGAGGGTACGGGCATGTGCCGCCCATATGAGTGGGTTTTTGAGCCGAAATTGTCTAAACAAGGGTCCCTTTTTCGGCGGATTTTCCATAAACATGAGTGGGTTATCAAGAAATTGGCGAAAAATAGCCAGAATGGGCCGTTTTCCGCCAAATTCATCATAAAAGTGGGTATGAAGGCAAGTTTCGGTAATTAGAAGAGGGTACCTTTCTGAAAACCGGGCGGCAGACCCCCGTCCATCCGCAAGTCATGTACCCCCCCCCCTTTTGGTATTGAGAGTTTGGATAGCAAGACAATTTGAAATCTACTACTATTTAGTAGCCCAAATGTAAATGTGATTGTTTCTAGAATAATTGTGGAAGCGACCATTTCCCTCATCAAATCAACATAGCGATTAGGCTAGAAATAAATCATTTCATAGCGCACCCTACCAGGTTAGTCCATGAGCGTTAGGACACCCAGTGTGTAGCAGATTGAAATTTAAATCAGAAGCGAGCCACCTTAATTTATTGAATTTTTGTGTTTTGAACTTATTTTTACTTGGTGGTATACAACCACCTTTCACTATTTCGTAATTTTGAAATTTTTCGGTAGTGATCTAGTGAGCCACTTAAGTGCAGAGCCACTTTAATCGTAACTTAACGGTAACTTTACGCGAGGGGCAAATCACTGCTTAAAATCTCGTACGCCCTCAGAGATAATCACATTTTAATCACAAATTAATCACGTTAATCACACAAAAATCACATTAATCACCAAAAGCACCAGTCATATTAATCACAAATTTTGAATGTTTAACCAAGTTTATGTGTTTACTTTTATAAGAAGTGAAAAGATAAGATTGTTCCTTTCACCATTTTCCGAATTAATGTGAACACATTATTAGATATGCAAAAAACAAGTGCCAAAGCATGAACAGCACAAAAGTGCAAGATTCTGGATCCCCTATGATGGAGCAAAAAGGAAAGCCTCGTTCTTGTGTTACAAACAACTTTGCCAAATCAAATTGGCATGATAGTCTCTGACTTGATTTATGGTCAAGAGTTTACTGTCTTATTTCATTATTTGGTTTATCAATCTTGCTCTGTCTTGCCTTATTCATACAATTTTTATAGTACAGGAGCTCATTTGAGAACATTTTGAAATGTGTGATTTATTCTAGAATAATAAAAAATTAATCACTTAAATCACCATAAAATCAAATTAATCACAAAATAATCACTTGTGATTATTAATCTCGTACGCCATTTTCAGGAGTGATTTGCCCCTCGACTTTACGGTTAAAGTGGCTCACTACCGAAAAATTTCGAAATTACGAATCAGTGAAAGGTGGTCGTATACCACCAAGTAAAACTAAGTTCAAAACACAAAATTCAAAAAGTTAAAGGAATTGAGTCCATATAAATACTTAGCATTCACGCTGTCCTGAATTTTTGCTGACAAACCGCTGACGGCCCTTTGTTATCGCACAAAAGTGTTAGTCATAGCAGTGGAGACCGAAGACTTCTTATTCCTTGCATTATCCTCAGGAATTTCTTCGGTTTAATTTCAGTAAGAATTAAATCACACCTTTTGTTTCATGATTGAAAAGAAGTTGATATTGGTCATGATAGCGCTATCTTTACGGACCCAATGCTGCACACTGGTGCGGCTATTACTAAAATAGGGAATCGGGGAATCAGGGAATCGGGGAATCGGGGAATCAGGGAATCGGGGAATATGGAAACGGTAAGAGATATCGGTATGCAATTTGTGGTATAATAAACAACTACCATTTGTTGGGGATACGAGTCGTCAATGTTCAAAGTAACGGTCATCCCCCAGAAAGGAAACCTGTGATCATGCGCACAAAGCATGTTTGGTCTGTGGAAAGAATGTGGGTGGAGAATCCAACCACAGTCCAAACAAGGATTAGCAAAGAGACAAAGAGATTCTCGCGCATGGTAATAGGTTTCCCGGCTGCTGATCTGCTTTGAACATTACCAGCAAAACAAAAGACTAAGACAAAAGGGGCAGTCCTCGGTATCCTCAACAACATATACAAGTCTTTTCCCAAAAAATCAAGGGAATCCCCCATGGGATCTAGCCACAATACTCATTCAAAAGTGCAGTTTCTGAAAAATTACTAAAATGGGGAATATGGAGACTAAAAGCTTTACAGCGGATAGAAGCATATCAATCGATAGCTCTTGGCCTCCAGGTTTCAAAAATTCAACAATCTAACTCATATGTTAAACATGGATTCCACCATCGGGCAACAAAGTCGGGGAATCGGGGAATCGGGGAATCGGGGAATATGGAAACTACATAAGCTATGAGAAAATTTTGATAGCTCTTGGCCTCCGGGTTTCAAAAATTCAACAATCTAACTCATATGTTAAACATGGATTCCACAATCGGGCAACAAAGTTGGGGAATCGGGGAATCGGGGAATATGGAAACTACATAAGCTATGAGAAAATTTTGAACGACAGCATGCAGTCATTTGGTAGTTAGTTATTATACCACAAACTGCATACCGATATCTCTTACCGTTTCCATATTCCCCGATTCCCCGATTCCCTGATTCCCTAATTCCCTGATTCCCCGATTCCCTATTTTAGTAATAGCCCCCACTGGTGCTACACACTGGGTGTCCTAACGCTCATGGTTTGTCATGAGCTGCTAAATGCTTTTACCCGAGAGGGTCTTTTCCAACTAAGTAAAGACAGTAAAGGGGTCCTCGCTACACTAGGCAATGCCACCGGGGCCGCCTGCCGGATTATTTCAATCCTCTTTCCACTAAGGTGCGAGATGCGGTCTTAGTCATCGCAACCTAATTTATGTTGACCAAAAATCTCCCACGCAACCTTGAAAGGCGGGATAATGCTCTGCTTTTCCTTGGACACTGGTTTCCCTCTACCGTGGCGGGCTGTTTCGGATAAAACTTGCGGTAGTGAAATTAACCGTACGGAAGTTTCACTTTAGTGCCGCAGAAGTGTCGTTTGTAGTGGGAACTCGATGACCTAGTGTCCTTTTTCGCTACGAAAGACATATTTTTCTTTTTCTATTCTAGTCCAACTGTTGTCCTTGTTTGTATTTTTTTAAACATTTAAGGACGATAGAAAAGTGCCAGTGAATCATTCCAGTGTCTCAAAGTTCTCGTATTTGCAAGCTGGATGAGGTCCTTAACACTACGATCGTAATGGCAGCGTGTTAGCTGCGCTGCAGAATAATGCCAAAGAATCAGCAAGCCCCGATATCGCTCTCTCTCGCTCTCTCTTTCTGTCATTTTGATTTTGTGAAAACATCGCGCAACATATTTTTATCAACACAATAACGAAAACGTCAGATGCGGTGTCATCAAAGCCATCTTAATTGTCTCTCATTCGATGGAGTGAATGCGCGTTTGTCTGACTTCTTTTTGGTCTTCAAACAGTGGGTGAGGAGAGTCGTTTTGTGATGCAATGCCAACAGAACTGGACTGATTGCAAAAATGAAGGGTTGCGACTGCGAGACGGTGGAAGGGGGCAAACGCATCTTGTAACGTCTAACGTTATTGCCCGTTTAAAAGTTTACGTTTGAAGGGGTTCCATAAGAAGGGGGAGTGCTAGAGGTTAATTATTTGTAGAACTTTTTGCAAGGATGATAACCCACCCAGTATAACATGATGATCCACCTAGTATAGGATTATCCACCCATTTGCGCGCATTACTTCCATAGCGGACAGCGTGCATACACGTTTCTTTTTATAAGAAACTGGTTTATAAGACTAGTACTAAGTTCTAGTCCTAAGTAGTAGTACTAGTACTAAGATGGCAAAAATTTAAGAAACTCTAGTACTATGTCTGAGAAGTACTAAAAAACTTTTCAAAGTTAAAAGCATGGATTTTATAGCGAATAGATCGTTGAACCCTCATTCTTGAGCAATATTATCTAACCATTTGTGTTTTCGACATAACAGAACACTGTTTATTCCTTTATGATGTTTTAAATATCAAGAAACATATCTCCCGCACTGTTAGCGACCACATTGATAATTCTACATTCAGAAAAATAAGAAACCAATTAAGAAACTTTTAGTACTAAAATGGACAAAATTTCATGTGAAATTAAGAAACATTTAGTTCTATGGCCTGATCAAAGTCTCTTATAAAAGAAACGTGTACTCATACTGTGAATGACCAAAGAAATTGAGGAAAGTCGACCCATCATGACGCGGGTTCTTTCCAATGCTTATTTACACTGCAACGAACAAGTAATGACAGATCAATTAACATGAATCACCTCTTTGGGGAACGCTTCCCACAGATGACCCCACATCACACTTGATCCAGTTTTGTTGGATTGTAAATGGCAAATTACCACGCTTTCCCACTCTTTATTTTATCCTGAATGCGTTAAGAACACAGCGTAAGTTCATAGCATCAGGGGATAACTTCCTTTCTTTCTGCAACACCAGAGGTTGATTTTTATTCTTCACTGGTGATGCCAAAAGAAGACAGTTAATAACAGAGCTCCAAGAAGGGTATAATAACACTAGGTAGAGTAAAGCTTAAGCAATAACATCTATCGAAAAACTGATTGGCTCTGACTTTGCAGTTGTCAAGGATTAGATTCATATTGATGCTAACTTTAGTGCTAAAGTTGCTCCGAAGAGAGAATTTTGGTGAGTACAGCATTTAACGTGCGTTGTAGGAAAATTTTTAATGACTTCTGATTATGTGGACAAAAACCAAACTTTATTATTATATGTGATAGCCATGAATTTGTTTCCTTGATGAGAAGATGCAACTAAAGTTTTCTATCACTCCTGGAACTCTAAATTCTACTATGACTTGGCGCAGTGGTAGGACTCCTTCTCTTCTGTCAGTTATCAGTTGTTTTGTTACTATTTCTCCCCAGAGAAGGAAACTTCTATTGGTATGTGAAATGAGGACATCTTTAGAGATCAAGAATACTGCTATTCATTGCTTCATGGTAAAATTAGAGGTTTCATAGCTCTTTTTGCAACGGTGCTTCGATATTTTGGTGAAAAATTCAGCTAGCACTCACGATGTCAAATTTTCTCATTAGCAACCCCAACGATATACTGATTATGCACCAAGTACACATTTTTTATAAGAAACTAAGAATCCAGGGCTCCAGCAACCCCCCCCCCCTTTGGGAGCCTCTTCTACGACTTGATAATGTTGCTTTGCTCAAAGAAGCCGCACCTCACAAGGACCCTCAGCTTGCGTTGAGAAGAACTGAGAAGAACTGATGTTGTTGTGGTCACTCCAGCGAGGGTAATGGCTGGTATATAGCTTTTGAAGAAGGCAGTTGCTACTTTTATGGCTTGAAGAAACGTGTGTTGTTTAAGCACTGATAATGCTTGATAGCTAGTTTCCTTCTACAGCAGTTTTGGAAAACTGCTTTTTTTGGCGTGTTAGGCTTGGTTGTTTTGAGATAAATATAGCTGGTTTAGGATATAATTTAGGACCAATTGTTTAGGCCATTTAAGACCAGTACGAGGCTGAGCTGTTTCTGCAAGCGTAGGGACCATGAGTCGTAGTTGTTGTATACGCCTTTACGCAGTTCTGGAATTTTTTACTTTCTTGGTGATCAGAGAGTTCAGTTTCTTATAAGCAGTTAATTGATACGTGTGCAATGGACGATTGCCTTAAAGATGGCGGCGAGAAATCCTTTACCAAGGTACATAACGTTCTTTAATGGAATTCCTATACAGAATCGTTAAAGATTCCTTATTGGAACGCAGTGGA